>NIPM01000073.1:15165-56261 GCA_002738285.1 Holacanthella duospinosa | reverse complement strand
TAACTCAAGTCTTTGGGGACTTGTGAACACAAGTTTAACACAAGTCTAACCATAGTCAACACCTTAACCTTGCATATTGGGAATTTCATACTCTAAGTTCTGCGCATGCGCGCTTGGAATGTAGAAGAGCCCCGCTAAATTTCTTTATTGGAAAAGCATGCCCTATTAGTAGACTTGTCATGTGCAAAATCTGAAAAAATTAGCTAGATGGGAACATTACCAAAATTAAAATTATCTGCGCATAGTCGCCCTATGTCTCATGTATTAATTTTTGTTGGAAAAAATGACATAACTCAGCGAAAAAAATTTTTTTTCGAAATTTCCTTTGATAAGGTAATGTAGCATTAGGAAACGCACTATTTGAAATAATTGAACCGAATATCCGAGCGAAAAAAATGAGGTATGCTTTTCTGGATACCATCCTTTATGGATTTCTTCCTAGTTGCACCACTACGAGTGTGCCGAGCGACAAACATGATGCAAAACAACCCCTTCTATTGTCTCCTGCTGTTTTAACTTATTTTGTACGACTGTCACGAACATCGGCATATAACAACTAGTCGGAGTTCAGCTCTACTTAATTAAGATTATTGAACTAATTGTATAAATTATTTAAAATTTCTTTGAAAATAAACTAATGCATACAGAACGTTGTCTAAATAAGGTATGATGATGTATCTATGATGACAAATTATTCATTACGATCAAACTTTATCTTTAGATACCTACAAACATTATTTCCAGCTTCTGTGAATTTCAGATGATTTGAGGAAATGTAACATTATTCGATTCCATGAAACAGTGTACATACACAATCAACAAAGTCTCCAGTTGCCGTTGTTCATCTTGGTGGTAGACTTTGGGTTTAAAGTTTACAAAAAAAAAAAAAATAAGATACAAGGAAGGAATTCGATGACTCTAAGATCAGTGAGATAAGAAAGAAAATACCCGGATTCGGGTATTATGTTTGAGTGAATGATATGGTTGGATGAAGCTCTATCCCATCAAAGGAGACAAATGATGTGGATACGCTTACAATGTGAGTGTACCCGGACAGGCAGGGCTGGTTGGAAGTAGACCACCCTTCTAGAATTTGGGGAGTATTTTCATTATNAAGCTCTATCCCATCAAAGGAGACAAATGATGTGGATACGCTTACAATGTGAGTGTACCCGGACAGGCAGGGCTGGTTGGAAGTAGACCACCCTTCTAGAATTTGGGGAGTATTTTCATTATCTCGAATCCGGAGAAGGCAGAACAGCTCTCTCAGATGTCTAATAAGTGGGTGTGGATCTCTTGAGAATTCCGGTTAAGGACTTTGAATCATTCCCATTCCATTGTTTCTTTCTTGCCTTTTCTATAACATTTCCCAGAATGGATTTGAAGTGGAAAGCCTCTGACACTGGGCCTTAGTTACTAAAATTGACCTCACCAACTCAGCCCTCCCTCCCTACCTCCCTCCCCATTTCACTTCCTTTTACCATCATCTCCAGAGACAGAAGCAAGAAGAAAAAAATGATCTCAAAACCTGAATTTTGGATAGGAGAAATTGGGAAACGAAAGCATCTGTTTCTTACTTCCACACAACGAACAACATCTTTAAATCTTCTAAACTTTTTTTTTNAGAAATTGGGAAACGAAAGCATCTGTTTCTTACTTCCACACAACGAACAACATCTTTAAATCTTCTAAACTTTTTTTTTTATCATTGTCACTTTTGAAGTATTCTTACCTTCTCTTGCGACTTCTCACATCATCTGTCACTTCCTNTTTTTTTTTATCATTGTCACTTTTGAAGTATTCTTACCTTCTCTTGCGACTTCTCACATCATCTGTCACTTCCTTTCGACAAAAAAATTAGAAATCAAGTACTCTTTTCTAGACAGTAGAACTTCACTTCCGTCCCAACTTGTTAAGAAAACAAATGTGGAAGCTCATTAGTTCTAGAACGCTCTCAAGAATTGGCTGCAAGAAGGATTTTTCTCCTTAACTACTCTTCACTGCTCAACATAATTTCTGGAAATTGTCGATTTTTGAAACATCATTTAAAAAAATTAATTATATAAAAAACTGTGGAATTCTTCGACCATGGGGATTTTGCATTATGTTCACTGTGAATGGTTCTTCTTTTTGCAGTCTTGTCCAAGGCCTTACAAATTATACAACCCCGGATAAAAATTCCAAAAAAATTTCTTATAAAGTTAAAGGTTCATAAAATTAGGTTACTGTTTTAGAGATACGAAATCGTAATCTTACGAATGAACCTATTTAACCTTGTGAGCTAAATAATACGAGTTAATAANTTTTAGAGATACGAAATCGTAATCTTACGAATGAACCTATTTAACCTTGTGAGCTAAATAATACGAGTTAATAACGAGTTAATAATAACAAGATCTAAACATAAAAATTAGCATGAATTTCTCGTGCTTTTGATCATTTTCATGAGTCATCTGTAAGGCTCTAAACCCATAATATGTCCCTCATGGCCATACTCATGATGATAGAACGGCGCNCTCATGAGTCATCTGTAAGGCTCTAAACCCATAATATGTCCCTCATGGCCATACTCATGATGATAGAACGGCGCGAATTCCACTTTCTCATTAAATCTCTCTGTAGCTGCTTAGTTGTACCGAGCATGCGCAGTAGAACATTGACTAAATTAGGCTAAACGCAATATAAAGCCAACATTGACGTTCCCATTCTCTTTGTCTCAAAATTATAAAGCATTAAAAATAAATATTTTGGGATTAACCACATTCTAATTTGAAAAACAACCCATTATGAAATGTTACAGTAAAATCCTCTTTCAAATCTATTCTACACATCAAGACATTACAAAGCAGTTAAATAATTATTAGTGAATTCAATTTTGTTCAATTATGTCATCACTTCACAAAATCATACTCAATACATAAAGCACAAGTAAAGCTTTTAAGTATCATCTGACCTTCACGTTGGAAAAATTACTCTACCTTTAATCATTCATTACTGTTGATTGTTGAATCTTGAAGGAATAGAAAACCTTATTCTTAATGATAATCGCAAATGTACTCGGACTACTGTGAGGAAGTAAAGTATACTATACCACTAATCACAATTCACAATCATCACTTATTTTGTTTGTTTTACAAAACGGTCGTAAGTTAACCGGAATGATATTTATGTTCTTCATGTCTCATGCCTGATCATGTGAAGTGATAAATCAATAAAGTGAAAGATTATAATGGGCGTTTCCAAATTATCAATAAATAGTTTTGAGATGGACATTGGTAAATTCCATTAAAATGATAAAGCATAAGAAAAAGTACAAAGTTGACTTACAAGAAAAATGTAAAGAAGGTGATGCCTCCTTTTCTACGCCCCTTTAATTAGTCTGTCCGTTGGGTGGGAATGGTGATAAGGAATTTGCGGAAGTCTCATATGTCCCGTGACGGGACGAAGAGGGCTGAAGGGATCTTCCTTCGTAGGACTGTCCCTGATCCAGGAAGGAAGTTCCGGTTTTTTGGCAACCTGTCCAAGAGGAGTGAAGGCCTTTAATTAAAAGTAAGTTTTGATTTTCAGAGGGCTGGTTATGCAATGGAGAGAGAGGGCCTACTAAAGGAGGTTTCACTCAAACACATCGTCACATTCAGGAAGAAGGTTGGAATTCAGGCAGCTCCGTCTCTACCACATCACGCCTCAACCTCCAACTCAACCCAAAAACTTACATCTAAAAGACAACAAAAAAATTGAATTATTTATTAATTAATGCTTTACAATAAATCATAAAGTTGTAGAAGCTTGGTTCCCATAATTTTTCTTCCAAGCGGTTGAAAATTCTAAAAATTAAAATTCTAAATAGAAATGCTAATATAAAAAGGTTAAAACTTGTATTCTGGATTCTGGGAAGATTGACTTCAAATTTAAATTATTTATTTTTTAGAATAATTATTGAAGACCTACTTGGAATAACAATATATCAGTATTTGGCAAACTTTTTTCTTAATTTTTTGGTTGTTGATAATATTTTTTGTAAAGAACAAAAAAATTTTTTTTTGTTATATGAATATTAATTATTGTTAATTTTAGGATTTTTATATAAAATTAAATAAATTTAAAAATAAATTAGAAACTCAGATTTGAAATTTGGGTCATCAACTTACCACTATAAACTTAGGCTTGTAAATACTATTGGCAACTACTGCCTTAGTAATATCGAATTTATTTATTGTNTAACAATATATCAGTATTTGGCAAACTTTTTTCTTAATTTTTTGGTTGTTGATAAATTTTTTTGTAAAGAACAAAAAAAATTTTTTTTTTGTTATATGAATATTAATTATTGTTAATTTTAGGATTTTTATATAAAATTAAATAAATTTAAAAATAAATTAGAAACTCAGATTTGAAATTTGGGTCATAAACTTACCACTATAAACTTAGGTTTGTAAATACTATTGGCAACTACTGCCTTAGTAATATCGAATTTATTTATTGTAACGTGGGTAAAATATGTCGTGAATATATGCTTAACTATTTAAGTTTTTTTTTTGATGCACTGGTAGTGGTCACAATTTTACCAAACAAATTTATTAAAAAATAATTTTTTTTTAATTTAAAATATTTGTTTATAATTCTATGACTGTATTTAGGCAGTAGTAGCTGCTTATTTCCAAGAAACGGTGTCCAAGAACCAGCGATAAAAAAGTTTTCAGTAAAGAGTTTCCATTTAAATTTTGAAGCACATTAAAATTTTAAAATAGCCGCTTGTTTTTCAACCTGTGGTAACTAAAGGCACAATTTTCAAAACCTAACAAACGATAACTAACCTATTCACACAGAAACAACACAGACAGCTTCATTCACCGCGCTGTCTAAATCCTACTACCCTTTTTAGTTTAAAAAATAAATAAGAACAGATTAGTATATTATTTTGTNGGCAGTAGTAGCTGCTTATTTCCAAGAAACGGTGTCCAAGAACCAGCGATAAAAAAGTTTTCAGTAAAGAGTTTGCATTTAAATTTTGAAGCACATTAAAATTTTAAAATAGCCGCTTTTTTTTCAACCTGTGGTAACTAAAGGCACAATTTTCAAAACCTAACAAACGATAACTAACCTATTCACACAGAAACAACACAGACAGCTTCATTTACCGCGCTGTCTAAATCCTACTACCCTTTTTAGTTTAAAAAATAAATAAGAACAGATTAGTATATTATTTTGTNTACCGCGCTGTCTAAATCCTACTACCCTTTTTAGTTTAAAAAATAAATAAGAACAGATTAGTATATTATTTTGTAATGTAGAGTAAATCATATTTATTGTTTTCAAAATTAATTAACAATAATTCTCATTTAATTTATGTTGGATCGCAGTAACTCACCAATTAAAATTTTTACATTAGTCATAATTATGAACGAAAAAAACAAACTTAAATGACCCATTTATTATCTGTTCGAGGTAAAAACAGAGAGCTAAATATTATTCCAAATGAGGGTACGGCACTGCCCCACCCTGCCCCTCTCCTTCTCCTTGCTGAACTGAAAAATGGATTTTCTCTATCAGTTGGTTGTTGCCTAGTGCAAACCCCGGATTGTACTCCTCCACTCTGATTGATCTCACCTTCTATTCCAGAAACTTTAGTTTTCAACTTCAAAACGTAAGAATAATATTTAATAAATTAAGACAGTGTATAATTCAATTACCTATTTCAGATAACCTAAGATGTAGATTAATTGGGGTCAATGGGAAGGTGGGACTAGTTGATTGAGAGGGGAGTATTTGGGATGTGTGAGGGGAAAGCCGATGAACTCCCGCCCGACAGTCCCTCCGTACTGTCTCACCCAGAGGGGAAACTCCTTTTCTCAAGAAAACCATGTCGTAGAGGAAGGGTACTTGAAATATTAACATGTAAGTCTACACTTAAAAGTTACCAAAATTCTCTATTTCTGCATATATGGGATCTTCAACCTCTTTCAAGAGAGCTCTCTCAGGGACAACCCAAGCCCACTCATTTCTAAGCGTCTCTTTTCCAAATTATTATTATGCAACCTCACCATGACCCAAACAATAGAGTTTTTTCTATTTATTATTATTTTATCCCACTCCATGCTCTATCGTACGATATGTTTTACTTTGAAGTAGGAAAGAAACATTATTAGTAAGCAGATAGCAGGTTTATAAAAAAAAANTCGTACGATATGTTTTACTTTGAAGTAGGAAAGAAACATTATTAGTAAGCAGATAGCAGGTTTATAAAAAAAAAAGAATTATTATACTTAATCGCTCAAGCGCTCTTTTAGAGTTCTCACGTTTTTCTTAATTACCTAACCTCAACCTCACTATAAGAGAACTAAGTGTGTAGTATTGTAATTTTCCAATGTTTAATCTAACCTAGTTTTAGTTTTATATTTTATCTAGATTAGGCNAGAATTATTATACTTAATCGCTCAAGCGCTCTTTTAGGGTTCTCACGTTTTTCTTAATTACCTAACCTCAACCTCACTATAAGAGAATTAAGTGTGTAGTATTGTAATTTTCCAATGTTTAATCTAACCTAGTTTTAGTTTTATATTTTATCTAGATTAGGCTAAGGACTCCTAGCCTAAATATGACTATAATGTAGGACGTAAGGAGTAGGAGTAGGGTTAGATAAATGTGAAGAAGAAAAAAAAAGAAACATTCTTTCAAAATCTAATTCATGAGAAATGTGTCTAAATCAAGACCCACAGACTGAATCAATAAAGGTGTTTTTACGTGTGGTTTTAAAAACTAGAGGTCAATGAACTCAAACTGTATTTAGAAATTTGAAATTACCACACTTTTTTTATTTGATTTGATTTGAGAGAATTTAATTTCGTGTCAAAATCATCATTAGTTTACAATGTTAATATGATTAGACACGCCTGTAAAAGGCCTAATTAATTAATTAAAATGAAGAATGTTTTAAATTTTGTACATTAATATTGTTGTACTGATTTGTTTCAGATGGATTACCAGAACCACATGCTGAATCTCACCCAACCCCAAGTCCACCCAACCCCAAGTCCCAACATCAGTAGAGCCAAGTGCCATGGTGTGGATATGAAGAAAGTACGAAAAGTTAAGAAAACGTTCTAAACAATTGCTGTTGCCATTTTAATTTTCTTGTTGAAGGAATGCAATTTAATTACTAATTAGTAATGGTACTAAGTGGAATAATGAGTTTTTCGATTTAACTACAGTGCACTTCGGTTGTAATAACATGTGATATAACATAACTCGGTTATTGGACCCGAATATCTTTAGAAATGTTAGTTTCGATGAACCTTTATAACGCCTTCTTCTCCCATATACTAAATGTATTGGAGAAGGCGTTATAAGACCACATTGGTTATAAGACCTGGCTTATCGGCATCCAAAAATTATTATAATCTGTATTAAGAAATTTATTCCTTAAAATTCCTCGTGTAATCTCCAGATAATAATTTCATTTTTTTTTTGTACAAAAATTATAGATGGGAAATTGAAGATAATACTACTAACGATAAATGTTAGGGTTCTTAAGGCAAAAAGCAAAATATAATTGAGGCAAGTTTTTTTTTTGACTATCCTCAATTTATTTGCTTAAAAGTTCAGGGCAGTATTGCGTAACGCTAATTGCCATTTCTAACATTAATTGGAATAATAATGGGATTTTTTGCATGTATGGTTTCATTTCAATGTTTTATATAAACATAAATGCATTGAAAACTCCAAATTTTAACTTCAAAGTATACCGCGGCGTGTTTTTTATTATTAATCTATTCGATATTCGATATATTCATTTTGGAATCTCTCGTACAGCATTTCTTATTACTTANTACAGTGCACTTCGGTTGTAATAACATGTGATATAGCATAACTCGGTTATTGGACCCGAATATCTTTAGAAATGTTAGTTTCGATGAACCTTTATAACGCCTTCTTCTCCCATATACTAAATGTATGGGAGAAGGCGTTATAAGACCACATTGGTTATAAGACCTGGCTTATCGGCATCCAAAAATTATTATAATCGAAGTGGTCTGTATTAAGAAATTTATTCCTTAAAATTCCTCGTGTAATCTCCAGATAATAATTTCATTTTTTTTTTGTACAAAAATTTAAATTATAGATGGGAAATTGAAGATAATACTACTAACGATAAATGTTAGGGTTCTTAAGGCAAAAAGCAAAATATAATTGAGGCAAGTTCTTTTTTTGACTATCCTCAATTTATTTGCTTAAAAGTTCAGGGTAGTATTGCGTAACGCTAATTGGCATTTCTAACATTCATTGGAATAATAATGGGATTTTTTGCATGTATGGTTTCATTTCAATGTTTTATATAAACATAAATGCGTTGAAAACTCCAAATTTTAACTTCAAAGTATACCGCGGCGTGTTTTTTTATTATTAATCTATTCGATATTCGATATATTCATTTTGGAATCTCTCGTACAGCATTTCTTATTACTTATTTGCATTGCGGAGAAACGTTTTGATTGAATTGACCCTGATAGTTTCCAGGAGGATCATAATTCGCAACAATAAAAGTCCCATTTCTACCTTTAGCTTCAGCAATTCCAAGTTCTTTGGAACTTTTCCAAATAACTTGAGTAAAATGACCTAAATTAAAAAAAAATTTTTTTTTTTTTTTTTCATTTAGACCATTTAAATTTAACAAAAATTTGTGGATGATTTACCTGTTGCTGCAGAAAAACCTTGATTTCCAAATCTGTAATCCTTAATTTCGTTATACCAAGCTTCAACTGGGATTTTCCCATTTCCAACACTACCGCTTGTCCAGTAAATATTTTCTCCATACCCTGAATTATTGTGTTGCATCGTACCTCTAGATGAAATTTTATTCGCCCAACTTTGGGAAAGTTGACAGAGCTTAACATCAAAAGTATTTTCAATAATTCAAAAACTTCTTCTACCAATCATTACTAATTTTTTTAGGTGCATATATAATTAGCATACGCTTTTGTTCAGTTTCAATGGAGGAGCACCGTGGTTCCTACGGTAATCATTATGAGCCTTCAAAGCCTGACGCTGAAACACTGAAAACTAGAACAAAATTTTCAAATTAGATGTCGCTTTTGAAACTTTTAGTACCTAAAGTACCGTTTGGGGAAATAGGACATGGTTCTTTTTGGAATTTACTTTTGAAACACTCATTCTCACCAGCAAATCCCCACCTCCCACTACATCATAACACCCATAATAGATGGACACAACTCAAAATATGTGATCATATACACATCAGTTTTTAAATATTCGCTACGATCTGTACTGAGTCAGTGATGAATACTACAATCAGTTAGTCTGGCTCTCTAAAATATTGTAGTCGACTCTCGGAGTCATGGCTCTGACTCCTTCATTATTGGGAGTCGACTGAATATTATTCAGTTTGTTATTTTTATGAAAAAATTCAATCTTGGACAAGTTACGAGTTTACGGAGTAACCTGGTAAAAATGTTTTTTTTTTAATTCTTCCTTGGGAAGACCCTTGGGTTTACTATACTAGTGCAATGGCTGATACAATCAGCGGACGGTGCTTTACTTCTAAAANTTGGGAAGACCCTTGGGTTTACTATACTAGTGCAATGGCTGATACAATCAGCGGACGGTGCTTTACTTCTAAAACAAGTTATTTAATAATAAAATAATTAGTTAAAATCATGTAATAAAAATTTTTATTCTTACCTATAGTTTTACTGGAATATCACGGTTGTAACTAAAGAAACGCCGCTCTTGCTAAAGTGCGATAGAACACTCCCGCTCCCGCTTCGAGCGGCAGCGGAGAAATTTTTCTCTACNCTTGCTAAAGTGCGATAGAACACTCCCGCTCCCGCTTCGAGCGGCAGCGGAGAAATTTTTCTCTACAGAAGCGGGAGCAAAAGCGGGGTGTCAGACGCGGAAGCGGAAGGGGAAGCGGGATTATTTTTCTCATGAGAAGCGGAAGCATGGAAAATTTTTTTACAGAACCGGTAGCGGAAGCGGGGTCTCAGACGCGGAAGCGGTTTTCTTTCTTAACCTTGACATTACCCTCGGGATCTAATTAATTACACACCCTATCGGCGCAACGAAATTTAAGCAATACTGCAATTTTGCATTGAAAGTTTCTGAAATTGATGCTAGAACATGTTTTAAACTATGGAAAACAATTTTCGACCCGATACCATGTCATACGCTCGAATTTAGCAGATTGTTGAAAAATGAATATACGGAAATAATGCAGCAGTGTGCACGTCATTACTAAAGGTGTGTAATTAAGTTTTTATTAAGAGAACCGGAAGTGGAAGCGTGATAATTTTTCTCGAGAGAAGAGAAAGCGGAAACAGAAGCTGGCTATCAGACGCGGAAGCGGGAGCGGTAGCGGGATTTTTTTTATTAACAGAAGCGGGAGCGGAAGCGAATTTTTTTTCTTAAGAGAAGCGGAAGCGTTCACAATGATTGAAGTTACAACCGTGAATATGAATGGATAAATGAAATAGAGTCTGGGACTGGAGAGAATTTATTTAGGCGGGATTGTTGTGTGAGAGAGGGTGGGTGAAGAGGAATACTGGTGCGCATTTGTTGGTGAGAATGAGTGATGCAAAAGTAAACTCCAAAAAGAACCATGTCATATTTCCCCAAACGGTAGGTAACAACCTCTGTGTCGTCGTCGTTGTTACTGCTAGGAGTGACCCCATTATTATAAGGAATTTTTGTAATCTTTAAGCAATTTGTCGTGGTTGTTTCGATGATTGTCTTGGTCTCGGTATTTGTTGAGTATGATCCGTCGGAGTAGGTTTTCTTAATTGTTGTCGTTGTTATTTTTTTTGTAGAATTCTGTAAAAACCGAGATTCCAAACTATAGATAAGCAAGTTAACAACAATGAAATCAAAAAATTCGTTCGAAACCAAAACGAATAAGCAACTNTCCAAACTATAGATAAGCAAGTTAACAACAATGAAATCAAAAAATTCGTTCGAAACCAAAACGAATAAGCAACTATTTTTTTCCCTTCATTTTAATGGAAATAAAATAAGGTAGATGGTATTGACTCACCTTGCCTACTGGTATAAGTTTTGTATCCACTTTTGTATCCGTAGAAATAATTTCTTTGTTCCGGTTTCGATTAAACATATTGTCTTTAAAACAATAATTTTTTTTGGAACTGTTGTTGACAAAATTAACTGCCAAACTTAGAGTCTTTATGGAAGTTCTGATTTCCGACTTCTAGAATTTATTGAAATGCAAATAAAAACTTGAATTTTGCTCCAGGAAACCACAAATACAAACATATTGTGTTTAAAGCAGGGATGGAAAAAAACAGTGTTTTTTTTTAAACAAAAAAAAAACAGTTTTTTTTTTGTTTAAAACTGTTTTTTTTTTTGTTTAAAACTGTTTTTTTTTGTTTAAAACTGTTTTTTTTTGTTTAACCGTGGTCAAAAATATCCTCCTACAGTAAACCTCGGATAAGCCGGATTTCAAGGGACTGGAAAATATGGTTCGTGGTAATTGAGGTTCGGCTTAAGCGTAAGCCGAACATGCAACTTGGGGAATAATTTGTTCGTCTTAGCCGAGGTAGTTTTAATTTACCATTACTTTATAATAGTAAGTTGTTGTGGAGACTAAAAATGACTAAAAATATATCATTGATTCATTTTCTGTCGAATCTCAATGTTTGAAAAGTCATTCAAAAGCAGTTATTCGCGAAATTTTGTAAAGAAAAAAGGTGAAGATTCTTTAAAAATTGATCAATTAATTGGTGTTCGTGTTAACCGAGGTAAAAAAGTATGTGCCTTATGGACTGGGACCACGGAAAGGCGTTCGTGGTAGCCGAGGGTTCGGCTTAACCGAGTTCGGCTTAACCGTTCCATTTATACACAAATTCCTTATCTCAGGGCGCGGAACGGACCAAGTGGTTCGTTGTAACCGAGGGCCCGTGGTAACCGAGGTTTACTGTATATGGCTAAATATTTCCAAATGTTCCAGGAAAAATACAAAAGCAAGAAATNCCGTGGTAACCGAGGTTTACTGTATATGGCTAAATATTTCCAAATGTTCCAGGAAAAATACAAAAGCAAGAAATACATCAAATATTGCAAACGGAAGTGCATATATGACATAATCAATTTTTTAATATGAAACGGTAGCTTTAACAATTATTCACAAATGCGGTGGAGCTCGTATAGTATTGTCAGATTACTACGAAGAAAAACTTTTTCGTTGTCAAATTGACCAAAGAATTAAGTTACGTTTAGAGTCGTGAGGAAGGTTTTACTTTCTCAATACCTTATCATAATCACCACCATTCACCATTCACTTTTATAAATTTACTAATCTGAAAGTATAGTTTTTCACTTTCACTTTCACTTTTCAAATTTTTTGAACTTCACTAATAAATTTATCATTATAAAGTTTATACTCATCTTCATCATTATCACTGCAAAAAATTTTTGTCAAATAGGTAAGGAAACTCTCTGACCAACCCAATTAGTTTTTCTTCATCAGTGACACTTTTTCTGACTTGCTTAGACATAATGATGATTATTTAAATTGAATAACAATAATTCAAAACAAAATAAATTAACAAATTTTGCCCCTTTAATTACAATTTTCCTTTCTTTTTTAAGTTTTAACTTAAAACTTTTAAGTAATCCCATTTTTCGAAATTACTGTGAACTTCACTTTGAAAAGTTGAAATATTTCTACTTTCCAAAAGTGAAGAAATTAAAACACTGGCGACTATACTTTGGAAAAAGTGGTGGGGAATCCAAAAAGTGAAAATGAAGTTAATCACTTTTCCACGACTTTAAAGTTTAAACGTAGCATTACGACAAAAAATTTTTTTCGCGACAATCTGTTGCTCCGAATGACTCCGGAGCGAGGAACATCCAATAACAATAGAGTCACACTGAATCCGATTCCGTAGAAATATCGGAGTCGTAACAAAAACTAAGCCGCCAGAATGACCAAGTTTGCTTATGGGAGTATCTCTGTGAAAATTGATCCTTGACCTCTACAGGTCACCAAAGTTAACATGGGTTGAAAAGGAGTCACCTGTTCAATTTAAGTAGTTCAAATTCGGCAGAATCATAGATTCTTAACCTCCTGAGCAATATTTAAATTAGGATCAAGTTTCTAAGGATTTAACCGTGACCTGTAAAGGTCACCAAAGCTAACGTAGGGTAAAATTATTATGACCTCTAGAGATCAAGGATCAATTTTTAGAAGCTAGAGCCGTATCCAAATATTTCACAGGAGGTCACGGTATATGATTGTGCTAGCTTTCAAGTAAATGAAACATGTGCATGTGCATCTGTTGACTTTGTATGGTCACCTCTCTCTCTCTGATAAATCGAGGCACACCGGCCCCTGTTCTATAAACAATTTACAAGTTCACAAGTCCACAATTTACAATCCACAATTTTGTAAAAAGTCGTTTTATAAAAGCTAAAGTTACATTTTACATTTACAAGTAAAACTTCACAATTCACAGGTACTTTTTGACAATTTACCAATGGGTTTTTCCGATTTTACAACTACGTGTTTTATAAAAAATTACAATTTCACAAAATTGTGAAATTGTAAGTTACAATTTTACAGAGCCCTTGAGCTCTGTAAACACAATTACAAGTGTCAGAAGTGAGTGAATATTTTCTTATTAATTAAAAAAGTTGCAAAAAAATGGCAGAATTTGTCAGTAACGTTATGGATATAGAAGTTGCGCGATTCAAAAGACATTTCAAACTTAGAATTAACTTTTCAGCGCTTAGATTTTAGTTTGAAAAGAAGGTAGCGAATCAACCGCTGGAAATAGTTTGGAAAAAATTGGAACGTTTCTATANGATTCCGTAGAAATATCGGAGTCGTAACAAAAACTAAGCCGCCAGAATGACCAAGTTTGCTTATGGGAGTATCTATGTGAAAATTGATCCTTGACCTCTACAGGTCACCAAAGTTAACATAGGTTGAAAAGGAGTCATNCATCCAATAACAATAGAGTCACACTGAATCCGATTCCGTAGAAATATCGGAGTCGTAACAAAAACTAAGCCGCCAGAATGACCAAGTTTGCTTATGGGAGTATCTATGTGAAAATTGATCCTTGACCTCTACAGGTCACCAAAGTTAACATAGGTTGAAAAGGAGTCATCTGTTCAATTTAAGTAGTTCAAATTCGGCAGAATCATAGATTCTTAACCTCCTGAGCAATATTTAAATTAGGATCAAGTTTCTAAGGATTTAACCGTGACCTGTAAAGGTCACCAAGTTAACGTAGGGTAAAATTATTATGACCTCTAGAGATCAAGCATCAATTTTTAGAAGCTAGAGCCGTATCCAAATATTTCACAGGAGGTCACGGTATATGATTGTGCTAGCTTTCAAGTAAATCAAACATGTGCAAGTGCATCTGTTGACTTTGTATGGTCACCTCTCTCTCTCTGATAAATCGAGGCACACCAGGCTATTTTTCATTAAGTATTTTTGCATGTGAAGTGTTTTTGCATGCCAGTGTTTCTGCATCAGTAGTGTTTTTGCATGCAAGTGTTTTTGCATCAGAAGTGTTTTTGCATCAGAAGTGTTTTTGCATATGGTATTAAATACTAAAGGTCAATGNTAGTGTTTTTGCATCAGAAGTGTTTTTGCATCAGAAGTGTTTTTGCATATGGTATTAAATACTAAAGGTCAATGAACTCTATTTAGAATGGGAAATTCGGATGTGAACAAGGTGCTGAAAACGCTTTCACTCTCTAACTACGTAATCTAATGTCCGTTTGCAATGTAAAAAATAATAATTATGTTAATTAAAGTTGTACTAAATCTTTATATCATTCAGAATTGGAAAATATTCTTAAAAATTACACATGAGTATGATTAACCCTCTGATTATTTATTTATTTTCATATTTCTAATTACTAATCTCAAAAATTATTTTCAAATAATGGAAGATGTCGTCTCTTGAAAGTTGACAGCGATTATATCGATGGTNGAAGATGTCGTCTCTTGAAAGTTGACAGCGATTATATCGATGGTCACAGGAATTATTATTATTCACTTGAAAATCTAGGTTAGTTTTTTCACCTATACCAAGGTCCACCGCTTCTTCAAATGGATCTAATAATTTACTACTCAAGCATGTTTCGTTAGTTGTATTTTCTATTGATCTGAAACTGTAAAAAAAATTCAAAAATTCAAATAATAACAATATANATGTTTCGTTAGTTGTATTTTCTATTGATCTGAAACTGTAAAAAAAATTCAAAAATTCAAATAATAACAATATAATTTCTTAAATCTGTACCCAAAGAAATTATTATAAGTATTAACCTCTTTAGTACTGTAATGATATTTTTTATTTCCAATGGGATTTGAAGATTAGTATTCCTATTCTTGTGTTCTGAAGCCAATAAGCAAAGAGATCGATAGAAACACTGCGTATCATCTAATTTCTGAACCAACTGAAGATATAATTTTCCGAATAAATCAATATATTACATTCAATTTGTTATTTAATTAATTATAATTAATTATAATTAATTAANATAAGTATTAACCTCTTTAGTACTGTAATGATATTTTTTATTTCCAATGGGATTTGAAGATTAGTATTCCTATTGTTGTGTTCTGAAGCCAATAAGCAAAGAGATCGACAGAAACACTGCGTATCATCTAATTTCTGAACCAACTGAAGATAGAATTTTCCGAATAAATCAATATATTACATTCAATTTGTTATTTAATTAATTATAATTAATTATAATTAATTAACTATTAAATTACCAAACTTTTACCTTTAGCATTGAGTCAGTGATTGAATCTTTTTCCAAATAACACTCTCGTTCAACCTGAGTATTTACAGTATGACGCTTTTTCCGTCCACTTGGATCACCGTGGAACCAATTATTTATATTGATTGGTAAAATTTCGATGTAACGTAGGACAAAAATCTATTTCAATAATTTAAATGTCTTTTACAGAAGTTTAATAATTCAGACATAAAGTAATTGATTGTTATTGGGATTTTTAATTTACCTGGAACATGACAAGACAGAGAAAAATTGTCTCGAATTGTGTCAGAGGCATATACCACGGCGGTGACTCTCCATTCAATGAAATATTACTAGGAATTAAACCGTTGCACTGTTTCAAGAATTCTTGAAATAAAAGTAAAATTGAAAAATGAGACCCAGAAGTTGTGAACTTGTCAAAATTATTTTCAAAATAAGGAGATTTAATTAAAGAAGAAGAAAATTCGGTATACATTTGTGTATAAAAATCAAAGTACCAAATCAAAGTTGACGGTTGTGGTCTATGGGTTAAGAGGTTTTAAAAAACTAAAGAAACGAACAATTTAGACTGAATATTTCCATATTGTATTAATTATAATGTTGTTTACAGTTACTGTTGTCATTTTAATGACTTCAAGAAATAGTGTTAGTAGAATGAGTCATTTGTTTTACTAATTAAGAAATTAGTACCCTGAAATCTCTGTAGTAATCCCCAAATAATATTTTTAGTGCAAAAAAAGGATTGGATGAAAAATTATTTAAAAAAAACAAATCAAGGTACTAATTTAAGCAAAATCTTATCATAGTAAATATCAAAAAATAAATTGTAATAGTCCTAAAAAAAATTTTTTTTTTTCTTTTTTTTTTTCACTATTTCAATTTATTTAGCACATTTGGGGTAGTATTGCGTAACGCATCTTCTCATTTTTAGCAATAATTGGAATAATTTATGAGAAATTTTTGCGTGTGTAATCTCAGTCACTGAATAGTTTTTCATTTTAATTTTGGTTTTATAAATTATAATGTTAACATTGAATATTACAGAATATTTTAACTGATGAGATTTTATTTTGCCGCTCTGCCACTCCACTTTCAAATTTGCTAATGGAGTTTAACATGTAAAAAAAAAGTGTTTCATTTACCAAATTTCATTTCGTCTGATGTAGTCGGATGAATTTTAAATTAGGAACAGGTCTACAGAAACACATTTTGAGAAAAAATTTACAAACAAAATTTTTATGACTATTTGAATAAAAAAATTTTTTTTTCCTATTCATTTCTAATGGTATTAATTAAGTTTACCGCCATTAGAAATTAATAATAATAAATTTTTTTTTTCAAATAATGATAACAAATTTGTTTATGAATATTTTCCATCGAAAATTTTATGAACATAAAACCATCGAAAATACCTTCTCAAAATACGTTTCTACAAACCTGTTTCTAATTTCAAATTCATCCGACTAGATGCGACGAAATGAAAATTTTTGGTAATTGAAACACTTTTTTTATATGTTAAACTCTCATTAGCCAATTTCAAATTAGAGTGGCAGAGCGACAAAATAGGGACTCAACTTCAAAGTATACCGCCGCTAGGTGTAATTAGCCGATTTTTGATTAGTTTGCTTGAAATTTAATACTTTTCGATAAGTCTATTTTTGAATCACATATTATATTATAATTTATTATTGGTTAATGCAGTGGTGGAGAAACATTTTGATTGAATTGACCCTGAAAGTTTCCAGCAGGGTCATAATTTGCAACAACATAAGTCCCATTTCTACCGCTAGCTTCTGAAATTCCAAATTCTTTCGAACCTTTCCAAACAACTTGAGTAAAATGACCTAAATTAAAATTAAAAAAAAATTCCAGTTACTTAATTCAAATTATTAACATTTTGTGTAGAATTTACCAGTTCCTGAAGAAAAACCTTGATTTCCAAATCTGTAATCCTTAATTTCACTATACCAAGCATCAACTGGAACTTTACCATTTCCAATATTACCACTTGTCCAGTAAATATTTTCTCCATAGCCTGAATTGTTGTGTTGCATGGTACCTCTAGATGCAATGTTATTCGCCCAATTTTGTGAAAGTTGACAGAGCTTAACATCAAAAATAATTTTCAATAATTCAAAAACTCCTTTTACTAATCAATAATAATTTACTAAATTTTTAGATGGATATACACGGTGAATTTTTAACAATTATCTTACGGCTACCCACATTATCCTACTATCACCCACTCATCTATGTCTGACTTACCCATTTGATAAAACTTGAAACCAAAAAAAGATGAGTGGGTGATAGTATTTAAGATAATCTGGGTATCCTAGGATAATCATTAAAAACTCACCCTGTATAATTAACATACATTTTTATTCAGTTTCAATGGAGAAGCACCGTGGGTCTTACGATATTCATTATGAGTCTTCAAAGCCTGACGCTGAAACACTGAAAACTATAACAAATTTTTTTAAATTAGGCTTAAGCATATCGCTTTTGATACTTGTTAGCTAAACTAAAAGTAACAACCTCTGTATCGTCATCGCTATCGCTGCTGCTGTCATGGCTGTCATGAGTGACTCCAGTAGTAGTGTCAACGGACTTCGTTTTGGACTCTTCCTTCTGCGCATGAGGACAAGAACTACTAATAGTTTGAGACCTAGAACAATTTGTCCCAGTTGTTTCAGTGACTGTCCTCGTTTCAGTACTTGTTGAAGAGGATCCATCAGAGAAGGTTGTCTTGGTAGTAGTCGTCGTTATTTTCTGGACAGAACCCTATAAAATCAAGAATAATCTAAATGTATTAACAATGAATCTAGAAATATCGTTGATTAATCAGTAAATTAATGTATTTTTTTTTCGTTTTAAATATAAGAATTAAAAAATATGATAATATTAAGGTTGACTCACATTGCCTACTGGTACAGATTTTGTTTCCACGTTTGTTTCAGTAGAAACAACTTCTNGATCCATCAGAGAAGGTTGTCTTGGTAGTAGTCGTCGTTATTTTCTGGACAGAACCCTATAAAATCAAGAATAAATCTAAATGTATTAACAATGAATCTAGAAACATCGTTGATTAATCAGTAAATTAATATATTTTTTTTCGTTTTAAATATAAGAATTAAAAAATATGATATATTAAGGTTGACTCACATTGCCTACTGGTACAGATTTTGTTTCCACGTTTGTTTCAGTAGAAACAACTTCTNTATATTAAGGTTGACTCACATTGCCTACTGGTACAGATTTTGTTTCCACGTTTGTTTCAGTAGAAACAACTTCTTTACTCTGTTGGTATCGACTACACATTTTGTCTTTTGAATTATAAAACGATAGATTTTAGAGGTACTACAACTGAAAATTAGTCAAAATTTAAAAACTTTCTGGATGCTCTCGACTTCGAGCTTCTGGAATTTATAACTTAGTAATAATAATGGCTGATATAGAAAACGCCCCTGCTGGATTGATAGTGATTAATTCATAAGCCAACGGATATTTAGGATTTTACCTGATAAATTGATTAGAAAGTTTGTTTGATTTACACCTACAATGAATCTGTCACCGTGTGATTTGCATTTGCTAAAAAAAGAACTTAATTATCAGTGGTCTTATCAAAACCGACAAATTGTATTAATTCCAGGTATCCTGTTGTATGTAAAGTATGAAAAATCACTTATTTTATTGCAACATTTGATGATGTTCTTTTGATATGGATTTTATCAGTCACAATCAATCTTCACTTAATGAATAATTTTAATTAAAATTTGTGTACATAAAGCNAATAATTTTAATTAAAATTTGTGTACATAAAGCTTTGAAAAAAAAAACATTGAAGTTTGTTATTTTCCAAAAATGGAACAATATTTAGGCTACCAAACAAATTTTTTCCCAAAAATTTCCCATGTCAAACACTAAAACTGACTTACCCTAACCCTAAACCCTAATGTACAACAATCTAAACTAACCCTTGTAGAACCATTCTAAAAAATTTNCTTTGAAAAAAAAAACATTGAAGTTTGTTATTTTCCAAAAATGGAACAATATTTAGGCTACCAAACAAATTTTTCCCCAAAAATTTCCCATGTCAAACACTAAAATTGACTTACCCTAACCCTAAACCCTAATGTACAACAATCTAAACTAACCCTTGTAGAACCATTCTAAAAAATTTNCTGACTTACCCTAACCCTAAACCCTAATGTACAACAATCTAAACTAACCCTTGTAGAACCATTCTAAAAAATTTTTGTGACTTTTGTGTGCTTATAATACCCAAATGTTACCCAAATTTTACTCTCAAGGTTTGTAAAAACTGGTAGCAGTGGTTAGTAGTTAAGTGCTTAAAATCCTAACCAAAAGAATCAAAAAGTCACTATGTAGGGAACAAACTGACCTTAATACTTGGCCAAAATTTATATCATATTCTGAGTTNCAACAATCTAAACTAACCCTTGTAGAACCATTCTAAAAAATTTTTGTGACTTTTGTGTGCTTATAATACCCAAATGTTACCCAAATTTTACTCTCAAGGTTTGTAAAAACTGGTAGCAGTGGTTAGTAGTTAAGTGCTTAAAATCCTAACCAAAAGAATCAAAAAGTCACTATGTAGGGAACAAACTGACCTTAATACTTGGCCAAAATTTATATCATATTCTGAGTTTAATTAAATTGAAGCATTCAACAAATTGGTCATAGTACAAAGGACAAAATGAGCATATAGCAAAACAACTGTNTTTAATTAAATTGAAGCATTCAACAAATTGGTCATAGTACAAAGGACAAAATGAGCATATAGCAAAACAACTGTCATAGGAACAGAGTCCAATACAAGGTCCGCGAGTTACAGGACCTTGAAATATTAATAGGGACTAAAACTAATAAAACTATAAGTCCAGAGTGACTTACTTTCACTTAAACTTGAAACTAATGGGACTTTGAATCTTATTATGAACTTCAAGAAGATAGATCTTATGCGAGTATAAAGTTGTCAATGTGAAACTGACCTAAGAAACCCAAAATGGTGAGAAACTTGGAAACTTGGAGAAGTGACCAAGGACAAAGTTGATATAAATAGAAGAAGACTTGAAACCTTATTTGACCTAGAGACTTTAAAATGAAAGGGAAACTGAAGGGTACTCAACAACAAAAATAACAACAATAAAAATATAACATTTTCTAGCTCAATAAGTTATATATGCTTCATCTGGATAGAAATTGAAATTAGGGTTTTAAAAGCAACAATGAAATTCAAATTTACTTTTAATTAGTAATTATATAAAAGTTGATGTTTTAATGGTCAGTTCTTGGACCTTGATCAAGTAATCAGTTCCACATCATATGAGTTATTAATTAAAGCTCTCCATTTCTTCAGTTGCTATTTAATCATAATTTCCTAACTTTCGTAATAACCTTGGTATTTAATGGTGATTCATAGTAGAAATTAATCAAAGGACACTCTTGCTTTTCGCTGAAAACATGATGATAATTGATAAGATTCAACTAACTTGTTGAACCATGGGAAGGAAGGTATCACATCCAATAGAATTGAAGGTCAATAATATAAAAACTAGATATGGATGAGGTTCTGNAGGAAGGTATCACATCCAATAGAATTGAAGGTCAATAATATAAAAACTAGATATGGATGAGGTTCTGAAGAAATATGTTGCTCTGGTGTTAAAAGTTTCTCAGGTATCAGTTCTACAAAAGCATTGGTTGAATCTCGAGTATTAACGGATTAGAAGTTAGACTACATTAGGAACATTTTTAAAGTTTTGAACTNATTTCCTAACTTTCGTAATAACCTTGGTATTTAATGGTGATTCATAGTAGAAATTAATCAAAGGACACTCTTGCTTTTCGCTGAAAACATGATGATAATTGATAAGATTCAACTAACTTGTTGAACCATGGGAAGGAAGGTATCACATCCAATAGAATTGAAGGTCAATAATATAAAAACTAGATATGGATGAGGTTCTGAAGAAATATGTTGCTCTGGTGTTAAAAGTTTCTCAGGTATCAGTTCTACAAAAGCATTGGTTGAATCTCGAGTGTTAACGGATTAGAAGTTAGACTACATTAGGAACATTTTTAAAGTTTTGAACTAATATAATAAGTTTTTATATTAATTGTTTTGTTTTAGAAATAATGATCCAGTATATTATGAATTTTGTGGTGGGATTCAGTTTGATTCTATGGAGTATAATTTATAGTATAATATCACCTTGGTTTCCTAAAAAATTTGTTCATAAAAATGTGAGTAAACAAATTGTTCTTATTACCGGAGGAGGTTCTGGATTTGGAAGATTAATGGCACAAAAATTTGCAAATGATGAAGGAGCTATTGTAGTAATTTGGGATATAAACAAACCTGGTAAGAAGGGTATAAGTAACACAAATACTTAAAAAATAAATAAAAAAATTAAAATTTTTTTTTGAAATATGTATTTTTAAATTTTAAATTTAAATTTTTTTTTTTTTTTTGGTTTTTTGGTAGGTTTGGACGAAACGATGAAACTTGTGAAGGACGGCGGTGCTGGAAAGTGCCATTCGTATGTAGTGGATGTTTCTTCACGTCAAGAAATTTACGCTGCTGCTAAAATAGTACAAGCAGAAGTTGGTAAAGTAGACATTTTGATCAATAATGCTGGTATTGGAGGTGGTACTTACCTTATTGACCAATCAGATGAAGAGATTGAAAAATCATTCCAAGTGAATACTTTATCAAATTTTTGGGTGAGTAAAGGACTAATTATATTACTGATATTCTATTTAATTTGTTTTAATTTTTAATTAAAATCAATTTTAATAGACTACCAAAGCCTTCCTTCCAGCTATGGGATCAAGTAAGAGTGGTCATGTGGTCACGATTGCTTCAGCTGCAGGACTCTTTGGAGTAGCAGGACTCGCGACTTATTGTGCTTCAAAACACGCCGTAGTAGGATTTCATGAATCACTCACCAATGAAGTGAAGGTAACTAATCGTTCATCAAAGACTTTAATATTTTAAGTTTCATCGACAATTTTTTATGTTTTTTTTTACAATATAGATTTGCTATCCAGAAGCTCAAATTCAGACGACTGTAATATGTCCTTACTTTGTTCTTACTCCAATGTTGAGTGGGAAAGAAGATAGACTTCCACCAAGTACTCTATTTTTACCTATTCGAGAACCTGAACCTGTTGTCGATGAAATTATGGACGCCATTTTGAGCAATACAAACTTTTTCATTCCAAGTTGGGGAGTTCGAGTAGTTTTATTTCTAAAATCGTAAGAACTATTCTAAATTTTCAAATTTAATACACACATTTTTATTATTTTATTACTAATTTCAACTTTTTTAATAATTTTTCTAGAAATACTCCCACCTTGGTGATGCAAAAAATTCGAGAAGTGATTCTCCCAGTTGGTTACAAAAGAAAAACCAAATAAAATCATTGGATAATCGTTTAAGTGTTCAAAGCATTTGTTAACAAATTAGATGTAAGTTGTTCAATTAAATATTTTACAGCTTTCCTAATTAAGCATAAATTCAGTTAATTATTTTTATTCAGCATAAGTTATGCTGTATAACTGAACTGATATGAAGTTAAACATGAAAACCTGAAATTTGTTTTTATAAATTTGTCCTTCAGATTTTCTATAAATTAGGTAAAAATGAGAAGTAACTACTGTTTTTATTACGTATTGATCAGTTATAATCTTCACTAATACAAAAATATATTAAAGGATATTATTTACTTTATGAATTAATAATTTAGTAAATCATTCCAGGATGAAAGTCCGTTCGATAAAAATATACATTTGGGTTTAGCGTGGATAGAGTTGGTTGGTCTAAAAATTAGATACAGATACAACAGTCGTAAGTTGTGAAAATATATAAATGTTTCATAAAATTAGGTTGGAATTAGGTTAAGAAAATCTTACCAATCATAGCAGGTTTGAAGTATTTTCCTGGTTTAAAATGAAAAAAAGATGGTGAGTACTCATCATCTTGATTTTCATCTAAAAGTTTACCTCCATCTCCCAATAATGCTAGATGGCGCCCCTAAAAATTCAAATTTCGGCTTAATGTTTGAAATTGAAAATACCGCCTCATTAAATTCAGGTTTTGGCTTAAAAAGTAAAGCTTACCTTTGGCATAAACATTATAAGAAATGTTGAAAGACTTTGTGCTTGACAACCAAATGCAACGCATGCGTCCAACTCTCTGCCCTAATTTAATATGACAAAAATAATAATAAAATATTTCATTCACTTTTTAGTGATTTAGTTAATCAAGTATTGTAACATAAAATATTGAATTTTTAAAGACTCTACCTGGAGTACACATATTGCCAAAATCCAAGACACCCATATTGGAAAAGTTAGTAAAATTGAAAAACCAATATATGTAGATTCTTTATAATTTTCTCGAATCCGACGTGTTTTTAGTGCTAAAAATCCAACCAGAAGAATCAAGAAGGCATTGTAGGAAACTGTTGGCCATAGCATTTGACTAAAATTAGTACCACACTCTGACCAGAATGAAGCATTCGAGGAGTTGACCTGTAACATGGAGTGACAAACATTGAGCATATGTCAATGTCAACTTAAGTTACATATGAAATCTTAAATAAATCATTCCAATTTTGATCTTCTTACGTGATAAAATTTAGGCGGAAAGGTAAGTGTTGACTGAATATTGATAGCTACTTGGACTAAAACTGAAAAAAGTAGAAGACAAGCTTGATATACTATTGGTAAATTAAGACCAGAATCTAAACTGATGAGGAAGATGGATTTCACCATGAGTACTGAGAAAATTAGTGAATAAGAAATACTAATTCCATTCCGTCCAATGTAACAATTGAGTGATGAAGGACTGATGACGAAGACCAATGAAAGTCCAGAACATAAGAAAAGACCAAAGAGTAGAAACTGTCCAAGGAATAATGGATTCCGACTTCTCGATTGGCACAAAACATAAATCTCAAAAAATATAATTAAGGAGATGTTCAGCAAAATAATTGATATAAGTGGGATGGCCCAGATTTCTCTTCGAATGTATCCTCCGAACATATACTTCACAGCACTGATACTCGTTACATTCAAACGTTCCGCTTCAAAATTATTTGTTTCCATTAAATTATCAGTCCAATCATCCAGTGATTTCCCATTGACCAATTCATCAGTATCAATTTCTTGAATTCTAGCAGTAGATACTCCAAATTCAGTCGTCGTTTTAGGTGTCTTCTCTCCAGGTCCATCTTTTCTCGCCTTCACTGAGAGCATAATATATCCAAAGGGACCTTCTGCCAAATTTTTTGATTTCAAAGAGTTCTCATTGGTCTTGTTATTAAAATTTTGAAGTCGTAACTTAAAAGATGGATCATGATGATGATAGCCTGCACGATGTTGAGCTTGAGCAATGACAATCAGAATTGAGACGAAGGTAACAAGATTCCATTCGAACTTCATTGACTTTTCTTGACTTTCACGTAAATTACTACATTACCTGTTCAATTTAAATGACAGACGTTGATAATTTATATCTAAAAATAGTAAGTTGAGGGAAGGTGTTTGACTGATGATGAGAATATCAGTATTCATCCTTTTGCTATGTACTTATTTATATCTCAATGAGTTTTGTGTAATAATTGTCACAATAATAATAAAAATTATATGGAATAATTTTAGATGATTATTTAAAAGACCAAATTAAAAAAAATAGGAAAGTTCAGTCATGGTCTGAATCTGTTGAAGTAAGTTAACATTTTAACAGTATAAGTTTAAGGAACTTGTGTCTAAGATTGGCCAATAAGTTGGCTATGTCCTCATTGTTATGAAGACTGAGATTTCCATTGTTACCATCTTAAATCATTATTCTCTACATTAAAATATCATAAAAATGACTGACGCCGCTAGTGACAACAACATTAATTTTAATAATATTAAAAAGATGTAATCTTGAGTTTAGAGTGGATGTTGCCACTAGCCAGGCAAGTTTTAAAAGGTAAACGCACTTCACTTTTACACCATGTAATAAAAATGTGAGAGTTTTGTGGTTTAACACTTTTCTTTTTACTGAAAAATCTTACTCGATTAACTGTAAAATTACTTAAGTTTAATGCAAAAAATATGTAATCTATTATGATTTCTCTCATGGTTTACCACGATGANGTGAGAGTTTTGTGGTTTAACACTTTTCTTTTTACTGAAAAATCTTACTCGATTAACTGTAAAATTACTTAAGTTAATGCAAAAAATATGTAATCTATTATGATTTCTCTCATGGTTTACCACGATGGGTTTAATTATTACGTTACTATCATAATGTTAGAAAAAATAATGTCTAATGGAATTTAAGTTGTTAATTTGAATACTGTAAACTATTAACCACTAACTCTAACTTAACCGCAGGGTTTTCTGGCCGGAAGTACAAAATGGTTGAAATGTTGAAAATAATAATAAGTTATTATTTAATTATTATACAGGAGATTCTGTCATCGATACTATGATACAAGGGAATTAAAATTTCCAAAAATTTAAACTTTTCGGCTCATAAATTTTGAATACTTGATTCTGATTGGTTAAGCGAATTTTATTTAATATTTGAATTTCCTCGAAATTTAAACGTAAAGAAAAAGTGATCAAACTCCCGCCAAAATTTAAAACCATAAAAACCCTTCTCGCTAAAAAAAAAAGTAAAAATACTCGACTTCTGAATCTTCTTGTCCACAAATTTTCATTTAGTTACAATTACAGTGCACGACGTTTATAAGAGCATCCTTTATAAGAACATTCGGGTTATAAGAGCAGAGTTTTGCGGGTTTGGTTTGCTCTAATGCATTTAGCATGGGACATTAACGCCTTATAAGAACAACGTATATAAGAGCAAAACGGTTATAAGAACTACCTTTTGCTGGCTAATTTTTGAAGCGGGAGTTGGATATAAGAGCAAAAGTCAAATCTCAAACAAAAATAATCTTTTTACATCTTCAATTTATAAAAGCATCACGTGAAATCATTTCAGTTGAAATGTCGTTCTTGTAAAATATTTACAAAACTTTAATAAAAATTAAACAATTGCAATTTTTGGCGAAATTGTCGACGATAATTACAGTCGATAACTTTATTTAAGATATATGCTATAGTATAGATTTTCTTTTTATAAAATTTGAAAAAAAAAATTTTTTTGCCATATACTTTTTATAAGAACATCCTGCTCTTATAAGCGTTGTAAGAACAAACGGTTATAAGAGCTGCATTTCCAGGCGACGGAGGGCATCTCTTATAACCGTCGTGTACTGTACTTGTTTTTATCTTTAAAATAAAGTTTTTAAGTAAAAGTTTTCTTGTTTTTCCGAGTGCTCGGGTTGGATAAGGGATAGGGCTGGCTGAGGGTAGGTGTCGGGTTGTTGTTTTTTTTGGTGTTTTCAAAACTTCAAAATCAAGCTCTTGAAATTCAGTGTTAATTTTAAATAAATTTGAAATAAATTATTATTTGAACTATACTTATAAAGTAATTGTTGTTCCTCACCTGTCCATTGTTGTGAACAAACTTGGCTTATTAGTCTACAAATTGTTGAATAATTAGAATTAACGAACAACACACACCAAGGAGGCTGAATGTCATCTGTGTAAAATTTCGATTGAGAATGGAGACATCAAAGTAGAAAAATGGCAGAAGAAAAGATAAAGAAATCGAATCTTTAATGTTTTAATAATTCAACCATTGGATATCACAGTTAATATAAAAATCTTTGCATCCCAGCAGCCCCCCAGGTAACTAACCATTATAACCTCAAGATGGTACAGATACACAGACACAGAGGATAAGGATAGCTTGTACATATTTTTGGATTAGAGATTGCTGAAGATACATAACTGGTGGTAAGGATATATGGATAAGTTACTTGAATTAATTTCTTATTAGTAGTGCATGTCCGAATTCATCTTCCGACACCACCCTTTAGTAATTAACGACTAAACCTCAGTTTTTAATTTTTGGGAACATTACATTATGTACTTCCTCGATAAAAATGAAATAACCGATGCCAAATTCTTAACGGATACGCACCAGCAAAATCCATATCCTCATCCATTGTTCCTAATCATCCTATATCTCTGAATCAATTGAATAAACCCTTTATACCTTGATTTTTTAATTGAATCTATCGCTTAATTTCATTTTAGTTCCAGAAGCAAAGTGAATTATACCTCATTTTCTGTGAAAACCATTTCCTTAGTACAATTAAGGATTAATCTCTAAACCTTGACTTTGTATTCGACATAACATGGTAGACTTGAGTGTTTGATTACCCTGTCCAATTTCCTGCCAAACGTCATTTAATGTTCCGCTTTATAAATTAATTATTATTGAAACAGTTCTATTTAATCCTGAACCATCCCGAACACCGAACCCATTAGTTATGTACTTATAAACTTGATGAGAGTTATGTTCTATTCGACATACTTTATGAATCGCCAGGCGCCATCTTGTTTAACTAACTCTACAGGTGATGTGAGTTTTTGACCTAAAACGCTCTGAAGCAAAATTTCGTCCAATAGTGTTTCTTGATTTAACAAGGCTACATTAAGCCTCCAAATTGTAATCCAATTCAATTCTTCAATCTCTAATAATGATTTTTTCAGGACGTCAAAATACGTTTGATCCAAGGCAACAGACTTCAAACCATTAAATATGAGATTAAATTCTCTAAGAATTCTGGGATCGATGAAAGTACCATAATGAAATTTGATGTGTTTGAGTTGCTGAAGGTTGACATTAGGAGCATAATGGAGGCTTAAGTCTGTAAGGTCAACAACCCTTAGATCAGATGAGAATGATAAGTCGGACGCGTAGATGTCACCACTCCGACTTAGGATCAGAGTCTCCAATGAACTACTTCGTCTTAGAATACTACTAACAGTACCTTCAGTGACCTTTGTCATATTTAGGGTAAGTTTAGTCAAAGTTGACGGAATGAAAGATGCTTTCACGGTTGAAGAAATTGATTCCCAATCTTTAAGAATGAAAGCTTGATTCACATTTTGGATATTGTCAGCAGTGTAAGGTAAGGTAGACCACATGTCCTTGTTTTTTAGGTTTGTTAGTTGAAGGAAATGATCGTTGTGAATATAAATTTGAACAGGTATCTGAACAAAATATACAAATGGATTAGAGACATCAAGCGTTGACATACCTAAGGTATAGTTATTAGTTTAGAAGTATACTTTCCCTTCGAGTGTAGTATCCCGTGAAACATTCATCAGTTGTTTCGTGACATCAGTCATATCCTGAGCTCTGAATTGAAACTCTTGGCGTTTGAATCTGTAATAATTGAGGAAAAAATTTCTTCAAATGAATTCAGTAATGACTATAATTATTTACTAAAAGCATGAGATTGTTTGGTACTATAATTATTTTAGAAGTACCTTACCTATCAATATAATCACTTGATACCTTATACCAGTTTCTACTGACTCCAGTCACATCATCACTGTTTACAAAAAATTGAAACTCCAGTAACACAATGAAGACGGAAGTGGCTAGTTTCCGTATCATTTTTACACTTGGGTAGTAGAGAGTGGAATGATCATTTCCACTAGTGTGATTACTGATTATAAAATGATTAGTACATATATAGTTGCCTCCCAAACCCTGAAGTCTGAGACTTTATAATTCTTTGGCAAAAACAACAATAGTGGTGGTTCAAGTAAACAATTTTTGCCAGAATAATAGATGATGATGATATCCACCGTAAATCTTAGTTGGCATGAACATGAATTTAAAGCCATGATTTACAATTTGTAAATTATCTACGGAACTTAGGGAGAAGTATGGGTATTTTCTGGGTACATTGAAATCGATTATATTATTCTGAGCGATACCGTCTTAGCTTTAGGATAAATGGTTAGCTTTTGTTACAAACTTTTTCAACTTAATTGAATTTTTGACTATGATTTTAGTCTATTGTGTCCCGTTTGTCATCAATTGTTCTCTTGTCACATTCCCCCGCATTCTCAATTATCCACTTGTGGAAATCTGCAACTTTAGTCTGTAAATTTACAAAGTCGTGATTCATTTTTGACTAATATAATATAATCGATGATCATTTCATTTTAACTCTTACATATAAACCTGGTGATCCTGGGAGTCCACAACCAATACCTGAAAAATTAAGTACACAAAGTAAAGTGTATGTTTACAAACTTGGTTTAATCAAAAATATTTTACCTGTTGCTACTAAGCCGCACAAGAATCTTCGATTTCCCTTAAGTGGATTGTAACATGCCAATGGTCCTCCTATATATTCAAACTTTTGCAAATTTATACAGAAAAATTTATTTTATGAACAAAAATTTTGGAAATCCACCTGAGTCACCCTATGAAAAACAAAGATTTAAAAATTTTTTTAAATCGATAAGATTCAGGAAACAAAAAGTTGGAAATTACCTGACAGGTGTCCACTACTGTTCCTTCCACTTGTCCAGCACTGTGTTTGTACATACATAAAAGAATATACCGTAAAAATTAATAATTAATTTAGTTACAAAATTTTCGAAATTTTTACAAAATTTTCGAAATTTTTACAAAATTTTCGAAATTGTTACAAAATTTTCGAAATTTTTACAAAATTTTCGAAATTTTATCACTTTACCATATTAATCCAGCATTAATTAGATCTATCATTGTAAAAGACCTGCCATTATAAAATCCAAGACATTCATCCTTCTTGAAAATTTTAACTTTTGCTTCTTGAAGAGCGTTTGGATAATATCTGAAACTTTTATCGCTGTTAGGTTGTCTCATTTGAGTGTAACCCCAACCACTTATCAATGCCACTGGTGCTGTAAAGAAAAAAAAAAATTTAAGTTAAGACAATGAAGTTAANAAGACATTCATCCTTCTTGAAAATTTTAACTTTTGCTTCTTGAAGAGCGTTTGGATAATATCTGAAACTTTTATCACTGTTAGGTTGTCTCATTTGAGTGTAACCCCAACCACTTATCAATGCCACTGGTGCTGTAAAGAAAAAAAAAAATTTAAGTTAAGACAATGAAGTTAATTATTCTAAACTTTTCATCAATGTTAGTTGAATCAATGTAGTCACCATCCTCTGTCACTAATGAACATCGATCAATTGGTAGTGGTTGAACGAACTTGTCATAGACAAATGGTTTTTTTAGTTTTATGACAGCAATGTCGTTGAAATTATTCAATGGAATATAGTCTGGATGAATGAATACTTCCTCTGCGAGTCTTGGCTGTTCAGAATTTTCTACTTCATCAAGTTTAAACTCTCCAGCGACGAAGCGTAACTGTTGAATTTCGTCCTTAGTAATTCTCCTTTTTCCACGATGAAAACAATGAGCAGCTGACAACACTGAATCAACATTTTCAGTTAATTACTGTAGGTAATTATTATTTATTTAAATTTATTAAATGAGTACCCGTCAATGAGTTGTAAATTACACCACCACATATACTCTTCCCATCTCGTGCAATATTAATTTGATACGGCACTGCACCCAAATTCGATGTTTTCCCACTAACTACTTTTTTCTTTGGGATGACTTCAATTGGGCTCTCATTATCTACAAAATTTGAAAAAATTAATTAGAAATAATTGATTAAAAAATTGTTCATTTTATTCAAAATGTTCGTCTTTAACCTTCAGCTTCTGTTGGGTTTAGATGAAGTGACCTCACTTCACCATTACTGTTGACACGAACTGTGAAAATCAAACAACAGTTTGTTGTTATTCGAATAAATATTACAATAATTAAATTTAGTGACCCAAATCACTGAATTCGTCAGTCTGGGTAGCATTTTTCGATGAACATGGTTTCTTGTCCTTTTTGTCAAGCTTTTCATCAGTAGTGTTATAGTTTTCGTTGTCAGCTGTGCCTGTTGCCAAAGAAATATAAATAAAGCAAGCCCAAAAAGTCAGTTGGAGTACTTGGATGGCCTGCATATTAAACAAATTTGAGTACTTAATCCATTGAAATAATTATTTATGCTGAAGAAAATAAACAATTTACTTACGTTTTAGCAATCAGTTGATGTTGCCATTATCAATGTTCATTGAGATTATGTCACTGGCAATTCAATTCATAAGTAGTTAATGGTGAGCAAACAATAGAGTAATTAACCTTAACAAATTTTTTTCATTGCCATTTGAGTTCAAAATACAGTGAGTCCCAGCAAAATAAGACAAAGAAACGCTAGGTATTCGGCGCATTATTCCATTTTTACTTTGCAATTTTATGCATAATTTGCAAGGTCACAAAAACCTTTCGCTTTTGTTTGACTTGTTTTTATGGGACTGTCTGTATGAATTAGATTCACTGCTTTTTGTTAAAAGAATGTTTTAATCATATATGATTAATTAATTGTGACTCAAATTTTTGAAGACTTACGATTACCCTTGAAAATTTATTTTCTCTCTCTCTCACTTTATGAATTGCTATCAATTTTGTCAATTATGCGGTAATTATTAACTTATACATTTGCGGTCAAAATCAACATTATGAGTTGCATTATGTCGGCGCAATATTCTATTCGCAATAGAAACAATGAAAATGTTAAGTGGCGAGTGAAAACTTAAAATCTGCATGAATTGTAAACTAAAATTTATTTTAATAGATCAATTATTACTCAAATTTAATTTAATTAATTTGCAGACCATCCATGTCACAGGATGCTCCAACAAAGATGTAACTTTTAGAGAAAGTCACCTTCTGTAAAATTGAAAAACTAGACTCAATGAGAAAAAGTGAGAAGCGATTATCTAATGGTAGCTTGACTTGGGGAGGTTGAGACCAGGAGAAGNCTGCATGAATTGTAAACTAAAATTTATTTTAATAGATCAATTATTACTCAAATTTAATTTAATTAATTTGCAGATCATCCATGTCACAGGATGCTCCAACAAAGATGTAACTTTTAGAGAAAGTCACTTCTGTAAAATTGAAAAACCAGACTCAATGAGAAAAAGTGAGAAGCGATTATCTAATGGTAGCTTGACTTGGGGAGGTTGAGACCAGGAGAAGNTTCTGTAAAATTGAAAAACTAGACTCAATGAGAAAAAGTGAGAAGCGATTATCTAATGGTAGCTTGACTTGGGGAGGTTGAGACCAGGAGAAGAGTAAGAGTGCGAATATCAAATTGTATGGATTTGTTATTGTCTTCTTAATGTGCCGGACAGCCGACATTGATCGGTCGGATGTAAAACATCAATTGATGTTTTAAATCGATTAGCACCGATTCTTTAAAATAGATCCACCACAGCAAGCATGGGCAGTCTCAGCTCAGAATTATATTCGAAAATTTGATTTTCAATAATTATTTATAAATGTTGACCCTTTGATCCTGGCGACCTGACTCTTTGTACATGTTTCCCTATTTTCCAATGTTCTCATAAAAAATAATTTGATCTGAAAAAAATTTATGTAACTAGGAACGTTGGACATAATTATAAAATTGAGGTTCTCCAGCACAACATCACAAGCTAAAAGTTATTTTCTGATGTTTTATTAATTACTCCAGCGGTTTAGTTCATACATCCCATCTGAAAATAATTTATCCATTAGAAGTTACTTTTGACCTCAAGCTCTTTGTTGGAAAAAGTGTGAGGATAAATTGATTTCGGACAAATGAACCTACTATAAACAATTTTTTTGGTGAAAGTGTTTTTGGTTTCAGAAATATCATCTAAAAGTATAGGAGAATTTTTTTTAAATCAAGACTGTGGTCAACTAGAAAACACATTATAATTTTTTGAAAATTATTTAGATTTTGCATGTCTTTTTATTGACGATGTAATAGGAGATGGACGTTTCAAAAAAACATCCAAGAATAACAATTTTCAAAAAAAGAACATCCAAGAATAACAATTTTCAAATAAATCATAACTTTTTTTCTAGTGGTCGTAGAGCCATGATTTTCCTACTTTGTTATACTACTTTTACAAAATCTTTCTGAAACCGTAAACACTTTCGCCAAAAAAAAATTTGGTTTAGGAGTTCAGTTGTCCAAAATTAATTTATCCACACGCTTTCTCCAGCAAAGAGCATATGGGGTCAAAAGTACCTTCCCATAGTATAAAATAATTTCAGATGGGGTGTAGTAGGTTACATATATTATTTATCTGGTGTTTCAGAAAATTCACTTTCTACTACTCGACTATCACTACTCGGCTATCGGTTTGATTGGAACAACAATTTGTCGGTTGTCGGTCCAAATCAGCTGTCTTGTTTTATTTTCAAGTTAACATTACCCGCTCCACGTGCGGAAAGAAAAAGCAATTAAAGTTCAAGTGTCATCAGGTCAAATTCTTAAATTATTTTATCAATTAGTATTCCTTTGGAACTTTATTCTCAATGCCAAATTTAAAGGGACGTAGTGCGAAGCGCGACAGGAGGGATGAAGTAGAAGACGACGACGATATAATTGAAGAGGAGTACCTTCTCTCTGCAGTAAGGCACCACAACTTCATTACGTTTTATAAACTTGTTTAGATTTAATTCTTCTTTTTAGGTAACACCAGATGATGGAGATCAAGATACCTCTAAAACATTTCTCTTCAAAGGTGAAGGTCATACTCTCGGTAAATTGAGAATTATTGATATTACTCTCTAATATACGCGATGCTGATTCGATAGGCTAGGCTGATGGTTGGAAGTGTCTCAGTCAATTCGAGCACTATGGATTTCTTAGGTCAAATATAGCTAACCAGTTTGGTACACTCATGAAAGTGAAAAATAGGTTGATCTATCTCAATATTCCAAATACCGTAGATTTTCCAGCTAGTCCTAGTCCATAAAATTGAATAGAATAGAATATCATATCTCAGATTAGAATAGGAAAGGAAAGTGTGGATTTGCAAAGCGGGTTCGTTACAAGCCTTAAAATTTTGCAATCAAGTGTGGGGGAGGTGTGGTTGTTTGGTGGAGATACTGTCCCCTCCAAAAATTGGAAGGACTGAATTCTCTCGATCACGCACTAAACTGTTTACGTGTNTGATACTGTCCCCTCCAAAAATTGGAAGGACTGAATTCTCTCGATCACGCACTAAACTGTTTACGTGTTTTTTGGTGAATTGCCAATGGAAACGCTAAATTGACTTTTCACCAGATGGTGGTTCCACCTCAAAAAAAAAGTCCGTCTGNTGGTTTATTAAGCATAACAAACAGGAGCAGAAAAGACAAAGACCAGATCATGTAATCAAAGAATCTTCTCAACCCATTTTTTTTTTAAAAACTATTGTAATAAATAAGCAAAGGTGTGAGTGAAGAGAGCGTAGTCAACTATTACGAAACTTTATGCTTGAATTCCTTTTCATNATAAATAAGCAAAGGTGTGAGTGAAGAGAGCGTAGTCAACTATTACGAAACTTTATGCTTGAATTCCTTTTCATTGGAACAAATTATAGCTTTTCAATTTTTTTTTCACTTTGTTTGGATAGAATTTTTATAAGATTAACACAAACTAGATATCCTACTAAAAGATGATTGGTNGGATAGAATTTTTATAAGATTAACACAAACTAGATATCCTACTAAAAGATGATTGGTTTTTTTATACCATCTGCTCCTAACTCCTACCGTTCAATCTCAAACGGTTCACTTGACTTTTACATCAAAAAAAATAGAAAACAAAAAAATTAACAATCAAGNCTCGAACACTCTACTATTACTTTCCGACCGAGGTGTTCAACAAGGAGATCCACTAGGACCAGCCTTGTTTTGCCTTGTCGTTCAACCAATTGTCGAACAAATATCATCTGAATTTAACGTATGGTATTTTGACGATTGCACCATCGCAGATACTCCATCAAAAGTCTTCAAAGACTTGGAGAAAATCTGGCCGACTTTGCGTTATCCGGCAACATTTTGGGAGGTCCGTTGAGGCCGTAGGACCTCAGTCGAGGTCCGAGGTCCGAGGTCCGAACCTCTTTTCAGTTGGAAGGTACAATACACGGAATCTGAAATCCGTATTACACGGAATGTGTACACCATCTACTATTATTTATTATTTGTTTATATTATATTTGAAGTTGTGATNCTCTTTTCAGTTGGAAGGTACAATACACGGAATCTGAAATCCGTATTACACGGAATGTGTACACCATCTACTATTGTTTATTATTTGTTTATATTATATTTGAAGTTGTGATGTTTTATTTAATTACAAATAATTCGAAGTGTTTTCGTGGTATCAATTTATTAAAGTTATAAGCGTAGGAGAANATGTTTTATTTAATTACAAATAATTCGAAGTGTTTTCGTGGTATCAATTTATTAAAGTTATAAGCGTAGGAGAAATGGTGAGTTTCCAGTCAGCTTTTGACGATCCTAAGTTATCGCTTATCAAACTGATTCGCTTAGTTGATAGCGATGAGAAAGCTAATCATTTTTTCCAAGCTTTCAAGCTTATGAGATTTAGTGACCCTAAATGTGAATGTGGTATGTCGGGCAAGTCGTTTTTCACAGAAAACTTAGACACCTCCATGCGTGCTGGATTTCGCTGGCGCTGCAAGATATGTGGTATTCGGATTAATCCACTACATAACACGTGTTTCGAGAAAACCCGTCTTACGTACTTAAAGGTGAAATCATAAATAAATATACATTTTGATAAATACATATATCATTTGTTGGGTGAATTAGATTTTCGAAATAATACTGCATTGGTTTTTCCGCCTGTCGAGCCAACTCACGGTATCGGATACAGAGTGTGGCACAAACACTATCGTCAAATGGAGATCATTGTTACGAAAGGTTAATCGCAAATACGGTGTCTAATCCGGTATGAAATTGAGTTCAACCTTAAAATGAATTATGATGTTAGGTTTGTCAGGTATCGTTGATGAACAAATCACGGCGAAAGAAAATAGGAGGTCCCGGTCATTGGGTCGAAGTAGACGAGACTCATTTGTTCAAAAGAAAGTACCATCGAGGACATCGAATTCGTGGGGAAAGTATTTGGATACTGGGAGGAATTGATCGGGCCACTAAAGAACGTTTCATCGTTAGAGTACAGGACAGAAAAAAACTAACCCTTTGGCCTATTATTAGACGAAACATCGCTCGAGGTACAATTCTTGTAACAGATGACTTCAAATCGTATCATGGAATTGAGCAAGACAGGTCGATCGGCCTGGCGGCTCATGAGGTTGTTGTTCATCGGTACAACTTCAGTAATCCAGTTTTTCGGGAAGTTTATACTAACAACATNGCGGCTCATGAGGTTGTTGTTCATCGGTACAACTTCAGTAATCCAGTTTTTCGGGAAGTTTATACTAACAACATTGAAAACTTGTAAGGAAAACTCAAAAGAATGATCAATCGCAGTGGTTCAAATGGTAGTGACACGATATCAGACGACCCATAGTTAAAATCTAATCACGGTTTAATTATTTAGAGATTGTTGACGAGTACATCGCCGAGTTCATGTATCGATCAAACTTGCGCATCCAATACGGTAATGGGAATAACGGTCCGAAATTGGAACAATTGTTACAAGATATCAGGATGACATTTCCTGGGCCTAATAGAACGGGATTCCGCTTGAGACTTTAGCATTAGTACTATAGTATTAGTAAACAGGTCTGAGGTCCGGACCTCAGTAGAGGTCTGAGGTCCAGACCTCAGTAGAGGTCTGAGGTCCGGACCTCAGTAGAGGTCTGAGGTCCGGACCTCAGTAGAGGTCTGAGGTCCGGACCTTTACTGAGGTCCGGACCTCTACTGAGACTGAGGTACGGACGTCTACTGAGGCCCTTATTGGTCTTTACCTTTGTTCATACTAAATTCTCATAAATAATGTACTCATAAATAATGTCCACATTACGTTTATGTTAATTATATTTACTAACATAATAATGGGTAAATGATATTAAATTTATTAAAAAATTTATTTGTGTACGCGCATGTGACGCTGATAATTATCATTTCTACAGAAACTAGAAGAGCAGATATGACAAGTAAATGTTGAAGTGTGGGCGCTGACGTGGCGTCTAAATGATCGAAAGTAAGGATCGGTTGAACTGGTAAACTGACGTCCTGAAAAAAGAAGGGTTTTAGTTTCTAGTTTTACGTTTTCTTAAATTCAAAGTTTTGCGTCTTACCACAGATGGTACATTTCTTGACGACAGGAGGCGAGACTTCATCCTCAGAGTCACTTTCAGATAAAACGGTAACTCGATTCCTTCTTTTCAATGATTTTGCCATCGCCATCGACCCCTGCTTTCTTTTCTTCCCTCTACCAGTTCCGCTTGCATCCAATTCACCCAATGTACCTAGTACCAGTTCCGCTCCTCCCGCTTCATCTCCTCCTGCTTCATCTCCTCCTGCTTCCACTCCTCCCGCTTCCACTCCTCCCGCTTCCGCTCCTCCCGCTTCCACTCGTCCCGCTTCCACTCCTCCCGCTTCCGCTCCTCCCGCTTCATCTCCTCCTGCTTCCACTCCTCCCGCTTCCACTNACTCGATTCCTTCTTTTCAATGATTTTGCCATCGCCATCGACCCCTGCTTTCTTTTCTTCCCTCTACCAGTTCCACTTGCATCCAATTCACCCAATGTACCTAGTACCAGTTCCGCTCCTTCCGATTCATCTCCTCCTGCTTCATCTCCTCCTGCTTCATCTCCTCCTGCTTCCACTCCTCCCGCTTCCACTCCTCCCGCTTCCGCTCCTCCCGCTTCATCTCCTCCTGCTTCCACTCCTCCTGCTTCCACTCCTCCCGCTTCCACTCCTCCCGCTTCCACTCCTCCCGCTTCCACTCCTCCCGCTTCCACTCCTCCCGCTTCCGCTCCTCCCGCTTCCACTGCTACTCCTTCCAACCGTCCACCTTCCGCTTCACCTGCTCTGTCTAATTCCGCTTCANCTCCTCCCGCTTCCACTGCTACTCCTTCCAACCGTCCACCTTCCGCTTCACCTGCTCTGTCTAATTCCGCTTCACACGTTCCACTTGACTCTTCGACTTCCCTTTCTTCAAATCGTTTTATATCTTGTTTTATCTTGGCCGCCTTTGCTTCTCCCACCTCAAACTTGGCTTCATTCCAACTGTGGATTGCTTGTTGTCTAGCCTCTCGAGCTTCTTCAAGAATTTGTGCCCTTTCAGTTGCAGCAATACGGCTTTCAGCTAGAAGCTGTAAAGCTACAGACAGAGCCGATCTCGCTTCATCTTTTTCCTTTTTCGCAGCTTTCTCATAACTCTTTGCTTTAACTTCTTTCTGTTTTAGCTTTTCTTGAAAATCTTCCCTTTCTGCTTCTAACTTACTTTTAATTTTTTCAACTGTGTCACGCAGTTTAGTGTTTTCTTGTGATTGAACCTTGTTTCGATTTTCCAATCTGTCGATTTTTCCTCTGAGTTCTGCCTCAGCGCGTCGTTGCTTGTCTAATTCGTATTCCAGCTTCTTCACTTTATCAGTTTTACTCTCATAGTTTTGCTTTTTGCTGTTTCTCTGCTTATTCTTTTTTTCATTCCGCTTTGCCTCTGCTTTCATCTTAGCTTTCTTCGCTTCATTTTTTTTTCGCTTTTCTTCCTTCTCTTTTGCCGCCTGGGCTTCCGCATCCGCGTTGTCATAGTCTGATTCGTCATTGCTGACATTGAACACAGGATCAGGTGAGATGTCAGGAACTGAGAAAAATAATAAGGTTAGAAATCAGGGTCGTAAGTTGACTTAGAACAGAAAGAGTAAGCAATTGAATGAAACTAAAACTTAGAGTCCTACGTCTTGGACACTAGCCATTCGACTACATATGATGAAAGCGAATAGTACCAGGGTTCGAGATGGTAAATACCAATTTAATTTAAATATTTTAGCGCCAAGCAATAACTTCTCTAAAATTTAGCACATTTGTGGGAAAAAATATTTGTATCAAAGTTGGGGATAAACGAGCCAGTTTACTGATTTTACCAAGTTTTAGCGATGAGGGTACTAACCCTCCCATTGATGAAGGGTTTGTTAATACAGGATTACCCTATCATATTTTTATGCAACCAAACTCACTTCTTTTCACTAACTCTTTTCTAAACATACAAAAGATATTAGCTACCTAGCTAAGCTAGTTCAGTCCTAGTGTTCGGAGATACCAATGAAGTGTTGTCCCTAACACCTCTACCAAATTTGAAAAACTACAAACAAATTTTCATTACTTTTTTTTACAATAACCGACAGGAGGAACCCTACACTCCTACCCCTCACCCTCTCTACCCTGCTCTTCAACTTGCATGAATGCGCGAAGGATTACCTACTTTTGGTAGGGCAGGGGTAGGTGTGTGGGGTGTTCTCTGTCATTTGCGCTTGGTTCACCCTGTACATTAGAAGTTATACACATAGTGAGCCAATAACAACTGACAGGGGATACCCCACACTCCTACTCCTGCGCTACAAAAAGTAACTAAATCCCCTGTCCATCCATGGGAATTGAGGAGGAGGTTGGAGATGGCGAGAAGTAATAGTGTAGGATATCCTGTCAGTAGTTATTGGTTTGCTCTGTATATTATAATAGTAATAGGAGACACTGAGTTATGCTAATCACTTACGATTGTCTTTGTAAAACATTGTGTCATTCACAGCTTTCCATCCTTCCTCCCAACCTCCAAGTCCAGCGCATACGTCGTAAAGGTCACGTAAATCGTCGTCGAGCAACAACTTCATACTTCTCATAAACCGTTGTGCCTGTAGCGTAAGTAAAACATTCAAATATACTGGCGGTAGAGTCGCTGTTTACACTTCCTTTTTTATATATCATACCGATCGGAGGGATACTTCCAATGTTTACACTGAAATTTTTTCTATGATCGACCGGATTTACACCTTAAGCAATAAATCTTACCTGCTCTTTCGTTACACTTGGGTTTTTGTCAGGGTGATTATTTCTTATTGCACTGTGCATTTGACGTCTTGTTGGTGGAGGGTCTCGATTAACTCCACATGTTTCATACGGGCAAAAGTTGTAGGAAGACATATCCAATTATCAAATTCTCCTCAACACTTAGATATAGACTGAAATAAAGTATTCAGTATAAAACATAAACTTTAGATTCAATATAATAACAATCAAACTTTTGAATTAAAAGAAGCATGGCAAGATTTAAGTTTATAGAGTGCCAGTAGATGGTGTATACACATTCTGTGTATTATGGATTTTAGTTTATACAGTGATAGTAGATGGCATTCAGATTCCGTGTATTGTACCTTCCAACTGAAAAGAGGTTCGGACCTCGGACCTCAGACCTCGGACCTCGGACCTCGACTGAGGTCCTACGGCCTCAACGGACCTCCCAAAATGTTGCCGGATAACGCAAAGTCGGCCGG
>NIPM01000073.1:5015-15150 GCA_002738285.1 Holacanthella duospinosa | reverse complement strand
CACGCATATGATATGGCGATTCCGTGTTTCCTGGCGTCATACAATAGCGTTGAAACCCTAGTTTCCGCCTTACTTCCTAATGACATCCAAATTGACCCCGCAGTGAAAAAAGCAGAAGTTCTCTGGAACTTAAGAAACAACGTGAACTTGCCTGACTATCCGTTACGGAAACACCAGAAGGCTAAGAAAGACCCTCAGACAAATTAAACCTTTCAATCTATTTTATCTAAATGCACCACAGATGAAGATCAAGCAAGAATCAAATCATCTACAAATCAAGAGGCAGGAGCTTGGTTGAAAACACTACCTTCCCCACAACTTGGAACCCTTCTCACTGACGAAGCCTTTAGAGTTTCTTGCGCTTTACGTCTAGGTACTTTAATTTGTTCTTCTCACTTTTGTCTCTGTGGTTTAGAAGTAGGTGAGACTGGACACCATGGACTCTCATGCAAGAAGGCTTTAGGAAGATTCTCAAGACATGATGGAATCAATGAAATCATTCTTAGGTCCTTACGTTCAGCTGGCATCCCAAGTATCAGAGAGCCACCAGGTCTTTCAAGACAGGACGGTAAACACCCAGACGGTATGACACTCGTTCCATGGTCAAGAGGAAAATCTTTGGTTTGGGACTTCACCTGTGCAGACACTTACGCTAACTCATATCTCTCATCCACCAAAAACAACCCATTAGCCGCTGCTATCATGGCTGAATCCAGGAAGATTAAAAAATACAGTTTCCTTTCTGTCCACAAATTTGAGTTCNCTATCATGGCTGAATCCAGGAAGATTAAAAAATACAGTTTCCTTTCTGTCCACAAATTTGAGTTCGTTCCTGTCTCAATCGAGTCAAGCGGAGTGTGGGGACCCAAAGGACTAAAACCCATCAAGAAAATCGGCAGCCTATTACAAACAGCCACCGGCGAACCACGAGCAACCTCATTTCTAATCCAACGTATAAGTCTGGCTTTACAACGAGGAAACGCCTCTTCCATTCTGGGTACACTCCCCAAAGGAAAACAGCTGGAAGAAATATTCTATCTATAAAGAAATTAGAACTGATAGGGAGTATAGATACAATAATGATCAATAATCGATTTTACAACAAATAATTCCAAAACATTTTAGATTTTACCAGAATTTATATAAAAAATATATAAACCTCTAAAACAATTGAGTAATTTTTCACAACAATATTATTTATTTCGCAAATTGTTTAGCCTTTATTTTAATTTTAGACTTGCAGAAAGTCCTTTCGTTGACATTTAATTTTCTGTGTATTTAAAAGTTTGATTTAAATTCTTAGTCTGATTTTTAGAGTACTCTTTAATTACCAAATGATCAATGGACAGATTGAGCACTTCACGCTTTGTCGCAATAATTTTTAGAATTCACGGACGACTTTTACAATATTCAGGGAGGAAATTTCGGAGAAAATTAAATTCAAAACATTCAATCCATGTCATAAGTGTGGAATTTTGTCTACTTCAAAATCGAAAAGTTCAAAATGCTTTGAACAAATGACAGCAATAGACAAGTTGATTTTATCTTTTCTTTTGCACTGATTTAGCAAATTAAAGAACACTTTTTTCTTTGGAAAACGATGAAAACTATGTACATTTCTTTATAATTTCTGTTTGTGACTTTGCAGGTTGCAACAGTACCGACCACGTTAATCAAATTCTTTTTTATTTAAAACTTACACAGAATAAAAATGATTCCAGTAAAATTTCAATAATTTCAAGCAACTAAACTGAGAAGTCATTAAAATGCACGAGGAGAAATGTTAGGGAATTCGAAGTGCACAATAGTGACGTCATACCTAGACAATCTCGTTCTCAAAACCATCTCTGTGTTGTATCGCCACCCCTGGCGCTAGTGTACTGTTGAGCGGTTTATGCCGCTGACTAAATAAAAATGATGGTAGGGTACCTGATGGTGGTGTTGGTGTTGGAGAGGATGGTGGCTTCTCGGGGAATCCAGTAGCCCGGTGGAGCACAAAAGACAATAAACAATGACGTCCCTCCGCGGGACAAACGAACCAATGGACACAAGTCCCTCCGTGGGACAAAAGACACCAAATCACNGTGGTTTATGCCGCTGAGTAAATAAAAATGATGATGGTAGGGTACCTGATGGTGGTGTTGGTGTTGGAGAGGATGGTGGCTTCTCGGGGAATCCAGTAGCCCGGTGGAGCACAAAAGACAATAAACAATGACGTCCCTCCGCGGGACAAACGAACCAATGGACACAAGTCCCTCCGTGGGACAAAAGACACCAAATCACAAGTAAAGTTAATTTAATTATAGTAATTGGCGAAGCCAGTTACTATCTACAGTTCACAAAAAATAACAAAGAAATTATAAATAATATTAAAAAAAACTATTTGAGGAGAGTGATCCAACCAGTTCGAGGTCCCGATTCAGTATGGCGATAAAACGCCCTCCTTGCCACATGGCACTTGTGTTCCCATGCCCAAAGGCATGGGCACTTTCTTTCCCACAAATCCCTCTCTCCTAGGGAAATATCGTGACATCACAAATGGTGAAAAATTTAGTGGATATAATATAAAGAATTTGGGGAAATAGATTTTTTTTAAATGAAAAGAAGAAAATTTAACAAATTTAATCGAATTTTAAATTTTAATTTTAATCTAACGGGGAATTACAACCTAATTTTTCCACGACGATCCTTATTTCCAGGATGATGATCTGGATGTAAATCGCCGTGCATGTGACCAACCTGATTGCAGCGGAAACAAACAGGTTTTCTCTCAAAAGAGTACAGTTGGGACTTTTGTAGCCATCCGGGCCCCCTTCGGCCTGATCCGCTTGCCGGATCTCTTGACGGCCCAGCCGTCTCAATCCTTGACACTGGTGGTGGAGTGGAGCGACGTTCCCTCTCCCGAGCCCGTGATTCCCGACCGACCTTGGTTTGATTGACCGGCGGTGGATTTGCCGGTACATATGTCGGATATTGACGAAAACGTTTAATTTTTCGCCGAGGATCGGCTTTTTCTTCGGGATTCCGGAGAACTAGATGGCTCGGGAAAGAAGAAACCTCTGGAGCCGAAGTGGAAATCCTGGCCGTGCTGGCGGCCAAACCCGGTGGTGGAGTGTCCCAAACTTGTACCTGCTGCCCGAGTCCAAGACGGGACCACATCGGACTCGTGCGACGCCGCCGCGGTAGATTTTGCGGTTCAACTTGTCCCAATCGATCTCTATCAGGCGTCACACGACGGAACCGCTTCGGTGGGCGAATTCTACAAGGTGATGGAGACCTTTTGAGGTGTGCATTTTCCCGTCGGCGAGGAGAACGGGAGCGAGGAAAACAAGAGCGATTTGAGCGAGAGCAAGACGGCTCTACCACCCATACTTCTGACGCCAACTGGGAGCGAGGAGGTGGTGTTGGTTCTCGGAGTAGCCACTCCAACTCTACAGCAGGACCCAAAAATTCTCCTAAAACTTCAACCTCTCCCGGTTTCTCCGGGGACAGGACGACCTCGTCCTCGGGAAAATTCTCTACCTAGATGGAATGAAGGTTTATGAGGTCCAATTCCATCTCCGAGTCCATAATACTGGAAAATAAGCAAGAGTTTGGTCTAAGAATTTGTGTCCGTGGAAAATTTAGTGAAAATTAACGGGAAATAAACGGTAAGAAAAATCGGTAAATAATAACAGAAAAAAAAATCCAAATTTTTGAGGCCCAAAGTAAGAAAAAACGGTAATTCAATGGTAAATCTTTAAGAATCTGACTCTTGACTCGTTATAGCGTGGCCTTAAATATCGATATGTCGCTCTTGGTCTTAAACGATTTGCCCATTTATTTGGTGTAAAATCAGACTTATTCGTGGAAAAACCTACTCGAGCAGGAACAGTCTGCAGGTTTACTGCCCTATTCGAATCGATGTTTCGACTGTCAGTGGAGACGACAGAAGGAAAATCGGAAGAAACGGAATTTATCCCTGACAAGTCTGGCATATTGTCAGTAGAAGATTGAATCGGCGGTGGAGATGAAAGTTTCGGTAAATCGGAATCTAGCTCCAAATGAGAAAACATATCATCTTCTAATTCAGGAATACCATCGGTTATTTCGGCCGTATGGTATAATTTGACATTTTGTAGCGAAACAATTTGGGATTTTTGCCTCGCAGCATCTGGCAACGTCTCAACAAGGATGTTTGTTGGACTTGTATGTTTGATAACACGAAATGGCCCCTTCCATTTCTCAGTCAACTTACTAGAAAGACCCGGTTTACACGTAAATTTTCGAATTGCTACAAGCTGATCTTTCTCATAAGTGATTGGCAGATGTGCGGAATTGAACGATTGTTGTGAATTTTGCTAAGCCACGATGGTATTTCTTCTGGCCTCAGCTATGGCCTCCTGAATACGAGGTATGGAAACACTCTGTTCCTCGTCTTCAAGCCATTGACGTAAAGTCGGTAAAAAATTGTCACACGGTAAATTTGGCTCCAGGCCATACACCAAAAAATACGGAGAATGCCCGTAATTCTATGAACTGTAGAATTCATCGCGAAAGCAGCCCGTGGAAGGTGCTGATCCCAATCTTTTTGGTTGGCTTGCACAAATTTAGCGAGTATACGTTTAACTGTCCCATTTGTTCTTTCGTCAACTCCATTCGCCTGAGGATGCTATGGAGCTGTGCGGATTAATTTAATTCCTCGAGTCTCAGCAAAATGAGAAAATTCCATCCAAGTAAAATGTGTCCCCTGATCGGTGAGAATTTTTATTGGACACCCGTGACGATTGATCAAGTCACGTTCGAGAACTCGAATAGTGCTTTCAGAATCGGCAGAATGAACAGGTGAAACCTCGATATAACGTGTCAAAAGACAAGTAACGGTAAGAGCATATTAGCTCCGTCGTTGCGTAATTGGTAATGGACCAATAAAATCAATACCTAATACCTCAAACGGAAATTTTGGTGGTTCCATCGGAGAACTCTGAGCCTTTACTGGAGCGAGGTTGACAAGTAGCGCAGGTGCGTAGAAAACGAAGTACATGGTTGTACATACTTGGCCAGTAATATCGAGATTTTATTGAATGCCACGTTTTGAAAAAACCTAAGTGTCCACAGGAAGTAACGTGAATTTCGGTAATTATTAGTTTCCGTAGTTTAGCCGGAATAACTAAACGCCATAGTCGACCGTATTCCTCCTTCCTCCCAGGAAAAAAAAATTTCGTACCTGTGTTATGCATCCTCTTAAACGAACAAATGACCTCTACAATTGTTGCTTAGATTGACTCACTGACCAACTTTTCCTAATGAAATTTTTCTCTGTGGTGTCCTCTTGAAGTCAAAGGTCAGGTTACTTGTGAAAACGTGTAAAATTACTTCTGCAAATGGTGTTTGGCTCAAGTGGACAATATGAACAACATGACCGATAAAATGATATTCACATAAGTTGTTCAGGATGTTAATCTGAGTAACTTACTCCTCAAAAAAATTTTTGTGATAATCCCTTGAAGTCACAAGTCAAGGTCAAATGCCTGTTTTCACGTAGGCGAAATGGCTCATAGAAAAGTGGTTCAGGATGTTACGCATTAAAATTTTATTTAGTCATTTTTTACTAAGATGACCCGTTGAGATCACAGGTAAACGTCAAGCTTAGTCTGTGCAGCATTTTAAGGAATGACCTATATGAAAAAGTAGGACATTGAAATGGTTTTTTTTCTCCCCATTAACTTCTCAGATAACCTTTTGAGGTCAAAGTGTAAAGTAGAACTTATTTGAAACATAATTTTAGACATTTTCGGAGACGTATGCAGACAAGTCTGCCAAGGAAGAGGGACGAGGACGGGGACTCTTATCCGAATGTCGCCCCAAGCACGGTTTTTAAGTCGGTCCCATCCACGAAATATTACTAGGCAAAAGCCTAACGGTTATTTTCAGCTGTTTCGAGAATGAGAGTAATAATATAGTGTAAAATCAAAATAATAATTAAGACTTTCAGTGAAGTGAAACATAAATTTAGTTTTTTGTTTTTTCAGAAATTTAAAAAAAGTATTGGGTATAAAATTTGATCAGCATTTATGAAAAATTTGTTAATTTAGGCAATACCCGAATTCGGACACTATCAAAATTCCTTGTTACAAAGTAAAGTTGACCAATTGAGACGAAAGCAATTACAAATGGATGGTGCATTTTATCAGGAATTTTGGAAAAAAATTCAATTTGGAAAATACCCAAGGTAAATACATGAATTCAGGCATTTATACAATTTTCCGGCGTAGAAACTAAACTTCACCAATTTGGGTGCAAAAAATTATGATTGGGTACTAAATTACGTCAGGAATTTTGTAAAATTATTCATGTTGGAGAATACCCGAATCCGTTTATTATAAAATTCTCCAGGTTAGTAACTAAACTTAACCAATTTAGATGGAAAAAATGACGATTGGTTACTAAATTACGTAAGGAAATTTTGAAAAATACTCGAGTCCGGGCACTGCACTGTGAACATACAGCGTTGCAGACAAAGAGTTCAAAGAGAATGGTCGATAATTATTGCAACATATTGTGACGATGTGCTCTGCCTCTCCTGTCTCCTGACAGGACTAGTGACACGGACAGACAGAGACTTAGCTGCGCCAAGAACGGCAAACACAAAAGTATCAATATTTTTTATTTCAAAAAAATTGAAATTGCCAGAAATCTCAAGTCATCCTGATTCGATTGTCAATTTCGAAATTTAAAAAGACTTGTAAATTACCTCAGAAATAATTTTGAAAAGTGAGTATTTCAGGATAGAAAATTCACTTTACTATTACAGCTTATGGGGAATTGATACATTTTGTTGTCGATTTTCAACATGATGTCGCTGAATACGAATCAATCTGTTTGTATGTCGTGGAACTAGTGTTCACGTAGAGTATACCGATCCTTTCAGAAGTAGTTAGAGCTTTTTGATTTTTTTTTTGCACTCGCGCCTTCAGTTGCCTCGCATATTTTATTTATTGATTTTGAATTGTCATTGTTATTGAGTGAGACTCATTTCTCCCCNCCTTCAGTTGCCTCGCATATTTTATTTATTGATTTTGAATTGTCATTGTTATTGAGTGAGACTCATTTCTCCCCTACCGCTTCCCAACCCAGATGCACATATGGTCTCCCACCTTTTCCCTCTCTAACGGTAAGCTACGGAAGCCTCAGTTTAACTTCAATTTCTGAAGAGGTGAGGTGTATAATTTTGGTTTGTTTTGATTTTGATGATTTTAAAAGTTTTTGAATTTATTTTAAATATAATTAACCTGTCGAAGTTTAATCCAAAAAAAGTGAAGTTAAAAATATGGTTTGGGTATACACTTGTTTAGTATAGAAATAATTGTTTGAATTTTTTTCAGAAAAAATTTTTTCTCCTGGATTTTTGCATTCTCCACGAATCATAACATTTGAAGATTTTTGGAGAGTTTTTAAAACAAAAAAGTTATATTTCTCGAAATAATTTTTGCAAAATGCCCAAAAGTATCATTATTTATGCTATTTTGTTAGTTTGAATACAACTTAACAACCTAACAAACGTCCTCAAATGTCAACATTCTTGTATAGAAATGCAAACATCCGAAAAAAGAATTTAAAAAAAAAAGATTTTTTTTCAAATACTGTCTCTTTAAATTGAAAGAAAACACCCCCTAAAATCTATACCCCAACCAAAAATATTGATATTGAATTGTTATTTATTAATATTGAAAAATTGCTGAATTTTCTATCTGAAAATTATTCTAAAAGTATTTTTCCATAAGGCTATGTAAAAAATAAAATGGTTACGGTCGATTCCAACTGCATCCCCAACCAGAATTTTATTCCCAATTTTCAATTTTATTCTATTGGTCTGCTTCTCAGAATAAAATAACTTTTCGCATACCATAGGAATCTTAAGCAATTTTTACAGTGCCCGACTCTGCATAGTGGTAGGCTTACACTATGAGAAAGTTTTAGTATTTAGGTTGATTATATTTATATGTGAGGTTTGCAAACCAGGGATTGGGAAAAAAATTCAAAAAGCTCTAACTACTTCTGAAGGGATCGGTACCAAAAGCAAGAACAGGATTCGTATTCAGCGACATCATATAGAAATACGTATATGAAAAAGTTAAGAATAGTAAGAAAATCAGAACCATGTTGCCAACTATGCTTAAAAAAATTGCATTTACCAAAGTGAATTTCTGTGTTCAGTGTTTTTCTGTAAATCAGCAAATAGTAAAATTACAACTAATTGAAAATTTTTCATTCAAGCTTAAAATACCGCTACATCAATATTGTGTTACCAGAAGCTGAAAATTAAAAGTCCAAAGATTCAAATATTTATAATTTGGCTAACGCATCGGCGCTACGTTAGAGCAAATAAAATTTTTTCCTTGAATTCATTACCGCTACATCAATATCGAGTTACCGTGAGTAAATGATAAAAAACTACATAATTGACAAATCGAAAAATACGAGTGTTTGACGAGACACATTGGCCAACAACTATTAAGTGTTGTTGAATACATTACCGCTAGGTCAATATCGAAATACCGGGAGGAAAAGTACGAAACCCCAAATAAAATAAATTAAATTGTGCATGCACTGATGCATGTTGGACACAATTCAATTTTTAACCAAATTTATTACCGCTACATCAATATCGAGCTGTCATGATATGAAATTAAAATCTCATAATACGAATTTAAAATCGCAAATATGTTTGTAAGTACCTACAAACAAAGTTTGTATTCATTCCTTTTATCAAAATTGTTTCCAGTAAATCTCATATGACTTACTGGCAATTGATTATTGTGTATAAATGTGCAGTAAATCAATTGTGGTATTTTAAATTTTCTGATGCTGGGGATTGGATATATGTTGCGGTAGAAAATTTAAGAAAGGATGGTACGAATTCGCTAGTTAATGTGTTGATTCCCGGTAACTCGATATCGGTGCAGTTGTAATAAATTAAGAAAGATACCATAAAATTTGTTTAGAATTTGTTGGGCAATATGCCCAATAAATCAAGGGTTTTAAATTTATCTATCCCGACTCTGAAATTACTAATACCGGTATTTCGGTATTGACGTAGCGGTAAAGAAAACCTTCCCATTTGTTGGATGAATTGTACAAATGCATCATACATTTCAAATTGGTGAATTTTTTAGATTTAAATTTTTGTTCCCGGTATTTCGATATTCATTTAGCGGTATTTTAAGCTCGTGAGCACGACATTGTACATGTTAGTTAACTTTATATTAAATAAATACAAAACGAAGGAATGGTTTTATGTACCTATTAAATGGTGGTACTTGTTGGCAACAGCTATTGGTTCAAAAGTCACACTTTTAAAATAAGTGGAAAAATTGAATCCACATCAACTTCATAAAAATGACGTTCTTGAGGAAGAACTACTCACCAAAGCCAACAGCAACACCCACCAAATCCCCAAGTAACAAACCTGATGGATCCTGGGCACGACCGATGACACGACCCTTGACCCAAAAGACCGATGACCAGAACAAAAGACAAATAAAATGGACTGACTGACAACAAATAAAGACAAAAATACGAACTTTTATTTAACTTGTCTGTGACCACTAAGCTCATAGACAACTAAAAATTTAAAAACCTCTCAGACTACAGAGAGAAAACACGTCTTGCCAACTGATGACCAGGACACGATTGACTGAAAAAACTGTCCTCTTGCAGTTCCTTCCCTTTTGAGAACTGCATGGGAGCGTTTTTTCAATAAAGATTGCATAAATCATGAGTATGTGAACTTATCACAGACTCAAACAAAATGAATAAAAATTAACTTGTCTGTGAGCACTAAGCTCACAGAAAACTAACAAATAATCAAATTAACAGTCTGCGAGCACTAAGCTCGCTGCAAAACTAACAAAAAAAACACAATAATTATAATAATTATTATTATTGGCGCTGCTCCGTCTCAATATTGCAAATGTAAATTTCAATAGAGAACACTACGGCGAAACTTGTTGGTTATCCCGAAATGTTTAACTGGTCTTCCACCAAGGCTGGTGGGATCATCGGTGCTGTAATGATTTTTCAACCAAAGGTGTTTGTAGTACAATTTCTTAAACACATTAATTTTAGTTGGTCCATTTATCCTAATCCTGAGTAG
>NIPM01000072.1:473703-695039 GCA_002738285.1 Holacanthella duospinosa | reverse complement strand
AAAACCTCCTCATTGTAATCCATACAAAATCAAGCCTTTTCCAACATCGACTTACCCGACTCCAATTAGGATGACGGATTTCAGCAGCGACAAGTGTGTTTCTGCTAAACCATTGCCAATAACAACAGACGAATGTACCGGACCAAGCGAAATTATTAGCGTTGTGTTTGTGGAGAAGAAAAACCAATCTACGGAATGCTGTTTTGATTTTTGTCCGGCTCTACCTCGTGAAACTCCTACAGTTTGTGAGTCAAAAATACCACCACCGATACCATCAGTTGAAACCCCGCCTCCAAACATTCCATTTGAAGCAGTGCCTCCACCTCCAGTGATAACTGAGCCAGTACCACCAACACAAGTCGAAATAAATTTGTTTGATTGTCTAGTACCTGAAATAATAACGGAACCTATAGAATGTCCGGTTGAAGAATCGTTAATTGAACCCGAGTTTGTCTCACCGGAATACTCCGATCCTCCTGATGAAGAAATCCCTGAAGCAGAACCAAACCCTGATGACCCAATAGAAAAACCAACTGAACCTGAACCTGAGCCAGAAGCAATACCAAAAACCAAATCCGACCCTGATACCGTAGTGGTTGAACCTGACCCAGAGCCTGAAACCTTTCCAGAGAAGGAACCAGATGTTGTAAATGAACTTGACCCCGAGCCTGAAACCGTACAAGAATCTGAACCAGATGGCGTCGTTGAACCTGACCTAGAGCCTGAAATCCCACAAGAACCTGAACCAGATGTCGTGTGTGAACCTGACCTAGAACCTGAAATTCCAGAAGAACCTGAACCAGATGGCGTGTGTGAACCTGACCTAGAGCCTGAAAACTCACAAGAACCTGAACCAGATGTCTTGTGTGAACCTGACCTAGAGCCTGAAATCTCACAAGAACCTGAACCAGATGTGTGTGAACCTGACCTAGAGCCTGAAATTCCACAAGAACCTGAACCAGATGTATGTGAACCTGACCTAGAGCCTGAAATTCCACAAGAATCTGAACCAGATGGAGTAGTTGAATCTGATCTGGATCCTGAAACCGTGTTAGAACCTGAACTTGACCCTGAGTATGACGACTCACCAGAACCTGAACCAGAAGTTAATGTCGAGATTGACTCTGAGCCAGAAACTGTACCTGAGCTTGAAGAACCAGAGGAAACTCCACTTAGTGAAGTCGAAACGGCATCACCAGAACCAGAAACTGAAATAGAACCATCTCCAGAACCTATAGCACCAGCAACACCGACCAAGGTACCTCTGAAGTGTCCCAAAGTAGACCCGAGAAGAACATCTATTTCAGAAAACTGCGAACCCCCAGAGCAAGAAATTCAATATGAAGATCCAATTGTATGTAACCATCCAAACCCAACTTTACCACCACCACCAGATACTTATTTCTGCCAACCAAAACCTGTCCGAAAACCACGGAACTGTCCCAACCAAAACCTGTCCCCCCGAACCACGTCAAAAAATACTAATACAACCCTTTGTCCTTCAATGCTCAATATTTGGCCTAAAAATTTACCATTTATTACACCCTTACCTCCACCACCAACCAAGTACGAAAACAAAATCTTTTGTCAATTTCAAGATCGATCAACGCAGTGTACACGCCGCAAACGGAAAGCGAATCATTGTCATACTAGAAGACCAAGGTATGAATTGCAGTTCTATTACAATGACACTAGTATGATGTCATCAGCTCAAAATCAAGGGTCTCCAGGGTTGGTTCAACAGATTTCCTTCACCCAATCTCCAGAACAATTAAGACTTGGATACACCCCAAACAGACTTCAGTGTCCCATCATTTATCCAGAACCAACCCAATGCTCAGGATCTTATCTCCCATTTTCTATAGCTACTCCAAGAAATCAGAATGAATGTTTGTATCATCCACTATCACCTAGTAGACACAACAATACCAAACATGGTCCTGCTCAAAATGACTGTGTTCTCCCAAAGCTTCCTTGTCGAAAAAACGCTAAAACGATTTGTCGACTAGAAGTAGAACCTCTGCCAAATCAACAGAGCATGCGTCAGAATGGAGTCAAATTATTGAGTTCGGGTGTTAGCAACATTATTCTACCTCCTCCAGGTTATCAAGATGGTTTCGATGCAAAGCTCTTCCGCAAGTGACATCAACGCCAACAATGGATGAGTTTCAAATTCAAACAAAATTTCAAAATTTTGGTCTTCCAAATTAAAAAAAAATCTTAATTAGATGACATTTTTGTCATTTAATTCTGAATTTTTTAAATTCTTCATCCATAGTAAGGATGATAAAGAGAAATAGATTAGACAAAAAAAAAGTTCAGATAGACGGAAGCCTGAATCATTTCATGATTTTACAAATTGCTATTTTTCAATCGCCATAGATTCATTCAGTCTCACTTCCGGTATAGGTAAATCCGCTTTGTTTTAGTCATCCTCGACACTTTACTAAAAGATAAGATAAATTGAATAACTGAGATAACATATGCGATTCTATACCGAAATTGAAATAACAAAAAAAAATACATGGAAGTATTATTAGTCAGGCAAATTTTATGACAATGGGTTTAGAAATTGAGGACAGCACTGATAAAGTTAGTCTCTGGTGTAAACTCAATTCAGATACTTCAAATTCTTCAAGTTACAAAATTTTATTTTTAAAATTCAATTATTGAATTCAGAAAATAAGGGGATTTGAAAGTTACATAATATAGACATGGCGACAAACTTTAGATACGCCTATACTGCGGTAGGACTAATGAAAATAGTCCATCTTGTAAGTTACAAAAAAATTCGCCAAACTTTAAAAAAAAAATTTTTTTGTTTAAATTTTTAATAATTTTTTTTTGTATTAATTTAGGTTTTTGGTGCTGTGAGTTTAGGTTGTATCTCAGCTACCTTTGACAACGATGACATTCGGGATAGATATTTCTTTGGAGCGATTCTAGCGTGTTTCCTTGTGTCACTCATTTACTTCATTATCCATCTCGTTTCTTACGGAATTGCCATCAATATTATTAACAAAGCCGTTGTAAGTTGAAAATCGCTTCAAAATTATAAAGAAAAAAAAAACCTTGCTTCATTCATTGCTTCAAAAGTTAAATCATGTCTGTATTTCATTTTTTTAGGATGCAGCCTATCATTTTATTGGAGCAGTACTTTTAATTGTTGGAGCCAGTTTGTTCCTTCAAGTTATAGTCCTTTTCAACCAGAAGTACTGCGATGCACTTCCACCAGCACTTGACATTAATTATAAACTTTGCGGAGGAATTTATCATACCAAAATCAGCGCTGGGGTAATAATAATATTGTCAACATTTACTAACATTAAGCAGTATTGGAACTGGGAGATTATGCCCCTTTAACGTCTCATCTAACTACTTAGTAAGTATCCACACTTTCCTTATTTTTTCTAGGCTTTCGGATTAGTCAATGGAGTACTTTACTTGGTAGCAGTAGTACTTCGTAGTGTTGAGCGAAACGACGACGAGCAAGAACCACGCCCAGAATTTCGAAAATAATGATGACATTTTGACGACACCATACAAAAATGGGTGATGGAATTTATAATTTAAATTATCTAAAGACTTTAAACCACTTCAAATAACTAAAGTAACAGATAAATAACTTCATTTCCGTTTCTTAGTCATAAAATTAATAGGATTGAAGTGTATCGATAGATGATTCAGGAATTTATGATAACTAAAGTAGTAAGTAATCGGTGGTGTTAAACCGATGAGTGTACAGTATGTTCCAAAATCTTTCTAACTTAATTTTTACTACTAAAAGTTTAACTTACTTACGTAAAGCTAATGAATCCAAGTCATTTTATAGAAAGTTAGTGAATTTCTAAGTTTATGAACTAGAATTTGAAAATCCTAACTACTTAAATGAAAGTTTTCAACCTTAATTTAAATTTTTTTAGACATTGAGTACCGATAATGCATAATTCTATAAAGTAACATACCTACGTATAATAATAATTCAATACTTCTAAAGAAATATCTAATCTAAACTAACAATCACTGAAGATGCTCTCGTTGTACACAGTAGAAACCTTTTATTCTATAAAACCTGTTTAACACAGGGATTTCTATTTTTATGTCACTGCATACTATTTTTTGTTGTTATCTTATCAACAGTCTATACAATAAAGTAGTTGCGGAAATATTAAATTATACGATTGTCAATTAATTTAACTTATTATTTTAAAGTAGTTTAACAACAATTGGTTAGAAAGGTTTCATTGTTTTTTGTAAACTCTCAAGCCGTATTACAGGTTTTTAGTTAAATTGATATTGCGTTCTTATCAGTTTCAGTTTCTTGGTCCAGTGATTCCTTACAAAGTTTTATGGAATGATTGATTAATTGAATTCATTTATTAATAATTCATACACTTGCCTATCAATTTTTGGATTAGTTATTTTTTTTACAGGTGACATTATTCTACTGTAAAAAGTTCCACTGATAAAGACTGACTCAGCTTGTCAATTGTCACTCATTAGTCAATGGGATTCACTAATTCCAAGTAGCAGACTATACGTGTCAAAAAATCTTAAAAGTTTCGGCTAATTCCAATTTTCCAATAGTACAATGCTAATATTTGGAAAAATTGAAGTCACGAACAATTTTGAATACTTGATTACATTACCCGGGTTTGCAAAAATACTAGAAATTGTAAGTTTTGATTTACTAGTTTCACCTGACGTTTGCAAATTGTTGGTAATTATATTATATCTACTACCTATGTTAATTTTTTTGTAGATTTTCAGTATAATAGCTCTGGGACTTGGTGTACATGCGTATGACAATGGGGAATCGGAATGGAAAGAAAGTTATTTCAAAAATTGTCTAATTGTTGTTTTCGTCTTGTCAATTATATACCTATTAGCTCATACCTGCAGTGACGATTTAGTTACCAACAAAATAAATAAGATAATTGTAAGTGAAGTTATAAATAATTGAAGTTTTTTTTTACTAAAATTTATGAATTTAATTTAGTATATTTTTTTTTTGAATTTCAGGATACTACTTTACATGTAATAGGAGGAGTCAATTTAAATCTTGCTGGGGCTCTAATGATCATATGTGCAATTGAAATTGAACAAAACAAGTGTACATATTCAATTTTTACAACATACTGTAGACATTTTCATATGAGACTTGCAGCAGGGGTTAGATTATAATATTTTATATCGAAATTATCAATTTATCAAAAATTATTCATATTATTTTGTTCTAGGTGTTTGCTATACTCTCAGCAGGTCTGTACTTCGTGACAGCCTTTTTAATTTGTAAAATAAAATCTGTCTAGAGATCTTATAATTCAATATTTTTAAAAGTACAAAGTTAAGTTTATAAAGCAAAAATTTCGCATCGAGATTTCGCAATTATTTTAAATGAATAAACGAAACATTTTTCTCCCAAAAAAACTTCCCATACGAACTCGTTTTCCACATTCTCTGCGAGCTGGATTGACAGTATTTTTATTCCAATGATTTGTTATTAAATACTGTTAATCCAATTTCATAATTACATCAAAATGAATACCAAGTCCAACTTCAAGCCTTACCATTTCACATTATTTCAGAAGCAACATAGCATATTTTTTGAGCTGCTTTCTTGATAAGTTCACCAGATGCATCACAATGAAGTACAAGTCGAATAGCTTTGTCATTTCTCGAAGCAGCCAGTACGCTGATTGAACTACCAAGATCTTTAATTTCTTGATCAGGAGTTTCAGCAAATCTTTTGCAAACTTCAGCTGCACCACCATTCTTAAGTAGTACAAAGACCATATTTGTTTCTACTTGATTCAAATGAACGGTGAATACTGGGTTATGTAGTGAAGCAATTGATTTGGCAATATATTCTGCATTTTGATGATCTTCTGCTAATCTCTCTACCATGTTGTCTAATGCATAGATTCCAGCAGCAGCCATCATGCCAATTTGACGCATACCACCACCTAGGGCTTTCCTCAAACGACGACCCCTACAAATTTAATATTTTATATAATAAATAAAAATGTAGAGAAAATTATTAATATTCTGTGATTACTGTCTAATAAAGTCCTTATTGCCTGTCAGAACAGATCCCATTGGTGTTCCTAGACTTTTGCTCAAACAAATATTCACACTGTCAACATCTCGTACAATTCTACTGGGATGAATTCCGCTAGCAACAGAAGCGTTCATAAGTCGTGCTCCATCCATATGAACAGGGATTCCATGTGCATGCGCAACAGCCGTCACCTGTTATATTTTGATAAGTAATTTATAAATCTGAATTGATCGACTTTTCAAAAACAATATCATGATATAAGTACCTCATCAATCCATTCGAGAGGCAAACTTCTTCCGCCGCATCTATTGTGAGTATTTTCAATACAAACTAGGGAGGTTTTGGTGCAGTGATCATCATATTCCCGTATGTTTTCTTTCAATAACTGGATCGAAAAAGTACCATCGGGATTATTAGGTAATTTATTCGCTTGAATTCCACCAAACTACACAAGAGTAAAAACAAAATATATATTCTCGAAGATTTAGTTTGAAAATTCAAATAATTACCTGAGCCATGCCCCCCTGTTCGTATTGAAATATGTGAGCATTGTCTCCAACAATAATTTCTGACCCTCGGGCATTACAATGCACAAGTACTACACAAGATCAACAAAATTTCTAATCAACTTTGACTAGAAAATTAAATTAAAATTAAAATATAAAATTTTAAGCGTAACCCACGAGCAAGTAAATTTCCCATGGTTCCACTAGGAACGAAGAGACTGGACTCTTTTCCTAATAACTCTGCCACACGGCGTTCCAATTCTGTAAAAATTTAATCAGAAATTTAGATTCTACAAATTGAATAAAAAAAAACAGGAGAAATTTACCTCGAACAGTTAAATCTTCTCCCATTATATCATCCCCGACTTCAGCCTTTGCTATGCACTGTCTCATTTCAGGACCAGGTCTCGTAACCGTGTCACTTCGTAAATCAATTACAAAGTCCGCCTTGTTATTGATAGAACTTACACTTCCATGATAACTTCGCTGTTGCTGCAAGTCGGAATGGAAACAGGATCCATTTTGAAGTGCCATGGTAGGATTAATCCTAATTGTTACCGGCTATTAAAAAAAATGAAATTAAAAAAATTAAAAAAATGATACATAAATAAATTTACTTATTAAAAAGAGCTTATATACCAATTTAGGAAGTGTCAAGAAAATGTTCCCTATAGCTCGAAGTCGGACCGCGTGTCTTGCAACTGTAACGTGGTAAGACATTGATCAACTGAGTATTTATGCTGCTTAGCGAATATACTTGATGAGGGTACCAAGATAAGTGCTGTCTTCTGTGAAACTATTACATAAAATAATAAGTAAGTATAATGATTGTGTTATCTGCTGGTGTAACCATTTGCTCTCTATTCAAATTGTTAAATGGGTTTATAATTTTTATTACCGTATAATATCGAGTATTATACGGCAATGAATCATACAAGCTGAAAATAATCTGTATTTTTTCAAACAAGAGACTTTTCTAAACTAATAATATGAGTCTCAATTTCTACATATTATTTCAGTACACTTCGTTTCTAAGATGACCTGATAATAAGACAACAACCTTGTTGTTCTTTTATTGGGCTAGTTTATATCCGAAATGTTGAAGTAAATATTAAAACCAAAAAAAAAAAACACTCAAACCAAAAATATATCAATTCATGACAGAAAAAGTTGAAGTAATGTTATTTTTCAGTTTTGTACCTTAGAGTACTCATTACTTGAGCCAAAACTGAAAAATCCATTCTCAAATTTCCTTTTCATGAAAAGTGAACTAAATTTTGAGTACCGGTAATATCGAAAACAAATTATTATCAGAAATATTTATTATTGAAGATTTAAATTACTAATCCTGTTACATTTAAATTTCACAGGGAATTACTTTCCGACAATAAAAAAACCTTGGAACTCAACTTTCGCTGTAATTAAAATAGATGGATAATCTCGTCTCATTACGGTGAAAGTTGAGATGGTTTTTGAATAATTTGGTTTGTGAGTTTACTAAATTAATAAGAGTAAAAATTAAAAGTAAAAATTAAGATATTTGCAACCTGTAGTAACTAACAACTTTCAGAAATGGAACCACCGTCAAAGTACTCATCGCGTGGGGATATGGGATTAAAAATTGCAATCAATAATGTTAGACAGTTTCTAAAAAATATTAAAAGAACTTGTTCAGAGTACTGTAATAGTGGAGCTATATCCAGGAACGGTAAGAAATGAAACTATTATAAAATAATTTAACAATTTAAGAATGAATTTAATTTTAGATCGATTTCCTATTCAAATTGTAAACATTAATAAACTAACTGCAGAACTTTGCGGTGTAAGTGAAAGTAAAGTGAAAATGGAAATGAAGAAATTAAAAAATGGTCAAACTGAAACTACTTCAATTTCAAAAGTTGGAAGAAAGCGTATTGATTTTGATGCAGTGAATGTCATGCAAGTTAGAAGAATCTGTCATGATTTTTATTTGAGGAAAGAACAACCAACTTTACAAAAACTACTGGATTCTTGCTTAGCAGACAACAATTTCCCACGGGTCAGAAAGGAAACATTACGAAAATGGTTGAAAAGTCAAAAAAGAATAAATCGACTACTCCAGCCTAAGTCAAGTATAAGTACTTGCGTAGTAGTCAAGTATAAGTAAGCGAGATATAAGATTATCTTATTACAGTGTACTTTGGTTATAAAAATTTTTACCTTTTTAACAAAATACGTGTATTATAAGCGTGTGGTCTTACAACGGATATAAGACCAAGCTGGTCTTATATCCATTGGTTTTATAACATGTTTGTTACCTTTGCTAAATATATTGGCATAAACCAAATGAAAAACTTTTCGGATTTAATAAGGAAGGTGATCTAATAAGAACAAATCTAATAACCGAAATGCACGCGTTATATTTGAGACTGCACGTTTGGACCTATTCTTATTAACGAACAAAGATTGAAAAATCCCTCGCCTTAAAGGTGTCTAGCACAATAACAATTTGGCTGGAATAACGTTTGAGATATGTGAAGGATGTTTTACCATATGCTCACTTTATTCCAAGACATTGACTTTGGGGTATAGAGGAGGGCTTAAAACATGTTCTTAGTTACTAGTAATTTGACAATAATTCTTCTAATGAATATCGAGCGCAAACGGACGTTGCATGTCTTTGCCCAGATAACCAACAGTCTGCATGGAGCATACATAAGCAAAGTGCCCTCTCGATGAGGGCAGCCCTCAGGACACGATGGCAGGTATTAGCATGAGGGCAACAGGGCAGACTTGATTCGTGAGGGCACGACGGCAGAAATGATTCGTGAGGGCACGACGGCAGAAATGATTCGTGAGGCATGGTTGGTTCGTGAAGTCACGAGGGCAGGAGAGCAGGGTTGGTTCGTGAGGGCACGAGGGCAGGGTTGGTTCGTGAGGGCACGAGAGTAGGGTTGGTCCGTGAAGGCACGAGGGAAGAGTTGGTTCGTGAGGGCAGGGTTGTTTAGTGAGGGCATGAGGGCAGGGTTGTTTCGTGCGGTCATGTAGCAGTTAACATGCGCATGTATGGCATGGAGCTTCAAACATAATTATTTTGCGACAACATGGGTTTCACAATATTAAATACGTTGGAAGATCAAACAATTGCGAAGGGGGGGGGGGGGCATTTTGTCATTTTGACAATACTTTGGTAAACAGTACGATTGAGAGGAGTTTTTACTCTTTTTGAACCAATCGTGAGCTTGACTTCGCAGGCAAATTATTGGAATGCACTGTGGGCAAAAAACGTTGGTGAGGTAAGGGTTTGAATAAACCAAACATTTTTCTCCTAAAAAATTTCCCATAAAACCTGGTTTTCTACATACTCTGGAATCTGGATTGACAGTATTTTTATTTCAATAATTTGTTGTTAACATTTTAACTAACAAATTTAGAAAACGTGATAAACGACTCACTAGTCATTAAAACTATCAGTTTTAGTTNGTTAACATTTTAACTAACAAATTTAGAAAACGTGATAAACGACTCACTAGTCATTAAAACTATCAGTTTTAGTTTTACTTTCAACAAAACTACCGAGTTCTGAGCCTGAATTTTAGCAAATAATTAGACAATAAAACATTGCACAAAAATATTTAAAAAGAATTTTTGCTGTGTAAAATTAATCTGCGACTAAATTCGATATTTTGCTAATAATCGTGAACGTGTTTAAACATATGCATTTGGACAGTGAATAAGTTATTTGTGTCTATCTTGGTAAGACACTTGTGATTTTTTAGAGGAAAAATTATTGGGATCAATTTAATCCGCGACTAAATTTGGTATTGTCCTGGAATCACATTTGTGTTTTACGCTAAGCAATTGATATAAGTTCATTTTGACAAGATATTTGAAATTTAAAAAAANGGAATCACATTTGTGTTTTACGCTAAGCAATTGATATAAGTTCATTTTGACAAGATATTTGAAATTTAAAAAAAACAATCACCGGGGCCAAATCAATCCGCGACTAAATTTTCTATTTTCCTGGGAATTAACATGAGTTCAAACATTGTGTAAGTGACATATGAATATTTGGAAATGTTATTCGAGATTAAAAAAAAAATTGGTTTATAATCGTGCTTGTGAGTACACAACGTGGTTGAGATTGTAGAATTAAACATGTGTGTTTCACAACCCACCTCCATCCAAACCACGGACGGACGCGTCCGTCCGAAATTGAAAAACTCTACATTTTCAATTGCAATTTTCGGTAAATTAATGTATTCAGAAATTTTTTTTAATATAAGCCAAAAATTTTCTCGAAAATCGTAGTTAATGAGAATTTTGATTTTTTTATGAATCTTGATTTTTGCTTGGGCCATTACCTGCACTATTTCAGAAAAACAGACCCACATATAAATTTTGGAAGTGTAACGAAAATGTTCCCTACAGCTCGGAGTCGGTCTGCGTGTCTTGCAACCAACGCGATAAGACATTGATCAACTGAGTATTTATGCTGCTTGGCGAATATACTTGATGAGGGTACCAAGATAAGTGCTGTCTTCTGTGAAACTATTACATAAAATTTCTTATTAGAACTTAAGTTAAGTAAGTTATAATAATTGTGTTATCTACTGGTGTAACCCTTAGCTCTCTATTCAAATTGTTAAATGGATTTATAATTTTTATTACCGTATAATATCGAATATTATACGCTAATGAATAACACATGCTATAAATAATCTGCATTTCTTCAAACAAAAAACTTTTCTACTAATAGTTTTGCAACAATGGTTCTAATGTGAGTTTCAATTTCTAATTTATTATTACAGTACACTTCAGTTGTAATATGTCCCATATAGGACAACAACCTTAGTTGTTCTTATATAATACATATTACATCCGAAATGCACTGTATTTTGAAGTAATATTAAAAATTAAAAAAACTCTCAAACCAATAATGTCCCGATACATGGAAGAAAAAGTTGAAATGTTATTTTTCAGCTTGTCAACTTTTAGAGTTACTCTGTACTTGAACCAAAATTGAAAAACACATTCTCAAATTTCCCATTCATGAAAAGTGAACTAAATTTTGAGTACCGGTAATATCGAAAACAACTTATTTATCATTAAATATTTATTATTGAAGATTCAAATTACTAAATTTTACAACGTTAAATTTCACAGGGAATTTCTTTCCGACAATAAAAAAACATTGGAACTCAACTTTCGCTGTAATTAAAATAGATGGATAAATCTCGTCTCATTACGGTGAAAGTTGAGATGGTTTTTCAATAATTTGGTTTGTGAGTTTACTAAATTAATAAGAGTAAAAATTAAAAGTAAAAATTAAGATATTTGCAACCTGTAGTAACTAACAACTTTCAGAAATGGAACCACCGTCAAAGTACTCATCGCGTGGGGATATGGGATTAAAAATTGCAATCAATAATGTTAGACAGTTTCTAAAAAATATTAAAAGAACTTGTTCAGAGTACTGTAATAGTGGAGCTATATCCAGGAACGGTAAGAAATGAAACTATTATAAAATAATTTAACAATTTAAGAATGAATTTAATTTTAGATCGATTTCCTATTCAAATTGTAAACATTAATAAACTAACTGCAGAACTTTGCGGTGTAAGTGAAAGTAAAGTGAAAATGGAAATGAAGAAATTAAAAAATGGTCAAACTGAAACTACTTCAATTTCAAAAGTTGGAAGAAAGCGTATTGATTTTGATGCAGTGAATGTCATGCAAGTTAGAAGAATCTGTCATGATTTTTATTTGAGGAAAGAACAACCAACTTTACAAAAACTACTGGATTCTTGCTTAGCAGACAACAATTTCCCACGGGTCAGAAAGGAAACATTCCGAAAATGGTTGAAAAGTCAAAAAAGAATAAATCGACTACTCCAGCCTAAGTTAAGGTCGAGGTAAGTTAAGTAATATCTTATTAGCAAGGACGACCAAATGCATAATTTGCATAAAATTGCATAATTGTAATTAACCCTGGTCGTCTATTTCATATTTCTAGTATCACTGGTTCAAGAAAAATTATGAGAATTGACACCAACTTGTCCCGCATAAAACGAATAAATTACATAATTTCAAAGTAGCGCATAATTTTGCACAATATTGCATAATTTTGTACAATATTGCATAATTTTGTACAATATTGTATAATTTTGTACAATATTGTATAATTTTGTACAATATTGCATAAATTTGCACCATATTGCATAATTTTGAAGAGAAATTTAGAATTTTGCTGTTGTTAACCAAATGATACCAACTTATTTAATTAATACAGCGTAATAACGCATCAATACTCGGCACGATATCTAGCAGTACCAATGTATAGATCTTAAATTTTAGTCTCGGTGGTAAACTGGAGAGAAAAGTTATTTCAGGTAAGAAGCGCTAAATGTGTTTACAAGTTAAGAGGTTCAAACTTGAGAAATTACAGTTTTAAGGTTATTGTGACTGTGATTATTACAACATTGGGATCATCATGTTGTAGGACGGGATTTTCAACAATTAATTTGACAGTTAGACAATATTTAAAAAAAGATTGGTGGAGTGGAACAACGCTGAATGCTCTAGCCAAATTATTAACACGAATTTTTTTTTTTTTTTTTTTTTTTTGAAAATGTTGCGATTCTTTAAATCTATTTGAAAGGTACGACTTTGCTACTCGCAAAGGTTGTAGAGGTTTTCAACTTGCGATAGCGTGAAAACAGCGAATAAATATCACGTCTATCGCATAAATTGAAATATTTGGCGCATAATTTGGCGTGAAAAGTCGCATAAGTTGGTCGTCCTTGCTTATTAGTGTACTTTGGTTATAAAAATTTTCACCTTTTTAACAAAATACGTGTATTATGTGGTCTTACACGGGTATTAGACCAGGCTGGTCTTATATCCGTTGGTTTTATAACATGTTTGTTACCCTTGCTAAACAGATTGGCATAAACCAAATGAAAAACTTTCGGATTTAATAAGGAAGTTGGCCTAATAAGAAAACTCTAATAACCGAAATGCACTGTATAATTACTGTTTAGCACTTTTTGCTTCTGTTTGACATTAAAATAAAAATTTACATACATGTTTATCTTTGTCAATGGGTTAATTTTTATTCATAATGCAGTCAAATGAACCGAATATACATAGTATAATGCGCGCGTTATATTTGAGACTACACGGTATGGACCTATTCTTCTTAAAATTACAGAACAAATAATCAGCAGACCACCGGTTTCACATAAATCATCCATCTTTGGACTGGGAGTAGTGTATTAATTTGATATAAAAATTATTTTCTTTTTGTTCCAGCGCTACCGCAACTACAAAGCGTCCGCATCTTAAAATGTCCCTAAAAGTTGAGCGCATTGAAGTCAGAGATGTAAGGTTTCNTATTTCTAGTATCACTGGTTCAAGAAAAATTATGAGAATTGACACCAACTTGTCCCGCATAAAACGAATAAATTGCATAATTTCGAAGTAGCGCATAATTTTGCACAATATTGCATAATTTTGCACCATATTGCATAATTTTGAAGAGAAATTTAGAATTTTGCTGTTGTTAACCAAATGATACCAACTTATTTAATTAATACAGCGTATTAACGCATCAATACTCGGCACGATATCTAGCAGTACCAATGTATAGATCTTAAATTTTAGTCTCGGTGGTAAACTGGAGAGAAAAGTTATTTCAGGTAAGAAGCGCTAAATGTGTTTACAAGTTAAGAGGTTCAAACTTGAGAAATTACAGTTTTAAGGTTATTGTGACTGTGATTATTACAACATTGGGATCATCATGTTGTAGGACGGGATTTTCAACAATTAATTTGACAGTTAGACAATATTTAAAAAAAGATTGGTGGAGTGGAACAACGCTGAATGCTCTAGCCAAATTATTAACACGAATTTTTTTTTTTTTTTTTTTTTTGAAAATGTTGCGATTCTTTAAATCTATTTGAAAGGTACGACTTTGCTACTCGCAAAGGTTGTAGAGGTTTTCAACTTGCGATAGCGTGAAAACAGCGAATAAATATCACGTCTATCACATAAATTGAAATATTTGGCGCATAATTTGGCGTGAAAAGTCGCATAAGTTGGTCGTCCTTGCTTATTGGTGTACTTTGGTTATAAAAATTTTCACCTTTTTAACAAAATACGTGTATTATGTGGTCTTACACGGGTATTAGACCAGGCTGGTCTTATATCCGTTGGTTTTATAACATGTTTGTTACCCTTGCTAAACAGATTGGCATAAACCAAATGAAAAACTTTCGGATTTAATAAGGAAGTTGGCCTAATAAGAAAACTCTAATAACCGAAATGCACTGTATAATTACTGTTTAGCACTTTTTGCTTCTGTTTGACATTAAAATAAAAATTTACATACATGTTTATCTTTGTCAATGGGTTAATTTTTATTCATAATGCAGTCAAATGAACCGAATATACATAGTATAATGCGCGCGTTATATTTGAGACTACACGGTATGGACCTATTCTTCTTAAAATTACAGAACAAATAATCAGCAGACCACCGGTTTCACATAAATCATCCATCTTTGGACTGAGAGTAGTGTATTAATTTGATATAAAAATTATTTTCTTTTTGTTCCAGCGCTACTGCAACTACAAAGCGTCCGCATCTTAAAATGTCCCTAAAAGTTGAGCGCATTGAAGTCAGAGATGTAAGGTTTCCGACATCGAAAGAGGGTCATGGTTCCGATGCCAGTAAGCAATTAAATTGATAAACAGCATGTCCATAAAGTCACAATTCTTAACTGTAAGTTAACTTTAGGAAAAAAAAAATTTTTTCAGTGCACACGGATCCTGACTATTCTTGCGCCTATGTCATTGTGCATGTTTTGGATAAACCCGAATTGAAGGGTTATGGCCTTACATTCACTCTGGGTCGTGGAACTGAAATTGGTAAATTATCTTAATTCTATTTAATAAATATTTAATTTAGTGAATTCATTTCTCTTTAATTCAGTTGTACAGGCTTTGAGAACTTTGAGTCCACTTGTAGTTGGAGAAGATCTAAAAAAAATTTGGAACAATTTTGCAACCTTTTGGAGAAAACTAACAAGTGAATCACAGTTGAGATGGGTAAGAACTACTGCTGAAATTGTATTGATTTGGATTCAATTTAAAAAAATTATATAAATTAGATTGGTCCTGAGAAAGGTGTGATGCATTTAGCTGTAGCTGCTATTGTGAATGCACTATGGGATCTTTGGGCAAGATATGAAAACAAACCACTTTGGAAACTATTGGTGGACTTGTCACCAGAAAAGCTTGTTTCAACAATTGATTTTCGCTATATGTAAGGAGAATATTTTAATTTATTAGGACACCTAATGAAGCTTGTGTTATTTCATTGTTATAATTGAAAATAGTACGGACGTCATAACTCCAGCAGAGTGCATTCAGATGTTGAAGGAAAAGAAAAGTGAGACTGAATTTCAACGAGAAGCTGAAATGAAAAGCACAGGGTTTCTAGCGTACACAACGCAAGTCGGTAAGATCTTTATTATTTAAATTGTGAAAATGGGTACAAAATGTAGCCTAAAGGATTTTATACAGGGTGAGTTTTTATGTATTTTTAGGGTGGTTGGGTTACTCTGATGAAACAGTTGAATCTCTGTGTAAAGATTTCATAAAGAAGGGATTTACAAGTTTTAAAGTAAAAGTAGGTCAAAATTTAAGTGAAGACAAGAAGCGTTGCAAACTCGTCCGGGATGCAATTGGACCAGAAAGAAATTTGGTAAATGAAATAAAGCAAAAAACCGAAAATTTGAATATAGAATCAAAATTTTCTTAAACTTTTTAGATGATAGATGCGAATCAGCGATGGGATGTAGAAGAAGCAATTGATTGGGTTACACAATTAAAAGAATTTAAGCCACTTTGGATTGAAGAACCAACTTCTCCTGATGATGTTTTGGGACATTCGACCATAGCTAAGGTTAGGGTTAAAACCGGAAACAAATAGTGTATGAATAATTTTTGTAATATGTGAGAGAGAAAAGTAGAGTAGCCGGTGTATTTCTACACTGGACCATGGGTCTCCTTAGCTCAGAGGAGAGTTTATAACTCATACTTATTGTCTCTGGGGGAGTAAAGCCTCGCTTGGCTACTGTGAGAGTACGAGTCTCCTCACATCTAACCACCGGGTGATACAGAATCCTTTCCACAGAACCCCCCTTCCCAATAACACTGGTCCCCAGTGTTCATTTACAAGAGCCTACTGTATCCTCTAACCCAGTACACCTAAACTTAATTTTCTACGAATTCTGCAAATGTTCGACAGAGGTTCGGCAGAATGGCGGAAATTCAAACGCCCAGATTGTTAACAACTTAAAGAGATAACCTAGCTAACGGGGTGAGAACCCTGGAAGACTTTGAAAAAGTCTCGAGGTTGGGGAGACTCGAACCGGGATTCTGCTCGCCATCTTATGTGAGAGAGAAAAGTAGAGTAGCCGGTGTATTTCTACACTGGACCATGGGTCTCCTTAGCTCATAGGAGAGTTTATAACTCATACTTATTGTCTCTGGGGGAGTAAAGCCTCGCTTGGTTACTGTGAGAGTACGAGTCTCCTCACATCTAACCACCGGGTGATACAGAATCCTTTCCACAAATATAATTATCTCTTTAGGCATTAAGACCATTAGGGATTGGAGTAGCTACAGGAGAAATGTGCCAAAACCGTGTCATATTCAAGCAACTTTTTCAAGCTGAAGCAATTTCATTCTGCCAAATTGATTCCTGTCGACTTGGTGGCATTAATGAAATTCTTTCTGTATATTTCATGGCAAAAAAATTCGGCAGTAAGTACAATCTTTATAAGTCGAGTTAGCAACAATTCAATGGATTTTAATACTTTCAGTTCCAGTCTGTCCTCATGCGGGAGGTGTAGGACTCTGCGAAATGGTTCAGCATTTGCAGATATGGGACTATATCAGCCTTTCTGGGGAATCAGAGAACAGAATGATTGAATGGGTAGATCATCTTCATGAGCATTTCAAAGTTCCACCGATTATACGAAATGCACACTACATTGCACCAACGGTATGGTTAATTAAAAAGTTTAATTGTGTGGAGTTATAACCATTAACCATTGGATTTATGTAAATTAAAATTATGACATACAATTCAATTTTGTAGGAGCCAGGGTATAGCACTCAAATCAAAGATGAATCCCTCGAAGTTTATGAATTTCCAAATGGAAAGTATTGGAAGGCACAGGTGTGAATTTAGGAGGATGTAGACTTGCTTTGAATCTCAGATTTCAATTTCATCAATCGTTCTTTTACCCAGCCAGGCTACAGTCAATGAAAAAGAGAAGAAGAATTAATAAATCAAATTCAGAAATATAAAATCCATTTTATGAAATAACAAATTAATTTGAATCTCATACCGGGACAAACCAGTAACTGTTTGGTCGAAATATAATTCTACCAATAAATCCGATTTCATGAGACGGAGCAATTACATGCAAGTGAAGATGAGAAACTGTGTGAAATGGTGGCCAATGGAATCCATATACTGCTTTTGAAATAATTTCATTCCCTTCTGAAGCTGCCAAGGATTTGGAAGGATCTTGTTCAGAATTGATTCTATCACTCAATACTTTCTTTCCCGTTTCAACCATACGATCAAGTAATTCAATCTGTGATGAAGTCAGTGATTTAGCATCTTTGATGTGCTCTCTGGTGACAACTAGCAAATGATGAACCGCAGCAGGTCGAATATCTGGGAACACAACGAATTCTTCATCCTAAAAAAAAATTGTCAATGAACTTCTGCTGGTAAGAAGCGAATAATAATAAAATAAAACAGTAGAAAATAAAATGACCCAAAATTTACTTGGTAAAGAATGTTGTCTTTAGCTTTGGGTTCATTTCCATCCACAATACGACAGAAGAGACATTTCAATCTATTATGTTGATTACGAGAAAGACTGTTGGATTCACTCTTTCTGCCAGATTCTTCTACTACAGGAGATGATGAGGATGATGTAGTGGTGACTGAAACAGTATTCGTAGGGACTTGACTACTCATTCTACTTTGCAAGTTTATATGGAGTGGACCCAATAAGGTTAAACGTTCTGCACTAATGGCCCGACAAGTACATGAATTCTTACATGCACCTCTGAAAGTAAGACTCTATCAGCAAAGTTCGACTTAATCCAAGTCAAATTCTGAAGAAATTAAATTAAAATAATAATTGATTAGATACCTCAGAATAAGTGGATGATACAAACGAGTCAACATAGTAGCAGCACCACTGAAGGGATTAAATTAATGAATTCAAATAATCTTAATAAATGATAAAATAAAAAATTCACAAGTGACAATGAAACTAAAAAAACATAATCCCGTCAATAAAAGTGGTTAGTATAAAACCAACAAAATAACAGTGAAGTGAAATCCACCCGTGTGTCGCACTTCGGCCTCACAGCCTTAAATCCTCGGTAATCGGTGATTGTTTCTCTTTCTCTTTCACTGTTTTTAACTTCCAACCTTGGCTACAAATTTTGATTTGTTATGGGAATTGGTCATTTTATCAGAAAATAGTTTGAAAAAGACAGGGCCCATGCAGATTAATTGTTATTGTTTGCAAGCTTAGCTGTCAAACAAAGAAACGGTCTCCATGGGTACTGGGTACTGAAAAAATTTAAGTGAAAATGAGGCGAAATTAACCTAGACGATTTGTAAACACAATTGGTCATCAGATTTATCCGATGATTTTCCGTCATCCGGATGATGACTTGACAAACCGACAGAAACTGACATTCCTTAAAATTTCTTACGGCTACAATTTACAATACGCTTTTTAATCAAACGAATGAAATGTATCTAGAAAATTCGTAATTAACGTACCCAATTTTGAAGAAACCGATACTTCGATTGCAACCAGAATGCCTGTCCTTTTTTGAAGTAAGCAAAATAAGAAGCTCTTCTTGTTTTGTTTAGATTTGTGACTGTATGACGAATTGACAAGATGATGATGATGATGATGGCTTCATCTGATGTGACAGGATCAAAGGTCGGCGGTTTACTCCGGCTCTCGCTCCCACGAATTTCGTTCATATCGCTCGCTCCGCTCTTGCTTTTTAACAAAGATGTAGGATCTTTCAAGTTTTCAATAATTATTTTCGATAAAAGAATAACTTGGACAAATTAATGATTTTCGTAAAAAAAGCATAAGCTTTAATAAGTATTATTGTTTATCTGAAAGTCTGGGATTTGTATATAAAAAAAGCATTTACTTTGTAATTATTGAACAAAAACAATTTTTTTTTACAAAGAAACGGATTTCCACCAATCACTGTTTCCCTGCTGGACAGACACTACTTGACTCCGTGCTAAGAGGAACCAAGGCACTGGTTGCGGCAGTCTCAAGAGTCCTAATATCCAAATCCTTGACTGATGTACTTGCTGAATTAACACCCACACCATTTGCACCTTGAGGTTTCTTTGTTCTGGATCGTTCACTCAGTGACATTAATTTCTGATACTGTGCCAAACTTCCGCTCAATGGATACAATTTTCGGGAATCACTTGAACTTGTTGTAGAAAGGGTAGGAGAGGATGGCGCCCTTCGTACTGGTTGTTCCAATCTCTTGCTCGACTGCTCAGGTTCGGCTGTAAGGCTCATTGCCCATAAAATGCTTTCATCTTCGCTAATATCAAGCTTACTCAAGTATGCTTTCACTTTCCGGATCATATTCATTTCCTCGTACATTTTTTTTGCATTTAGAGGAAGTTTTCGACGTTTACCCGTAGTCGTTGTAAGTTGTGCAGACGAAGATTTCAGTTGATTCATACTTGCTAAAATTGGAGTTGAAGTTGTGTCAAACGGCGCTGTTGACATTTGAATAAGTGTTCGAATCTCTCTCGCCAACATACGCATCTTTTCGAAATTTATTAGATTATCTATTGTAGTTGAGTTTCCAAGGTCAATGAATGTCAGATCCTAGAAATCATAAACCGTCATTATAACTCTCAATCAATCCCTCGTGTAACAAATATTGTACAAATTTACTTTGCGAACAATTGGATAAAATGGAATCATCGGCGTTTGTCCATTGGCTAAGAGACTCCTGTATTTTCCCATATTGCGACTTGGATTCATCAGCTCTTGCATTTCCTGAGACAATAATATTAAGATTTCAATGTAGAAGTTTACCTAAATAACTTGTGTAAAGTAAGTCCTTACCTTGAAAACCTTGTGATATTTATTGGGAACTCTTTCCCAGGTTGCTTTTAATCTTCCCACGGCACCATGTCCTAATCCACTTATAATGCTGAACATAGAGTTGAAATTTCGAATGTCTTTACAAACATTTGTGATTTTGATGAATCGTTTGATAACACTAACCCGTCGACTTACATTCGCTTCTTTTAAAATTTCATTTACAACCCAAAAAGTCTCTTTGTTCACCAATTGACTAAACTGAGATATGTTCGGAGTTCCATAGCTGGATTTTAAGCCGAACAAATCATCAATATACTCCGTTGACTCAATTTGACGGAATATTACGTAGTCTTCCAATGTTAGTTGATAGGCTAGTTGAGTAGGATTAAGATTCAAAATGGAAACTTCAGATTCTTTCAACAGATCTGGAATTCCGTCATCAGGGAGACAAGGAGAAGAGCTATCAAGCTTCTTAATGTAATAACGGGATCCGAGTGGGAGTCTCTCAGCGAGAGAGTCGAGATTTGGAGGTAACCGGGTTTGCTTAATATGAGTTGATGTCGGGCAAGAAACCTAGAAAATCAAATGAATCATGAAAGTTATAAGTTTGTAACATATTTATAAAGATGTAATTACTACTACCCTTACTTGAAATAAACCATAATCGCGAGAGTTTTGACCACCAAGGTCAATGAACTCTTGCAAGGCCAACATTACTACTTCATTTGCAGTCGTCTCGCGGTTCACGAGGAGGTACTTAAAACTTTGGTCAGTTCTGAAAATAAATAATTAAAATTGAGAATGTAATAAACTAGTTAAAATAATTTAATTTGAAATATATTTATTTCTACCTGTACACTTTCAGCACATTCTCAGGAAACTGGATATTATCACTTCCAACAGAGTTTGAATCAACTTCATCCTCAACTTCCACTTTAGGTAACAAGTGTTTGACAAGTGATCTTATAAACTTCTCTTTCCTCGTCGGCTTTGTCTTATTCAAATGAGTAACGTGAGTAATATTAGTTGCTGTCGATTCGGACGGGATTATTGTAGTATGGGAACATTCGTAGTAACCTACAATAATAACAATAACACTAGCATTTGCATCATATAACATTATTATAATCAGTAACATGAATGCTATTCTTACTTACCTAGAAAATTACACTTCACACTAATAACTAAATGCGTGGAGCTCTTGAGTAGCTCATAAGCTTTATTCAAACTTATGCCATTCATTGATTGTCCATTGACTTCTAAGAGCTCATCAGCAAGACGGAGATTACTATTATGAGTAGTACTGTAAGAGCTTTCTACCTGTAAAATAATTGGAGGTCATACAAGGTTTTAGTTTTTTTTTAAATTATGTCATCAAAAAAAAACAATGGAATTGCTCGTAAAACTCACATGACTTATATAAATTCCATGTCCAATTTCATTTCCACCCATTATATTGAACGGAAGAGGGTCATCACGACATGGCCGATTCAAAATTATTTTCCTTATTCGAGATTTAGCAGAACATGCTAGTTGTAAGAGATGTAATTGACCTGACATTGAATCTTTGTACTTTTCCAGGAGTTGTTGAAACCTGGAAATAAACCAATAGAAAAATTTGATTGTTAATTTTAAAGAATAGATTCTCATGGATGAATAAGGTGCTCAGGTTGGAACAATGGTTGTTCCACGTACCTCATCAAAAACGCCATTAACACTTCACACATTTCAAAATCAACAAAGTGATTATTGACCCACAGAAGAACAACTCTAGCCACTCTATCCCTGACAATGGGATCACCAAACCAACTCAATAGATTTGTAGCCAAATTGTTACTACTACTGAATATTCTATGCGTCAGCAAATAATCTTCAACGTAGGTAGAATCTATTGATGGATTTTCATTGGCAACCAGCTGATTCATTAACTCTTCTATGGTTCCTCTGATGATGATAGAGCCAAGATCTGGCTTCAACTCAGTAACCAATACAGTTGCATTGTTCTTTGTAATTTTAGTTTGATTCTCTCTCCCCTGGAAGAAGATAGCTCATATATTCCATGACAACTAAACTGAAAAGGTAATCCCACCGCTACTACTAACCTGTCTCAAGATCCTGTAGTAATCTTCTTGAGTTACACAAATAAACTGACAGTCGTCTACTTTTGTTCTCATTTCGCCATTAAAATACTGTTTGTCTAAAGTCGGAGGAAGCCCAAAGCTATCACCAGGCTGTAGTAGATATGTCTGACCATCTTCTTCAACTTCAACCACTCCATTCACTACTACACTCCACGAATCTAATTCTTCTCCATGATTCAGTACGATAGTATTTGATTTTTCAACGACAGCAAACACCATAACTTGACAAAGAGCTCGACGAACCGCTGCAGTCAAGTCATTGAAGGCAGCTAAATGTTGTGTAAATTCTAGTAGCACATTTATATCATGATCATTTCGTTCAGTTGGATCTTTCTCTAAACATTCTCGTATAGCATCCCTAAAAAATTAAAATGATTTCATCAATCAATTCAATTCAAAATCTTTACATTAAATTTATGAGTCAAAATGATGAAATGATTCTACTTACTTACCTAACAGTAAGTGAATCCAGTGAATTTATTAAATCATCATAATCATCATCAGAATCCACTGTTGACTCAATCAAACCTGACAGATCCATATCGTTGTCAGATTGATTGTCAAGCACTACAGAGGATCCCATAGTATCCGAACCTCCAAAAAAAAAATAACAAAAAAAAAAATTATAAACACTGATGACAAAAGTATTAAACAAATTAAATAAATAAAATCTTACCCGAATAAGCTGATGAAGTATCAGATGAATAGTTACTGTAGGCACTAATACGAGAATTTGCTTGAAAAATCCCATTATTTAGTGGTGAATCGTATTCAATACAGATCATTTCGGACGGTTCAAGAATTAAACATTCATTTGGGCGACGGGTTTGATTAGTTGTGAGACGACGACCAAAACTAAATTATTCATCAAATCAATTCAATAATGAATATATGAATCAAAATAAAAGTAAAAAACTTAAACATTTTTACACATCATAATTAATCAATTTCACACCTTGCAATCGGCAGGAACATACTTCCATCAATAAAAACTGATCCTGACAGTAAAATATACCAATGTGAAGCCAATTCACCTCGACAGTAAAGAATATCATTAGCACAACGTGACAGGAAGGTACAGTTTTCACTAATAATAAGCAACAGTGTGTCTTCAACTCGTGAAAGGCAATCCAATGATCTAAAGATAAAGAATATTATTATTATTATTAAAAAACCAACAGAAACAACCCAAAACTAAACAAAAAAAACATTAGGTATTTTATCATAAGTAATTTTTGATCAAAATATCAAAATCCACTTTACCTCAATTTATAGTAAATACATTGAACATCAACGGATGTTCTCCTGGAAGGATCCCGTTTGAGACATTTCAAAAAATTTGAATCAACTAGTTGAGATGTTTGATATGCTGAAGTTGGAGGGGTATCCATTTGTTGCTGGATGGTACCACCGTGACCGTGAGATGAATCCATTCTTCTCTCTTCTCTTCAGGCACTAATTATCCAAGTAAACCTTAACCTTACTAAAAACTAATTTCATATTTTTTTAGTAAAAATGTAATAATGTATCGAATTTCTAAAATTTCAATAAAAATGTAAAGAGAAACTTTTGGGTTTTTTTGTAGGAAATCAAAATTGATAATAAAAGAGTGAAAAGAATTGAGGGGAGGGGTTTAGTCATTCCATTTTCACACCTTTTTTATACCCTATATCAAAAGGAAATGAACAATCACCACTTTACAACTTACCCCATGCACCTTCATTTTACAACTTACCACACCTATTTTTTTGAAATTAATTTATTCATTTTATACTTAGATTTTTATAATTTAATAATAATTTACAAATTTATAACTAAAATTATCAAAATTTATAAATTTATAAATTTATAAATCATAAAATACTAAAACAATATTATTAATTTCTTAACAGTGATTTGAAATAAGTTTAAAAAATTTTTAGTCCTTACCTACTGCTATTCTAACACCAAATTGATATTTTCGTGAGGCCGGTTATACTTTTTCTGTTCTTATATTAATGAATAATTTTTATAATTAATTGAACTTAATTCTTTAATTGAATAATTTGTAAATACAACATCTACTAAACCACAACTACTCTCTACTACTTGGAAATGAAACTTGGAATTATCAATTATATAAATTAAACAAAATAATAAAACTTATAATTTTTGTCTAACTTACAACAATCACGATTCACGATGATAGATGATTTTCTTAAAATCAATTCTTTATTTTTTGATTCTTTATAAACGTGATAAGTTCAGATCATCACTAATAAAATAATAAAATAATAAAATTAATTGTTGGTTCTTTATGTCTTAGATTACATAAATCCTAAAGAAAAATACATAAAATTCAATGCATTTATCATACATTTAATTTGATTAAAATTAATTTTTAGTTTGGACTCATATTTTATTTTAATAAATTATATGATATAATATATTACTTTTATTATATTTTTTTATAAGGAAATCAACAATCATTTGTAAAATTAATGAATTAAGTAAAAAAAAAAATTATTTTTTTGTTTCATTATTACGAAATGTTGTTAGTAATAATAATAATTATAAGCTTGAGTGCACCTGTAAGATCCAATTTTATGGAAGAATGAGTTAATGACAAGACAAGGGGTAAGAGTGACCAGTGAGACGAAGGTGACACATAATGTTAAGTTTATTTTATAAATTTTATATATTTTATATATTTTTTATATTTTTTTTTTTTTTTTTTTATATATTTTTTTCTTTTCAGACACCATGTTCCTTATATCGTTAAGTCGTTATATGATGCAGAGTTCATTACCCGTTTTGTCAACAATAGGAAGGTTTTACAGTGTATTCTATAAGTTACATTATATTGACAACTAACAATTTGCAGACAAGACAAAAGAAAAGAATTTTTTTTTATATGGTTGAGTGAATAAAGTGGTAAAATGGCATAGTTAGATTGAGTTTCGACTGAATAAAATAAGAAAAATGAAATACTTCTTCCCTCTGAAGACTGGTTCATTGAGTATGATTCCTGTTGGTGATCTCCTGATTCTTGTCTTGATACCTTGACTCCTTTGAGAGTATCTTGACTCATGAATCGTGATGATGACTGATGAAGTTACTTCTAACTCATCTGTGAGTTGATTTTAATAAAAATATTAGAATCTCTTCTAAGAAGATGCAGATAGATGGAAAGTAAAATTCCCAGTTTTTCCTGTTTTAACATATGTATCAGTCAACAATGTAAATTAATTCGGATTTACATATACAGTAGTAGTATATAACTTTCCATTTTAACAATAATATTGACTCGTTTCTCTTTCTTGTTGTTGACAAGACAACAACCGTTGGATGAGACGGGGACGACGAGTTAGTTGGACTTTAGCCTTATCCCAGTTTACTAAATTTTTTACAATTTCTTCACTATACTTTCACCCATTAACCCAAGTGGAATTCATTTTCATTTGATTTTTGACAGTATATCCGGTCAGTCAAACTTATTTTTTTTTAGTTTAAACTACTAATAAGGTGGAACTTAAGATTTTACACCTTAAGACAAGGATTTGAATTCTTCAAATAAACAACAAATCAAGTCAACAATCAATTTGAGTCAATGGACAATGGCACCAGTTACACATAAGAACGAAAATCGTTTACTTCGAGAAGATATAACTCAACAATTGAATTTACACACTACTAATGGAAGTACAACTTTACAAAAATCAGTGACTGATCATAAAATTTTTGAAAAAGATGAAGTGGATTTGATTTATGATCAACTTATCAATGAAGCACCATATATTTCCAGTGATGAAATTGACTATCAAAATCAAAATCAAAATCTAACTACCAGTGATATTTGTTGGATAGATACTGAACTTGTTAAATCAGGTCAAGAATTTGTTTCTCGAAATTTTTTTTCATTAATTTGTGCTCATTTAGGTGCATTATTATATGGATTTTCATTTAAAAGTTTATCAACACTTCTTCTACGAACTGGAAATTCAAATAATGTTGAAGTATCACTACTACGATATTTATCAACATTTATGCATCTTAAAACATGGTATGAGTCTAATATTGGTGATGGATCAAGTAATGGATATGCTGATGTTCAACGTGTTAAAAAAATGCATCTATTAGCATTAAAACAATATAAAAAGTATCCACTTCAACCATCTGATTTAAAAAAAATTGAAAATGAAGAATGGACATCAGAAAAAGAAGACATTATGACAGCAGTCCAACAAGATTTAAAAAATATCCCAACACCTGATGTTCCATATCATTTAATAACTTATCATCCAGTAGTACCAATGAGTCAATTTGATATGGTAATGACTCAATTTGGTATAATTTCATTAGTTTATCTCTTTCCAGGTGTTTTAGGTATTAAAAATGATATTGGTCTCAATGGATTTCTTCATTTATGGGCAATTATTGGGAAATTACTTGGAATTCATGATAAATTTAATCTTGCTCTTTATCCAAGTGATCATTTGTATAGAAAAATATTTATAAATATTGGGATTGGAAGTTTAAAAGAATCAGATATTACAGTTATTAATTTACAACATGTATTAATTGAAGGTGTTGGAAAATATGCATATTTTACTACTTATAAATCACTTTTATATTTTGGATTATCTAGAAATGATGCATTGATTAATTATGATGGGAAAGAAATGTCTAAATTATTAACAATTAAGGACTATATTTACTATTGGTTGATGAGAATATTATTGTCTTCTGTTTATTATTTTAATACTGTACGAATTGTTGTGAATTTTGTAGCCCGACAAGCACTTGCTCGTGCCAATGAGCACTATATTGTTAGAAAAAAAAAATTTAAAGTAAAAAATGAGAGTTGGTCAAACAACTTGTTTTTAAATTTAAAAAAATTATACTTTAGAATAATTGATTTATATATCAAGATTCATATCAGGTATAATATAATTTTTATGAGTAGTAGTAGTTGGACACTTGGTATTATTTCCGCAATTTGTACTCTGTGGTTGTTGTATTTTGTATACTACTTTATTATTTAAGGTGAATGGGGAAGCTTCTCATAAGATCTTATTTAAATTATTGTAACAATGAGTTCATTGTTTATAATGGGTTTATTGTGGGATTATTGGGAATAAATGGGGTATCCGGCAGGATTATTAATTTTAATTATTAATTTTATTAATATTAATTCTATTTTATTTAGTAGTAATTTAGCACTATGTTATGTTAGTTTCCAACTGTAATTATGACTATGATGACTATGAGAAAGGGACTGAAGGAAAGAAATAAGTATTCTGTTAAGACATCAACAATTAAGACATAATGTTCTAATTTTTTTTTTGTTTTGTTTTACAAATTAATTTAAATGGTTTATGCTATTTATAATAATAAATTATTATTTGGGACAACGAATCAAGATTTTTAAGTTATAATGCAAATCATTCAATTATTTAGTGATTATTTTTAAACTACCTTTCACACTTTTACACCTGTTAATTGACGTATGTTAATTCATAGCCCCCATCCCTACCCCCACCTAGAGCACTACCTCACCTCGTGCAAAAAAAAAAAAAAAAAAAAAAAGAGGCTATTATTAAAAGTGCATTCACCTACTAACCCACCTTGCTTCTTTTCACTTTACAATAATGATTTATCATTTATCAGTCTTAAAACATTTCGGATTACAAAATAAAATAAAAATATTCAAAAGAAAGAAGAATTATTGTAATACAAAAGTAATCAATTTAGTACAAAAACTCTACATTTTTTGTACCTTTTTTATTACATTTTTGATAAATGAGGATTTAAATTTAAGAAAAATTGTTGTTGTTTTTTTCAGTCCAAAATACAACAATTTGTTAAATATTGTGAATTGGAGTGAATTAGTGATATTGATATTCTATTATTTTTTATTATTATTAGGATTATATATTATAGTATATTTTAATATTGTTACACAGAACAAATTTTGGGGAACAACCCAATAGTGGTCAAAGTGTTAATTTGGCAAATCCTTGCATTGTTTCAGCTATCTAAATACAGATATCTAGATAGAGGATTATTGCACAGAATAATAATAATTATTAAAATGAAGAATTCATTTTGCAATTTCATACTTTCAGGAGGGATTGTTAGTGAGATTATTGTTAATATTCATCATACGAATATAATAACAAAACACTATTTTTTATTCAGCCAACAATGTGCATGTAAGAATTGAGTTTGTTAAAGTGATTTTTTTTTTTGACATAATGAAATGAGGAAGTCATAACATAAGTAATGAAGAAAAAAAAGGTAAAGTGTTATTCCACAGAGTTCCGAGTTTCGACTTAACAATGCTGATTTATTTCTATTGTTGTGAAAAAAAAATTTTTTTTATAAATTATATAAATTATATATAGTTTGCATTTGCAGAGGTTAACTACTCATATAGAATCAGAATCAACATCTTTATCGTAATTAATTTCCGTTTTGTGACAAAGGTGTAAATTAAATGGCATTGAAGTAAAGTCACTTAAAATTGAGAAATGAAAGTTGATTTTTAGTAAAAAAGGGTTTCTATATTTCTAAGTTAATTTAGCAACTTCCGAAATCTATCCTTGGAGTAAGTTATTAGTTGATTAATGATTAGTGTCCTTATAGAATCTAGCTTACCTTGAGTGATTGTTACCAACAATCCGACAATGAGAATTTGCAGAGGACGCCCAGGTATACTGTAAAAAAAAAAAAAAAAAAAAAAAATTTCTTACGAACGTAAATGTTCACTGACACAGTTTTTGATAGTAGTGGCCCAATGGTAGTTGGTAGTTAGGTAGGGATCTTTGTAGTCAGTCAGTCAGTCAGTCTTCCGTTGTCAGCATTTAATAACTCTCACAATATCTATTATAAAGAACTTGCGTTACCAAGTCCTTACAACAATGTGAAAAAAAAAAAAAAAAAAAAAAAAAAAAAAAAAAAAACGTCCCTAACAATTGAATTTGCAAAGCCAAACGAAGAGAATTACTCTCTCAACCAAACCAACATACAGTTTGATTCAAATCCCGTTGGACTAAAAATGTTACTCCAAAATAGTGTTAAACACTTTAACACAAGTTGATATATTTTTGTATCACTTTGTACTATCTCGTACTATCTCTCATGTGATTGGTTAATTCCAAAAAAAAAAAAAAAAAGGAGTCATATCCAGAAAATAGTGGTAAGTTCCATCTTAGTGAAAAAGTGCGAGAAGATGTCTACCAAAGACTAATTCATGAAGCACCTTACACATCTGGAACTGAAAATACTGAAAAACTTTCAAATATAAATCAAATTGATTGGTTGAATCCATCTCTAGTCATTCAAGGACAAAAATTTATAGAACAAAATTTTTTTGCAATGATTTGTGCTCATTTAGGTGCTTTATTATATGGATTTTCATTTAAAAGACTTTCAACAGTTTTACTTCGTACAGGAAAATCTCATTCTGTGAGTGATTCAATGGTACGGTACTTGTCAACATTTATTCATTTTAAAAATTGGTATGAGACTACCATTGTTGACAACAATAGAAATGAATATTATCAAAATAATAATAATATAAGTGAAATTAATAAAACATTCAAAGATATCAAAAAAGTACGACTCATGCATCGACATGCCCTTAGGCAATGTTTACAAACTCCATTACCATCTAATGAAGATTTTTTAATTACAACAGAAAAATTAGAAGTAATTAAAGCTCTTACACAAGATCTCCATCGAATCCCGACAAGTCCTGTTCCTCAAGAAATACTTACATATTCTCCAAAAGTTACCATGAGTCAATTTGATATGGTTATGACCCAATTTGGTCTCATTGGTCTCATATTTTTATTTCCAGTGACTTTAGGTATAAAAAATCAAAAAGGATTAGAGGGGTTCTTACATCTTTGGGCTATTTTTGGACGATTACTTGGAATTGAAGATCGTTTTAATATTGCACTCTATCCAGATTATCAACTTTATAGAAGACTTTTTATTAATATTGGTATTGCTAGTTTAAAAGATACAGACATAAGAATATTTACACTTCAAAAATCATTACTTGATGGATTTGGAAAATTTACGTATTTTGGTTCAGTCAAATCATTTCTTCTCTATGGACTTTGTTCAAAAGAAGCACTTCCAGAATTTACTGGAGAGAATTTATCGAAATTATTAAATTGGAGTGATTGGTTCTATTATATAGTATTCAAATCTATATTATTCCTATATTATAAATTTAATTTCTTTCATAATTTGGCTGATATTTTAGCTAAATATTTTGTCCAAGTCCATGCAAAGATATACCTTGGGAAAAGAAGGACAACTTGATAATGTTTATATTATAATTGTTCAAAATTGTGATAGTTGTTGTCCTTAAGGAGATATGAGTGGTATCCTTATATACCTTGATCATACAAGTTAGTCAGTATGATTTAATTCACTTATTTCTACTTTCAAAAGTGAAATGATAATTTATTATAATGTAATTCTCTAAAGTCAATTTTTTACCTTAACGTATATGTATTTTATGAATTGAATAAAAGATTACATTTCAAATATACATACTTATATCAGACAGTATGTATTCTATCAAGATCATTCATATAAAAATGAGACTATTTGGACTCTTAAATGTTTAATTTTTATAATTAATACCAACTGGTTACAAAGAATCTAATTTACAAGGTTTTACTTCATTTACTACATGATCCATTCGCTCAAACATGATTCTTATATTTATTATTAAAATTTTTAGTTTTAGATTATAATTTATATGTATTAGTTTCATATCTTATCAATCATATACCTATCTTGTTATAGATTTTAATTACTTTTGAGCAATTGAGATTTTATTATTTATCTTGTTACACTGTAGTAGAAATAGACAAAGAGACAAAGTTAAAACTTACAGTAAGTTTTGTTTGTTAGTCAAAGATAACAGTTAGATAATGGACAATTCACTGAGAAAATATACGGTGGTATATAGTATAGATAATGCCCTGTGACCTGTCACTCAATTATGTCAAGTGACCATATTACTTTGAAGTCATCGCTTTTTTTTTTTTTTTTNTGCCCTGTGACCTGTCACTCAATTATGTCAAGTGACCATATTACTTTGAAGTCATCGCTTTTTTTTTTTTTTTTGTATAATCTGTCATACTGATTGATAAAAAGTTTAGTTTTAAAAATGCTAAAATAGGGAGTTCTGAAAATTTATATAAAATACGCGGTTACTCTACAGTTTTAACAATAAGGCGGTTAATTCGACAAAATTATGAGACTAAATTATACTAGGAAAAATTATTTCAAATCTTTTCTCAAATTAATCAATAGCTTGAATATATCTTCGTCTTCATTTACAAAATTCTTTTTGTGCTATAATTNATCTTTTCTCAAATTAATCAATAGCTTGAATATATCTTCGTCTTCATTTACAAAATTCTTTTTGTGCTATAATTTACCTCATTGAAATCACTGGCCAAGGTCCCGAATATCATGTCGGGATTTTTGTTATTTTTATAAATCTGGTTTTACCAAATCGAAAAAAAAATTGTCATTAGTTTGATTAATCCTTTTCAAAGACGGTTACCTCCATTGATGACAACGACTAGCTGNATCTTTTCTCAAATTAATCAATAGCTTGAATATATCTTCGTCTTCATTTACAAAATTCTTTTTGTGCTATAATTACCTCATTGAAATCACTGGCCAAGGTCCCGAATATTATGTCGGGATTTTTGTTATTTTTATAAATCTGGTTTCACCAAATCGANATGTCGGGATTTTTGTTATTTTTATAAATCTGGTTTCACCAAATCGAAAAAAAAAATTGTCATTAGTTTGATTAATCCTTTTCAAAGACGGTTACCTCCATTGATGACAACGACTAGCTGAATGAGTGTGGATTTAAATAACAAAATATAGTGGACCTCGCCTATTATGACCCCAGATGTAGTGGAACCGCCGGTCCCTGTGGAGAGATAAGTAAATTAATGTTAAAATCCTCGGTCAAATGAAGACTCGGGTATAATGAACCATATCTTGTGGTCTAGCCCTTAATTTCACCATCGTGAGAGATGAACCAGACACTATTTTATGCCAATTTAATAAAATCCGTTGTGAATGAATAAAGAATAATTATTGAAGTTTTGAATCACTCCACCAACGTTAATAAGACAATTTTAATTATCTATTATTCTTCATCCACTATTACAGCATCTCTGAATCGTGAGTAAATACTAGCATTGCAGAATTCTAATGACATTCCACACAGTTTTATCTATCTAGTATGTTTTTATTCTGTTCCAGTAAATTCTGGGTTTTATTTGAATTGTGAGGTAAGCTATATTCATAAAAAAGAAATACTTGAACTAATAAGAAAAGTAAAAAAAAAACCATCGGATGTTATGAACATAACTTTAAATTTAATATTTGTTCATTATTCGGCTATAATAAATATCGGGAGTTATGAACCGACTTTTCTGGTTACTAAAACTTAGTTTATGACCATAAGTCTATCTTTCTATCTTATAATTTATTTATCAATTAGTCTATTTTTAATTTAAGCTCAAAAAGTTTAATTTATGATATTTACTTTACTTTAAGTACCCTAAACTCGCGTGGATAAGACGCCCTCATGGATATCACGCTCTCGTTCATAAAACGCGATTTTTTCCGCTTAAATTTATTTGCATCATAAGACGCATCCCGCTGATAAGACGCCCCATCTTATAAATAATTTAGACTCTGAACCGGAAGTCATGGAAATAGATATTGACCAAGAGAAGACTGTAACTTCGAGCCACCTTCAAATATCTGATGATGAAGAGGAATCATGTGAATTCCTTGGCGATGTTTTTGATGGTTGGGACAGCGATAGTCAAGATTTAGAATAAATTTTATAGTTGCTTCCTTTGGCGATAAAATAAACTTAATATTAGACGCCCTCTAGCATAAGACGCCTCTAAATTATTCCTCCAAAAAACCTTTGATTAAACGCGTCTTATCCAAGCGACTTTAGGGTAGGTAGGTAACTTCAAATGGTTATAGACGACTTAAGTTTTTGTCCTCCGGTTGTGATTTGGTTCCTTAGGTATGGTTTATAAATTTTATGAATTTGATATTCAATTTCATTATGAAATAAGCTTCACGTGTTGACTCAAAATTAATTATTATATCACAAAAAATACTGCTTTTTATAATAAGATAGATGAATATCGCTTGCGCGACATTCGTCTATCCTGATCTGATCCTAATCCTTTCCAAATTTAACACATGAAACTCACTATTATTAATTTTAACGATTGTTTTTGTTTTCGTCTCATTAATTAAAAATGACATAAACCTTATGAAACTAAACTTACTCACACTATTCTAATTTTCGCAATGATTTTCTTTTTAAAAAAAAAATGCACATTTACGATGGATTCTAAATTAAAAAGAACAATAATTTCATTAGAAAATGAAAATGAAAATGAAAAAAATCTTTTTCTTTTTCTAAAAAACTCATCTTGTATTAAAATTAAATTGTAATTTCCATACCATGTGAATAGCACCTACTTTATCATTTTATATCTAGTCAATTTCATTTATCATTGATTATTTAGTACTCATTATTCACCAAACCTAACTTTTTTTTCTTCAATGATCAGGAAATCATGGGAAATTCCAGTTTTGTAACTTTTTTTTTGCAGAATTTTGACTCCGCGCATGGAACAGCAGTAAGTTACGTATTTTCTTCAGTGCTATTTTTTATAATATTTAAGTTAAATTGACTATTTTTCTAAGTTTACTTTACTTACCATACAGTCATAACCACATAAATAAAATATCCAACATGACGAAACCTATCTGAACCATATAGTAAAAAAAAACAAGGCTTTTAAGTTTATATTTGATATTATTGTATTTCTGTCTACTCAGAAGAGAATCTTCTGCGCATTTTCGCTATTTCTGATCATCCAGCAGAGTATCCAGAAAACTCTTATAACTATACTTGTTACCATTGGTGTCTAATCTAGTAGTCGATAAGTCACTCTCTCAGGACGTATCCAGTAAGCTCTCATCTGGATTATTATCAAGAATACTACAACTAGACTGGACTTGACTAAAAACAAAAAAACAAAAAAAAAAGTTAGTTGGACAAGAATTGATAAGACGTAATCACTCCTTTACCACAAATATCTTCAATAATACCAAGAATACTGAATAAGATCCAAAGGGCATGAAGTCAAAAGTCAAGAACCAAGACCAGGATCCCATGATGGATGAAGATAATACTGAAAAAATATATCAAAGTATAATCAATGAAGCACCATATATACCAGGAGACAATGGTGACATATTTGAATTCAAAGATATACCTTGGATAGATCCAGTATTGATACGAGAAGGACAAGAATTTGTTCGTAGAAATCATTTTGCAGTTAATCTTGCTCATATCAGTGCCTTATTATATGGATTTTCTTTTAAACCATTAACCACTGTTCTTTTACGTACTGGTGGATTTGGATTGGGTGATGCGACACAGTCAATGATCCGACATGTTGATACTGGAATTCATATAAAAAAATGGTATGAGTCAGACATGTTTGGAGACATGAGTGAAGGATACAAAGATGTTCAATTTGTACGAAAGTTACATGTTCATGCTCTTCGAAAGAGTGAGCGTACTCCAGTTGTCCTCCATGATGATGTTCCAAACAAATCTGAAAAGTTGGCTATCATAGATGCCCTCAAGAAAGATTTAGATGATTGTGTCGATACAAGTGATGCTCCAACGGATTTATTTACCTATCATCCTAAAGTTTTTATGAATCAGTACGACATGTTGATGACACAATTTGGTTTCATATCACTAATTTTTCTATTTCCACGAACTCTTGGAATTCGTGAAAATAAAGGTATTGCTGGATTTTTACATCTTTGGGCAGTTTTAGGTAAAATGTTGGGAATTGAAGACAGATTCAACCTTGCACTTAATCCAAATCGTGAACTCTGTCTTAAATTATTTTACAAATTGGGTATGGCCAGTATGAAGGATATGGACATAACGATTTTACATTTACAACAAACTTATATTGATGCAATTTCACCACTTTTTAAATTCATTACTCTCAAATCGGTTTTTTACTCGGGATTACTCTGTCGAGAAGCATTACCAAATTTCAAAGGAAGACATATGTATCCTCTGCTCTCATGGCGTGATAAGATTTTTGTTTATTTAACAATGATTACTTCATTTTTGATTTATCATTTTGATTTTGCTCGAGTTATAGCTAATAATGTCTACCGATATATAAATGATCGGAATGAAGAAAACGTTTTAGAAAAACAGAACAAATCCATCAAAAAAAAAGAAATGAAGAAAATGGCACCAGCGGAATTTTTGAAAAGAATTTGGAACATGTTTCTACCAGCCATAACACTTATTATGCAACGTACAAAATGAATTATAAGTTGATACAACTTTTTTTTTTTGTAGATTTATAGAAACTTTATATTTATAATATTTTGTTCTAACGATGTATATTGGATGGATAAAAACCATCCAAATCTTTACAAATTTATGTTGAAGGGATTTAATAAAAATCGTTTTAAACAAAATTTTGATTTTTTAGGTTTTTTAATTTTTTTTTTTTTTTTTTTTTAGAAAAATTGAGAAAAAAATTTGCGTACTTTTCTGGTAAGCTAAGGTTAAAATGAAATCAAAACAATTGTGACCTTCATTTTAGTTTTGCTTATTCATAATTCTTGTCATTTCCATAAAACCTTGCCAATTTCCCATCTCAATCTCAACTATGGCATATTTACATTACAAATTGCTTCATTTCCGCGTCTATGTACCTGGTGGCACTAATAGACCAAAAATTATTTATACTTTCACAAACAAACAAAAAAAAAATAAGCAAAAAAATTGCACGGATCCGNAAAAAAAAAACAAGCAAAAAAATTGCACGGATCCACGGATGGCATTGGCACCATATTTTCAAATAGGATTGAAAAAATATAAAAAAATTTATGAACTTTCGACAAGTGTTTCCATAGAAAGAAATCAAGTGAATATAATTTTTCGATTAGTTTGGCAATCAACAATAAATATTATTTGGCAAATTTTAATTCAATAACACGTTCACCTACACTACTACTACTTACTACTGTTGGCGAATAATTAATAATAATAATTATTATTATTTAATTTAATTACTTTTAAAGTACATTAGAAATAATTCAAAAACTATCAAAATGGCTCGAACCAAGTCTGAAGGACGAGAAGGAAAGAAGAATAAAAAAAAANGCAAATTTTAATTCAATAACACGTTCACCTACACTACTACTACTTACTACTGTTGGCGAATAATTAATAATAATTATTATTATTATTTAATTTAATTACTTTTAAAGTATATTAAAAATAATTCAAAAACTATCAAAATGGCTCGAACCAAGTCTGAAGGACGAGAAGGAAAGAAGAATAAAAAAAAAGAAACGAAACGCGGATTGCGAAAATACAATTTAGATCTCTTTGGTCTGTGATTAGTTACAAAATTTTAAAGATTGATAATTACTGAATTTGGTCTGATTTTGAGTGATTTTATTAGGTATACTTACATTCACTCGTTTTTATGGAGCACCCTTTGAAGAATTTATGTATGAAGGGAAACAGAAAAAAAAAGGAAAAAAAGAGCAGAAGAAACAGAAGAAGAAAAAAGAGAAGAAAAAGATAAAAGGAAAAAAAGAAGAAATTCCGAATTTGCCAAAATTTCCCGAACTCCCACCTTTACCAATTCTTCGAATCAAAGGGAAAGTTAACAAAGATATAGATTTTGTCAAGGATCCGATTCTTCCTTATGTAAATGTAGGTTATCAGAAATTAGAGAAAACAACGCGTCCTAATAAACCTCTCCAAAGAGGTTCGATGAAAATAAACTTAATAAATTCGTTATTCGTTATCCGCAATAACAAAATTTTCAAATTGATTAGCTGGATCAATTCGGGATGTCCTATGTGGACCAAAATTTCCATTGCCACCTAGANTAAAATTTTCAAATTGATTAGCTGGATCAATTCGGGATGTCCTATGTGGACCAAAATTTCCATTGCCACCTAGACCACAACCCCATGGAGGGGTTATGGGTAACATAGATTGTCCAGCTTGTAAAATGATGGACAGCCTCACTAAAACGCTCTATGCAATGTTACATAAGAAAATGCGAACTCTTATTGAGAATCAATTCGATAAAGCCAAATACATAATTCAGGTAAGTTAAGTTTCAATTTGAATTTAATATTATGTCTAATAATTTCAGATCTAATTACTTCTGACAGTATCTGACTGACCATGCTCTCAACGCAGCAGATTTCTACCGTCAGCATATTCAAAATATGATGGATATCCTTGGTCCAGCACTTGATGAATTGGATCAGTCTGAGTGGGATGACCATCACGAAGTTCGAGAATTAGTTGACAAATGGCGAAAATTGCAGAAAGAACTTCAACTAATCAAGGCTGAGTATAGACATTTACGAGATAATCAAGATGCTGAAATTGATAGACTTCTCGCAGATAAGCTAGCAGAAGTTGAAGCGGTATGATATCATGAGAAGAGACGCTTCCTTTTCAAAACTAATTATACGGTTTAAATTAGGCGGAGAAGCGGCTGCGCTACGTAGAGACGCAGCTTAAGGAAGCCATCGATACACTCGAAGACTGGAGACAAAATCATGAGAAAAAGTTAAAAGGACCTCAAAATGAGATCGAAAGATTGTTGGCACTTCTAGCTTCTGTGAGTTGGATTTGACAATTTTACGATTAACTAAATGCTTTGCTGTGATTGGATCTTTCCTTTAGGTTAAAAACTCAGTATTGAATGAGCGAAACAACCTCCGGGATTTATTAGCATGGGAAACAAAAATGGCGACGGAGCAAACCGTGGCAGAAATGGAACGAATTATTGCAGAAGACATCAACTATATTCTCAATTGGATGCATCCTGCCTGGTTCAATCTAGTTTTAGAGAATGAAAAATTGGAAGAGGTAAATGTTACGATTAATTCAATTATCGTTACTTTTCATAATTTCACGGTAACCATAAAAAGATAATGTTTAGGAGGACAAAATTCTAACTGCTGAGAATCATCTTCTAAAACTAGAAGTAGAAACTCTAGATCGACAAATTAATCAGTTACTAGCACAAAGGAAACGTTTCGAGCTAACAAAAACACATGGATTTCGACCTCCGAATCTTCAAGGGACTGCAGAACGCTACTTCAAGCAACGAGGGAAAGTTCAACTTTATGAATTCCCCACAACAGATCTCCTGCACGAATAGAAAAATTTGATTCAAAAGAGAATAAACAAACATTACCAATCATCCGGTATCAGTAAAGGATGGTTATTCCAAACAAATCGAAAGTAAATTAGTTTTAGTCTTATGGACAAAACAACTCCATGACACTTTAATCACGGTGTGGTCTACGTAATATATACACTTTAGACTTTATATTGGATGACTAACAGCGTTTGGTTAATGCTTACCATTTGGTTGCTTCTTACTTTAAAATTGAAGTTTCTTTCATTTTACGTTTTCATCTTATTATAAGCGACTTTACATGAATGTCTGAAGGACTTTGAATTTACTTCCATCGGTTATTTTCGTAGTCCCATTTTGATGTAAGTCCATCAACAGGATCCACTCGTAAGTCGATCATTCGTCGTAACTGAGCTTGGCGACGTTCGAGACTGAAACTCTCTGGCAGTGGTGGATAGACTGTAAGTGTATAAGTATAACTTAATTATGATTAAATATTCGAATTTACTATTATAATACTACTACAGTAGTCGACGGATATAAGTCATCCATTTTTGGAAGCGAAAATTTTTGAACTTATAACCAATTTGGTCTTATAACGAATTATTCTCCCATGCTAAATGTATTACGCTGGTTCAAAACCACATCTTGTAAATTTGGTCTTATAACCAATATGGTCTAATAACGGATGGTCTTATATCTGTCGACTACTGTACAATGCTGTAGCGCACAAACGAGAATAATTAATTAAAAAGATATTCTGAATTAGTCAAGAATTTACTTACCGAAAAGTTTCGCCAAAATGAATAGCCACATTCCAAGGCTCATAAGAATTAAGGTCACCCCCATATGAGACTTCCAATGACCTGTCGGAGCCTGCATTTCGGTGTAAGTTTGGCAGAAACTGGCCCGATACAAAGCTTTCTTATCCTCAATGCTCAATTTCTTCCAGTCTCCCTTCTCCTTCTCTCTAAGTGCCTACAATAATAATAATTAGAGTAAATACAATAATTCACAATACAATGAAGTTTTTCTTTGAATTTGACGACATGATATCAACGTTTTTGATTCAAACAGTTACTTGAATATCTGGTGTATCCTCTTTAAATCGAATCGCTGGTAAAGGGTTATTAACATGATCAATGTAACTGTATGATCCATTGATCCCAAACCCAACAACTTCTCGATTTCCAATCTTTGCACGAGGAGATGTTTGTGAATGAGAAGAACTCCATGATTTTTGCAGAAAAACAGATGAGGGAATCCCGAGTTTCCCTTTAGAAATTCGCAGTAAATTTCCAGCCATCATTATCTAAAAAATAAAAAATTAGAAAATAAATTATCCAAACTTTGTGTTAGTTGTAGACAGTCAAGGAAGTAAAGGAATATCTCATTCATTTTGGGGAGACAGACAAGTTGAATTATTAACTAACCTCTGATCTTACCTGAAAAAAACAGATTTGATAAATTTACCACCGATTATCCAACTTACAAACTTATTCACTAAATAGTTCGCTGCACTACTGCAAACTGCACTGACTGGGTGCTTCTTACTTTAAAATAAGATTGAATTAAATATTCGGTAAATTCCATCAGCCGCTCCGCTCTCTCATTTCTCATTCTTGCACAAGATTCATTTTTTGGCTACTCTCGAACCAAATAGCATTGAGCCCTCGGCGTGAGTCGCATATGGCAATTTCCCAAACAAACATCTCAAGTTGAGTTGTGTGCGGCAGTGAATCAATTGTATTGTATTGTGATTTACTCTTTGAACGACATGTCGTCCAGAGTTTCAAAAATTTCTACACAGATATTGCTATAAATAGAATTTTCTAATTTTAGAACAGGATTTTGAGTAGATTTGGTTAATTCAACGTTTCTTTCAATTAATCTATCTCGCGAATCCAATATTTCTTTTCATATTTTTGAGTTTTGGACTTGTGTATCATTTAAAAGAATTTGCCTACATTTCTTTCATTTTTGATTTTCATTACATCAAAAATTTTTTACCTTGTGTCTCGGAAGTCTTTAATGTGGCGCAAGTAACACCTTTGATACGTTGACATGCTGTAGCAGTTGCCTGAATCATATTTTTAATTCCAATTTTTTCTAGAAATTTCTTGCTATCAGATGTCTCCCGCCCAACTCCTTGTACACTCTCCNTAGATTTGGTTAATTCAACGTTTCTTTCAATTAATCTATCTCGCGAATCCAATATTTCTTTTCATATTTTTGAGGTTTAAAAGAATTTGCCTACATTTCTTTCATTTTTGATTTTCAAAAATTTTTTACCTTGTGTCTCGGAAGTCTTTAATGTGGCGCAAGTAACACCTTTGATACGTTGACATGCTATAGCAGTTGCCTGAATCACATTTTTAATTCCAATTTTTTCTAGAAATTTCTTGCTATCAGATGTCTCCCGCCCAACTCCTTGTACACTCTCCTTCAATTTAATTAGAAATGGTTTTACCTTTAACACTATGTCTTTTTGAATTTTTGGTGGCAAGGTAAATGTAAATAAAAAATAAGACTTATCTGAATTAAGAATTAAACTTTAACTTCACCACCTAAAAGTTTAAAAGAGAAGACGCGAACATTTCGAAAGAAAAAACAAAAAATCTCGCGGCGAGAACTTTGAGGGCTCAATGCTATTTGGTTCGAGAGTAAGTTCTAATTGGGTTATGTTCTACTAAAAAAAAACTAACTCAATTGATTATCTAAAACACAATCGACGCAAAATTTCAGAAAATGTTGAAAAATTAAAAACTTGATTCACCGTAAAATGATTTTACAATTTGCATTTCTAAGTTTTTAATTTCTTAACTTCGGAAATTTCCGTCTAGACTAGATTGTGTTTTAGTTATTCAATGCTATATAAATATGTTATATAAATATATATNTCGGAAATTTCCGTCTAGACTAGATTGTGTTTTAGTTATTCAATGCTATATAAATATGTTATATAAATATATATTTTTTTTTATTTTTTTTTTTTTGTGCTAAATCAGAAATACGGATTACGAGCACTAAAAATCAATTAATCAATGGAACCTAAGAAGAGTGTATCTATCAACTCTGAACTAAGATTCACACCCGAATGAGCGAATTACTTCAATAATTTAGCTAGATTGAGTGAGATCAATCTGTAAGGAATTCGCCGATCAACGCGTCACCTGAAAAAAAAAAATTACAATGGGATGGCTCTCGGACTCCAAATTCGAACATTCCCACATATTTTGCCTGAACCAAAAAAAAATTCAAGAGGTCAAATGCAAATTACAAAACTAGTTTTAAAATTGCTTACGCTTACAAGGTTAAAAANTCGGAAATTTCCGTCTAGACTAGATTGTGTTTTAGTTATTCAATGCTATATAAATATGTTATATAAATATATATATTTATTTATTTTTTTTTTGTGCTAAATCAGAAATACGGATTACGAGCACTAAAAATCAATTAATCAATGGAACCTAAGAAGAGTGTATCTATCAGCTCTGAACTAAGATTCACACCCGAATGAGCGAATTACTCCAATAATTTAGCTAGATTGAGTGAGCCAAATCTGTAAGGAATTCGCCGATCAAGCGCAGTGGACTTTTTTTTTTTAATGTTACCCTACCGAGAGCCTGAGGAAATTCGAACATTCCCACATATTTTACCTGGACCAAAAAAAATTCAAGAGGTCAAATGCAAATTACAAAACTAGTTTTAAAATTGCTTACGCTTACAAGGTTAAAAAANAAAAAAAATTCAAGAGGTCAAATGCAAATTACAAAACTAGTTTTAAAATTGCTTACGCTTACAAGGTTAAAAAATTTTTTAAGTTTTGAAAAGAAATGTGTCAAAATTGAATTTCTACCTGCTGAATTCGATTGACTTGGGACAGGGACACGATTATGGAAAAAATAATTTTCACAATCAAGAAAATTGCGTTCTCCATTTATTCAAATTCTAGTTATATCTTTTGTACATAAGTACACAATAAATTAGCTTATAGGAAATTAAAATATTTTAGAAATATTTACGTAAGACCTAAAGTTAAAATTAGTTTGCCTCCACTTAAAGCAATAAATGTGAAAACGGAAACAATACAAGAAAAGATTTTGATTCGTCTTTGCCTTTTCGACTTAGTTTTAAGGATTGAAATTGAACTGAATTGTTCATATTTCGAACGCATTTAGACACAATTTAAAATATTACCTAAAACCATAGAAAATCACTTGAACGATATCTTAATCTTAAAAATGTTTGTAAAACTCCTGGAGCCTTATTTATCTCATTCTCAAGTCTTTGTTTTCGATTAAATACTTTCGACTCTTCTCTCTAAATATCATTTAGAAACACAGCCTGACCAGACTAATTCGTCAGTGAGGGCAGTTCTTGTAGGCGATTCAAAACTAAACGTCTTTATTGAAGTTTCGAATCCTTAATCCTTACCATGTTAGTGAATGAGTGTTCGCTCCGAAAATTTTAATATCTAAGAAAAGAAATATCTTAGATATTAAGGGCGTCTGATACACAACAACAAAAATGAGACCATGGTAAACATTGAAAATGTACTAGGGTAAAACCCAGATCCAAAGATTTTAAATCACCCACATACTCTCCATTTAAAGACTAATTCATTATATGAAGAAGTTATTTGTTCTCTTATTAGTTTTAAACTAAAGTAAAAATAAGCTATCTGTGTACTCTTTACATGGGAAGATAGATTCAAAGGATAAGGGCGAAGGGATAGGTTGCGCAATTAATTGAACAAAAAAAAAAGTTTTGTTCAAAAATGACGAAATCTCCACAGGGTGTGGTTGGTTAGGGGATTGATTCTTAGTTTGTATAGATTCCTAACATATTTTTGATCAAAGTTACTACGTCGCATAACGTTTCGTCCAAACACGAGCTACACGATCATGCTCTTCACGATTTTGGAGATATTGCGTGGCGATTGATCCTACTAAAGGATCCGCTGAAAATGTAAAGATCATTTCAACTTTAGATAACTATTCCATGATAAATAATTTTTGTTCATTTTACCTGGATTACAGTCTGTCAAAAGTGAGCATATGGATAGGAGTACTTTTGAGATGGTCAAAGCAGGAGACCAATTATCTTTTAAAATGTCGAGACAAATTACTCCTTGACTGTTGATGTTGCAGTGGTAGATGCGTGTACGAAACGTTACCTATTCAAAAATATAAATTTTGAAAATTGAAAATTCAGTGAATCAATTTCGTTGAATACCTTTGGTGGTTTGAATGGATATTCAGGTGAGAAGTGAATATCAAGAAAAAATACACCTCCTTCATAAACAGAACCAGGAGGGCCGAGAATAGTCGAGACCCACTCATACAAATTATCTCCTTTGGGTCCTGCACTGCAATTTGGAGGTGGATCCAAAGTTATCTCTGCCAATTCTTTTTGAATTCTATATATGGTAAAAATTAGAGATAAGAACTAAACAATTATGATTTAAAATTAGCAATGTAAAAATCGTATTCTAACCGTTTGGCCGATGTGGTCAGTGCTTTAGACATTTTCGGATTTGGTTTCAAATCTTTCGCAGATTCGCGTGTACCTGCTCCTCGACCACTGCCACTGCTGCTTGTTGTGCTGCTATTACTGCTACCACCGCTAACATTTCCACCTCCAATACTGGGTGGACTTGACATTCTCTCCTCCTTTGTTGATTGTAAAGGAAAGTTCTATAACTAACCAGGATTTCAAATCGAATATGCTTGTAAGTTGTGACCTATAAACAATAATTTAAAAAAACTCACAGTGAACATCAGAACGTAACATTTTAAGTGTTTATAACGGCAGAGGAACGCGAACCAATCTGTCAGACAATTTGACCGAGTTCATTATTTGAGGATTTGGCTTGGTCTGAAGCTCAATGAGCTCTCTGGAACTAAGAATCCAAAGAAAATCATCATCGTTCACGCCTCTTGAACAATCATTAGGTGGTTACGAAGTTATCTGGCAACAGCATCTTCGCAAAAAAGAACCCACTGAACTTCTAATACATCAGGCCACATACTAACATCTAACTTACGTTTACGTTTATAAACTTTATAAACTTTACATAAAATTCATAANGCAACAGCATCTTCGCAAAAAAGAACCCACTGAACTTCTAATACATCAGGCCACATACTAACATCTAACTTACGTATACGTTTATAAACTTTATAAACTTTACATAAAATTCATAAGATTACTAAACATTTGATATTGAAATCGTAATCTTTGAAAAATACTAAAGACATCAGAATCTAAGTTATACTTAAATTTCAAACTTGTTTAGTTAGTACTAAAAACTAGACATTTGAGCAAACCGTTTGTCTAAATGTGCAATACTACTAAACAACTTCGAAATTACGTAATTGGGTCTAGCTCGAACTTAACAAACAGCTGATTCCTTTAGGTAAAGTTTACTTTAAAAAGCAACAAAATGATAATAGGGTTTCGAACATGAATGAATCCAAAACAAAAACAAGTACTTATAAAATGCTTAAGGTAAGTTACCTGATGATTCTTTTGAGCTGGATTATCTCATTGGAGGAAGTTAATTAATAAGGACCGCTTCATGAATTATCCGACAATTGGTAATCAATCAGCTAATAATTCCAATTCCAACTGAAGTAAAAGGGCGAGTCGACAGTCGAGTTTTTTATTTACTGAATTTGAGTGACTGGATTGGGCTGTTTTTTTTTTTTTTTCAAATTCCTAGACGAGAGTGAAACCAAAGAAGTTCTCTCCGGTACTTAAGGATTTGACGATCTCTTTCGCTTTCATCCAGTTGTCAACAAAAGGAATACTCCAACAGGAGTCACAAGAGATGGCACACACTCCCTACACTTCATTCCACAACTTTATCTACACACTTGGCGTCATTTTTCGCACCTTATTTTAGTACAATTTTAAACTTTAAATTATTAATTTATTCTAAAACTTTTTACTTAATTTCTACAAGGTAAGTGAAATTTTTTGAACCACTTTTTACCAACTTTTTACAGGTATCCAATATCTGTAGGTCGTACAATGGAGACAAGAAAATATGAAGCGTGGGTTTAGCCAACACAATTTTCCATTTTGACATTTGAGAATAAATTTGATGGTTTATGTGAGCCAACTTTACACTACACAACTTAAATTATATTTCAAAAAAAAAAATTTTTTTTTTCAAATTACTCCCGCTCTATTCGTAGTTATTTACTCCCTCAAGCCCGTTTTGAAGACAGTAACTTTCACTTGAATAAAAAAGTTTGCTTAAGCCTGTAACGTACCACTGCTAGAAAACCCTAGGGTTTCGAAATGATAACCCGGGGGTTTTTCTATAAAAACCCGCAATACTCGGGTTTTACGGGTTTTGCTAAAAAATATATGGTCGATGTCAAACCCCAACACATGATAAAAACCCCAAACTCCCATAGGAATTTTTTTTTTATCAAAACCCTATAAAACCCAAAATCTCTACAAAATCTACAGGGACAGGCAATAACAACCGACATGGGGTACCCCACACTCCTACCAAGTACCCTCTCAAACTTACACAAATGGCCAAACAATTTATTAATTTCCTTTGGAATTTAGAGTTATTTTTAAAGATAGGTCTGTAGNCCAACACATGATAAAAACCCCAAACTCCCATAGGAATTTTTTTTTTATCAAAACCCTATAAAACCCAAAATCTCTACAAAATCTACAGGGACAGGCAATAACAACCGACATGGGGTACCCCACACTCCTACCAAGTACCCTCTCAAACTTACACAAATAGCCAAACAATTTATTAATTTCCTTTGGAATTTAGAGTTATTTTTAAAGATAGGTCTGTACTCTAAATTAGCTTATCATATGCTAGAAATGACCCCCATCCATTTCAATGCAATGGCCAAGGCGGTCATAAAATGTCCTTCTAACGTTTTGTAGCATCTGCGGATTGTTATTTAAAGTATCAACAAAGTTCTGAATCCGATCCTTCAGTTGAGGAATATTAATTGCGAGAAGAGGATTTAAAATTGTCGACTTCATATACCCCCAAAAAGAGTAATCGAGAGGATTTAAGTCCGGGGATCGAGCTGTCCACTCCGCAGGCCCTCGCCCCGTATTCGCATGACGGATTAACAATGGACGAATGTCCAGAAAAACGAAACACCAATTTGTTAATATTGCGAATAGTTTTAATTCAATTATCTTTTACAACACCGATTATTCCGATGACACACTCATCACCCTTCTGCTAACCATTAATGGCCTTAAGTTATTCACAAACCCTTTTTTACACTAAAATCAATCAACATGAAACGTTAATTGATATTAAATTATCTAGTGTTCTCCATGACTCTGACTCCGGAGTCATGACTCTGACTCTGACTCTGACTCTCATGACTCTGACTCCCAGGGTTTTTGGGAGTCGGGAGTCATTTGATGACTCTGACTCCAAGGGTTTTGGGAGTCAGAGTCATGACTCTGGGAGTCGACTCCCAGACTTGGGAGTCATGACTCTTTTGAAACATGCGCACATGGGCATATGGGACTATTTTTTAACAAAATTTACATGCAAATATTATTTCGATAGTTATTTTTACAAAGAAATATTTAAAAAAAGTTACGAATTGTTTATTTAACCTGATGAAAGTGGCTTTTTTAGTTTCTTGTTGTCAAGGAAACTTAGAAAATTAGTAAACTTAGAAACAAAGAAACTAAATGTATAAAAAAAAATTCAATTTCAGACCCGATTTTCCATTTTTGTATTATGTAACTCCGGAGTCGAGAGTCATGACTCTGACTCTGACTCAGAGTCGACTCCCAAAATTCAAGGAGTCAGAGTCATGACTCCGAGAGTCGACTCCCAACATTTAGAGAGTCAGAGTCATGACTCTCAGAGTCAATGACTCTGACTCCGGCCAAACTGGGAGTCATGGAGAACACTAATTATCTATGAAGTGGGATATTCCTTGCCCATTTATGGTTGAGGATAGGAGTAGGAGTGTGGGGTATCCCTTGTCAGTTTTTATTGCCTGTCCCTGTATAACTAAACATATTTGTTATAAGTTGATTACTCAATGCCAGAAAGCTTGAATGAAATATCAATGAAGGTTTATTACCAGAGATGAGTGTATCAGTCAGTAACTAATTAGGCTAACGAAAATCAAGTTCCTTAAAATAGGATTTCTATTCGTTCCTTAAAAAATATAGAAAACCGATTAAAAAGTTGTTCAAATTGAATAAATTCATTCTCATTCTCTCATTCCACTCATTGAATTAAAAGTAGATTTTAAAAAATCTCCATTTTTCACTTCAGACTATTNAATTCATTCTCATTCTCTCATTCCACTCATTGAATTAAAAGTAGATTTTAAAAAATCTCCATTTTTCACTTCAGACTATTTATGGCAAACTCCCATAGTAACATAATGGGCAGCTATGGTGGAAGTGGTGTACTAAAAATATTACTCACACTGCACTTCGTTTATCAAAATTTTCCAAATTTAATATTTTTGATTTCATTTTTACTAATTTTGAGATTTTNTTTATGGCAAACTCCCATAGTAACATAATGGGCAGCTATGGTGGAAGTGGTGTACTAAAAATATTACTCACACTGTACTTCGTTTATCAAAATTTTCCAAATTTAATATTTTTCATTTCATTTTTACTAATTTTGAGATTTTAAATCTGCATACAAATGCAAGAGGAAAAATTTTTACAGAAATGAAAGAAGTAAATTTTGCACGCGTTGTGTTAAGACTAAGAGATTTTATTAAAAATTTCATATTAGGAAAGTAGTAATTATTCTAATTATCACACCTTTACTTAATTCCTTACTCTTGAGTAAAAACTTACCAAACCGGCTACTTTACCCGATAATTAGGATGGATTTTTGTTAAAATTTAGCAAAATCCAATACCACCCAAGATGAAATGTAAAAATTAATTTTAAATTAAACTAAACTATCATAGTAATATGAGAAAGACTACTGGTCCAGGTAATAATGACACGTAAGGTCATAAACGAGTTTCCTTCTAAAAAAAAATCTTCTTTATTAAAATAATAATACTGTTTACTCATTTAGGTACAAGAATAATTATTGGTAAAATAGACAAAAGATAACTTGATAGTAAATAGCTTAATTTATCTAAGCTATCAATAATATTTATGTAGTTTTTGGTGCTAAATATTTTTTTTTAGCTGCAGCAATAGCACGTCTAGCATCCGTATTTGCAATCCATCGGATGAGACTCCATTGTAAAAATTGAGTAACCATTAAATGTAACAATTGATAACAAATCATATCATACCAAGACATTAATTTAATTAAATTATTACCTTTTTTTATACCAATTATATCCTGAATCATAAACAAAAGGAGTGAATTCATACTCAAAAGTGGTCGATATTGTTGGACACCATATGTAATAGCATCCCAAAAAACCATTGTTGCTTCATCAGATTCTTTGAGTCCAGGAATACTTATTTTATAAAATAATTTCCAAAGTAGTTGAATATCTTGATGAAGTCCTAAATTAAATTCATCTTCAATTCCAATATATTTACCTAAAACTGCCCAAAGATGACAAAATCCATCAATTCCATGAGTATCATGTATTCCAAATGCTTTTGGAAATAAAACAATAAAACCCATGAAACTAAATTGTGTCATGACCATACCCAACTGACTAATTGGTACTTGTGGTTCATAGGTATTAATCTCATGCGGTTCAACATGTTCTGGACATTGAACTTTTTTGACATCATTTTTCACTGCTTCAAGAACTTTTTTTTGGTAATCATCCAATTGAATATCACTAGTAGGGATGGGAACAGTGTAGAATGTATTTACAGCTTTGGTATGAAGTCTTCGTACTTTTTGTATATCTTTAATCACTTCATTGTAGTTTGACTCGTACCATGTTTGAACATGGAGTGTCGTTGACAAATATCTTTTCAGTGAATTTTCTCTTTTATGAGATAAACCAGTTCGGATCATGACTGAAAGTCCTGGTTTAAGAGCTGCACCAATGATGAGTGATAAAAAATGTGCTAAAAAAACAGCAAACCAATGTCGTTGAACAAAATCTTTACCTTCTTGAATTAATTTTGGATTTAACCAAGGAATATCTCTTTCTTTCATTTGATAATTGATATCTTGATTGTCACCAACAAGTTTTGACCCAAGGTCAATTAGTTTTGTATATCGAAGATCACTTTCAGTGTTTCTTTCTATTGTTTCTGATATATTAATAACGTTGAGTTGATCCACACTTTGAAGGTCCTCCATAATTTTTTGATTGAGTGTATATTATATTTATGACTTTCGTACTCTTAATTGAGATTTAGAATGAAATATTACGTAGATTTATTAGTACCTGAAATTTTATCCAAATAATAATATATTTTCCTTAAAATTCACCAGGCTCATAAGTATCTACTATACAATAGTACTGCAAAAAAAAAAGTTTTAATGATGAGGTGAGGAAATTGTCTTTCAAATTGAAAGGTTCAATTGACCTTCTTTTTTCCTTTAGTAAATTTATTAGCATGTGCAAATTCTCCAGCAAGTGGAAAACAAAACCACCCAAATATTAAAGGGGTAAACCTCCAAATTGAGCTAATTTTCCAAATTATTTCTATAATAACAAATCCTTTCGTCTTTTTTTTGCAAAAAATTTTTAAAGGTCAAGTATATAGTTGATAGAAACGAGATTCTAAAGTTTGCAACGCAAATTGCCAAATAGGAAATAGACCAAAAAATCATATGATTTTTCTTATCTACTTGTTAGATATTCTCCCAGAGGAATCCTGTTTACCTGATGACGACCTAACCCAATGGCACGTGTTTATTCCAGTTGTAAGTTAACGTCTATTGGCTAAATTTTTGCATAACTTGAAAATAAAAATTTACAGCATTTTGTTTTTTGATTGGTAATATTTCACAAGAGTAAGCTAAGCAGCATAACTTGTTCAAATTCTAGAGGTGTGTCACTAGAACGACAACGCTCCTGTTATAAGACCGGTTCTTTTTTATAAATTTGTGCGCATTTGTATGTAAACATTACGCGCAATTACAAATTTACAATGTGCTTAGGAAGTAAGGACAGGTTGGATATAGGTGAAAATTTAATTAATTATTTTTTTAAGGTAATTAAAATGTACACATGGCATAACTTAACTACAGTAAGGTTATAAATTGTAGGCGTCAAAAAAAAAAAAATTTTGCTGAATTATAATGAATTCTTATGCAATTTGATATAGTTTGACCTCAAATTTCAGATCATCACTTCACAATTTTCCTTATTGTAGTACTTTTAGTTTTTTTTGGGGGTATTTTTTTTTCAATTTTTTTGGCATTTTTTCGCATATTCAAGGACAACTAATACTCATAGTTATTATAATATTATTAGTTAGTTCATTCCTTTTAAAACAACATTTTAGAATCAACATTTCTGATGGGAAAATATGTATACTACTTTTTTTTTTAATTTAAAATTAAATAAAGATGATTTTTTTTTGTGAATTATGCTAATGTTATAGAGAAGCTCTGACTTAACAAAAATTTGAAACAAGTAGGAAGTTGTTTTATTTTATTTTATTTTACTATTAAATTATTTTACTCAAAATTATTTGTCCTTGATTAATTTTTATAAACAAAGATTGTATAATTTTGAGTAGGATTGTATTTTAGAAATCCATCGACTGTGTCAAAGTTAAGAAAAACATGTCATAGAGAATATAACAAAGAAATGTTTGATTGATGGATCCATGTTTATTTACTCAACTAATGGAACGAAACCACACAGAAGTCTAACTACAGCTTTACTGTTCTCACAGATTCAAACTTCTTTTTTAAAGTCTTTGCAGATTAAGTTCATGATTTTTTTTTTTTTTTTTTTTTTGATTTTTCAACAAAATTATTGTAACAATATGACAAGTTGGAATGAATTGTTACAACGGGCTATATTAGTTACACAGTATTGATGCTATGAAACTCTAATTTTCAGTTAAAGATATTTAACTATACTCACACACACTATTATATAGATATTATTATAAATATAGCTTAACTCAGATTTTTTTTTATTTAGGCAAACACAGCATAATAATTAAATTAATAATAATTTTATTTTAAAAGTTTTCCTTCTTTTTCTATTGTCTATTAAGATGTTTTTTTTTTCTTATAAACTTGTCTTACCTTTAGCTAATAGTTAATGCAAAGTCAGTTTTTATAGTAAATTTTTATTGGACACCTGAAATACAAATTTAGAATGGAAATTTTTACCTTGAATTTTTTAAATTATAATTTTCTTCTGTGTTATACGCACCTACTAAAATGCTAAAGAGTAATCAATCCATCGTTGTTACAATCGATACCAACAATAATATAAATCAAAGAACTCGATTATAATTTTTTACTAACCGGAGATCAAACTTATAATACCTTATGCAAAAGGTTGTAACTAGATATATTGTACATATAATATATAAGTGTATTATATAGTATATTAGTATAGTTATTGTTAAGTTTGACAAGAATTAATTCAGTATTCCATCGGGAATTAAAACCCTCTCTGCTAATCAAAAGTCTATTTCCATTGTTGTACTAACCAAATACCCGCGGCATTGTTTCACTTCCTGACTATTGCCTTTCAATTTCAACATTGTTGACACAACTTGACTCAAACTGAATAACAATATAGACAAACAGTTACCACCACCACTGTGTCAAGAATTTGTAAATTCTGGATGTAATTAAAAAAAAAACTTTTGTGATGAGATGATGATTCATTTGATATCAAGTCCATCACTACCATTACTATCTACATCAATTACCTCCATACAGTAAGAATCAAGTGTGGGAGACTTTGATTCATCCCCACTGTGACTTTGACTGCTCCCAGCACTTTCTCTTCTTGATATTTCCGGTGTAATAGTTTGATGACAGTCTCTACAACCAGGAATTGTACAACCCGTTGGGGGTGGAAGATGAAATGGTCTTGTATAACTCAAATCAGTTATAAGGGGATGAGAATTATGAGGTGAAGGGAGAAGTGGTGGGGCTGAATGTGGTGGGATTGTAAAATGATAGAAGACATTTGAACTGGCCCACATAGGTGTGGGATGATGATAGGGAAGAACTGAAGGTGGTGAGAAATGTGGATCCATTGGATTTGGTATTTGTGAAAGTGGAGGGATGAGGGTTGATGGTGGTTGAATATGAGGTACTTCAGTTGGTGGATGTCGAAATAATCCAGGAATTTGTCCAGAAAGTCCATGATGTGGAGATGATCGTGATTGTTGAGGTCGAACAAAAGCAGAAAGTCGTCTATTGGAATGATTTGATTTGATAGTTTTAGTAGTAGGAATATTTATACCAATTGGAACAGCCGATGCAGGATTCCATGTTGCCAAGTAGTTCTGAAGAGCATTTCCAGTACATCTGAAATCATTCAGAAGAATCTAACTAAAATCTGCTTATCTATCTAAAAAAAAATATCTAAAAAAAAATTCAAAAAAAAATTTTTTTTTTTTGTTTATGCCAGGTTTATACTTACTTATTCCCACTTCCGTTTCCAGTTCCGGATTGCTTATTATTTCCACCAGAATGTGAATGTAAATGTGGATGTGGACTCAATTTATGTATTGTTTTTACTAAATTTTGATCATTTTGAGTTAGAACTTGATCTAATAATTTGTCTTCATAAGATGGAAATAATTTTTTCAAAATTTCTTTTGGTGAAGGTGGTTCAATAATTGGTAAAGGTTCATTTAATTTTTCAGAATTTGGAACGTAAGTATTTTCATTTCCATTTTGATTAACTTTTTTATTTGTAGAACCTTTCGATGATGATATATTTCCAGATTTATATTGTTCATTTTGATAATTTTCTTCTTTTTCATTTAAATTTGTTGAAATTTCAAGTTGAGCAATTTCATCAACTTTCATACCAAAAATTGGTCCAGGTGGAAGAGCTCGTAATTGATTTCCAGTTGCAATTGTTCGTAAACCCAAAGCAACAGCATCTTCTGCAGCTTGTTGACGTTTCAAAGCCACCTTAACAAAATTACCCAAAAAAAAAAAGAAACACAAACTTTATCAAATCAAGAAAAAATCCACTCCAAGATCTAAATCATTCTCAAATTTGATCAAGTCATTATCAAAATCTAAAAAAAAAAGCTTGTAATCACTACTAATTAGTAATTACTAATTAAATTAGTATATAAACTTTACCTGTGCTGCCATAACTCGTTGTCTCTCTGCAATTAAATTACATTTAGCACAAGCACATAAACGAAATCGACATTGTTTTTTATGACCTTTGAGCCAAGAAATGACTCCATGATTTCTACACCGTGCACACTTAGGACGTCTAACTTTCTCCATTTCACTTCCACCAATCAAATCTCACTTTACGTAATTCAGACTTGATTTACTTACTAAATTCACTAAACCAATTCACAAAGTATAGATTTTTTGTAGTGAATAAACAACTGTCAAGACAAGGAGGAACTGTACGAAGTCAACGAAAAGACAAACGAATGGGTACTGAAAGTGTGAAGAGTAAACTAAATCCGTTTTTCTAGATCCTGAATAATGGAAATCAAACTAACATTTGGATGTATTGGATAAGGGACGTAACACTAAGTAAATAAAGTATCATTGGAGTTAAACAACGAGAAAGTAATAGTACCTTATGCCTTTTGTCTAAATACATTAGAGAAAAGAAGAAAGTGGGAAGGTAGGAAATTGAGTCATGACCAACGGCATGTCAGGTCCATGTCTATGTCATCCCTAGAATCACATCAACAGTAAACACTGAGCATTACAGCCTCCTCACATTTCTCGTCTCCATGTTTTTTTCTATTTATTTTAACAATAAATCCTCTCGTCGGAATGGATTTTCGGGTAAACTAAAGAGAAAAAAAAAAGGAACCTTTGGGCAATTGCTTCCGAATCAAGTTACCTCTCAGCCTCACCAAACACTACTCACCATCCAACCAATAATTTTTTTTTTTTTTTTTTCATTTCGGATGAACACTTTAGCAGCTTTCATTCAACAACTTTTCTTCTCAAATTTAGATCACGAAGTTCAATTTTTATCAAATTTTTACCAATTTCTAAAAATCGGAAACAAGGGTTTGGTGAATTTTGATCTAAATTTTAACTTTAGATGTAAGAAATTCTCTAAGAAGACCCTCCCTCCCTCATCAGTTTCATTTCCGGATTTGTTTGTTCAAGTTCTTTGTATTTTGTTATGAATCCTTATGAATTTTAGGTTACTTTTGGATGATCTCTTACAAAACTAATAGAGAAATTAGGGATGAGTAGAAAGTACACTCTTGCTCTAAATCATACCGTCAAAAAGTTTAAGAGTAATTGAAAATTTTGACAACAAATACTTCATTTGTCCGTTATACTTATAATACTATGAGATCATCAAAATCTTTATTAACCCTACTTAACCACGTTCTCAAAGATAAAGGTCAACAATAGACACAACACACAACAATTGACAACTAAGTCAACAGAGGTTGACTTAGGGTACCATTCGTTTGTCATCAAGCTTTATCAATAGGTTTTTCCTTTGTTTGAAATTAAGTTGTTTTCTTAAATTTTTTTGACCTATCCCAATGTAGGAAATGAAATTTTCATTTAAAATTGACAAATTTTCAAATTTTTATAGAGAAATAATTGGAAAGTTAGGTTATTGATGAGTGTTTAGTGTGTATCTACATATTTTTGTAGACCACACTTTATCTTTTTACTACCTGTGGTTTTATACCGCCTATTTACGTATGCTTTCACTTTGCACTTTCAGAATCACAAATTTTTTTTTTATAACCAAGAATGAGTTATTTATAAACATTTAGAATTTATTGAAGCAGCATTTTACTTTTATTTCAGCGTAAATTCTGAATTTAAAATTTTGTAATAGATTGTAAATTATTTTTAGCTAAAATTTTTATAATGAAATCTTTCATTATTTTGATTTAATTTCATTGTCCAAAAACTCTTTTCTCATCACACAGAAAAGTTCCTGCTCATCAACAATTAAGACTCAACAAGGTACGTATTTAAATAGCACATAAAAAAACTCCACAATGGCTTAATTTCAGGATTAATAATCAATTCAGTTGCAAAGTATCAGGATATAGTGGAGTTTTTTTTTTTTTGCGAACAAATAACAACACCAGAGAAATTGCCAGTGAAAATGAACATTAGTTGGTTATCTACAGCTCGATAATTACAATTGAGGTAAATATTTTAGCATCATATTATTTTTTTCTTGCCACATTGATTGATCACTTGATCAGTAAGTTTCCTACTTAACTGAGATGAGTCTTTACAATTTCCATGCGTTTCTCATCATGAGGTCAAAGTACGCATCATGGTCAATTGAAGAACTCACACCGGAGTANTACAATTTCCATGCGTTTCTCATCATGAGGTCAAAGTACGCATCATGGTCAATTGAAGAACTCACACCGGAGTAGTAATCCAAAAATTCATCCATTGTTACCTAAAATAAAAGAAATTATTTATAGTTCATATTTCATCTTCATCATTAAGAGAAAGTAAAGTTATGAATTATACAGTGATAGTGATATCGATTATCAAATAGAAATCAAAGTTGGCGGGCTTTCTATCATCACGTGTATCAAGGANTACAATTTCCATGCGTTTCTCATCATGAGGTCAAAGTACGCATCATGGTCAATTGAAGAACTCACACCGGAGTAATAATCCAAAAATTCATCCATTGTTACCTAAAATAAAAGAAATTATTTGTAGTTCATATTTCATCTTCATCATTAAGAGAAAGTAAAGTTATGAATTATAACAGTGATAGTGATATCGATTATCAAATAGAAATCAAAGTTGGCGGGCTTTCTATCATCACGTGTATCAAGGAGNACAGTGATAGTGATATCGATTATCAAATAGAAATCAAAGTTGGCGGGCTTTCTATCATCACGTGTATCAAGGAGTCTCACATAACCCCCCTATGATAGAAAGCGCGCGAAAACTACTTTTTTTTTTAAATTAAATGTCACTGTTTACAAACAATTTGAGCCCATTTTTCTTTTAGTTAAAACAACAGTAAATTCGTAAATTATAAAAATAATTATTCTTATTTTGGTTAAAAAAAATTAACTTTCTTAACTTACATTTCCATCAATGACTCCATTTTCTTCAAAATTTCTAAGAAATTTTTTCAAAATTTGCTCTTCACTTTCTTCTCCACTCAAATACTTTGGATTAGATTTGACACTGTATACATTCTTCAAGTCATCGACAGTTATAGCCCCATCACCAGTTTTGTCAAGTTTCTTGAATGCATCCAAGACTAATTTCTTCCTGTTGTTATTCATCGGTGGCTACATTCAGAAACAAAACATCAGTCAATTAATTATTACAACTAAATTATCCAAAAACAAAAATTTTTTTTTAAACTTAAACCCTTACCCGAACAGTCAATAGAAATTCATCAATGCTGACCGATCCATTTTTATCACGATCAAACGTATTGAACAGGTCCTTCAACCCAGTGTTGTCCAAATTCATCCCAGTATCAGCCATTCCTTCTGAAAACTCTTCAAAGTTTAACGTCCTATTTCCATCGTCATCCATCNTAAATCTCAAAAAAAAAAAAAAAAAAAAAAAAAAAAATTTTTTTAGTAAAACCAAAAGCTTAAAAATTTTAATATTTTGGAATAATATTTATTCTTAAATTTACCTGCCCAATCCCAAAATCCCAGTGGTACCTCTAGCGAGACACAAGAGTCTAAGTTTTTCAACAGGGTCAGTAGTTCTTCCCGCTTCCTGTCGAGCTTTCGCTCTCATTTCGTCCTCATTTCGTGACATGGATGACCGGGGTCTCTGCTGCACCTACCAATGACAAAATAGAACTGAGGTTAGAAATATTAAAATTATTTGGATAAGAACTGTTGAGTCTGTCTCTTCGTCCTTTCCTATCATTTTTATTCAACTTCTGCTCCTGCTCATAAACATATTGAGCTCTTCGGACATTCATAATTGTTTCTCCGTTGAAAACCATATCACGAGTCGTGTTATCCTTACCAATTTTATATACAGTATTTATGAATCTACTTTACTTTTTGTTTGAGTAATATAACTTACGTGGAGACACGGAATGAAGAAGATACGATGATGGTTGAAAACTTAGAACTACAGAGTCTAAACACACAGTCCTTAGGAAAACCAAATCATTAAATATTACGTTGGGAACCGTTGGTGTGGTGGTACTTAGTGATAGGGAAGCCATTAGCACCAACTTGTTCAAAAACTCCTTTTCTACACCACATTTTCCTGTTTTCCTTCATCGAAACTGAGATGCGCTGTTACAAGTTATATAATGTAGACCACAATCGAAATCAAAAGAAAGATTATATACGAATAAAAAAATATTTATGAGGGATAAATTTTTAGCTAGTTACTAGCTAAAGATGTAACTATCAAAAAAAAAAAAAAAGAAAAAAAAAACAAGTTTGTCATTACATAATCCTGCCTAATGGATTCTCTTGATTGAGCCTAAATCGATTACTCGACTGTCGAGACGATGTCAACCACAAATCTATCTAGGTCTTCCAAAGTGTCCTTAGAGTACTCAATGACAGTTTTACCAACCAAATTATTTATCTACTAAATTTTCTTCATCACACTATATGCATTTCACTCAATTTTTATATATCTTGTATTGTAGTCATTTAATTAGAATTTTGGCGACAACCAGCGACAGCATTAAATATAAGTTATGTAACAGAGATGTTTTTTTTTTATACATTTATAATTTTTAGAGATGGTCTAAAGATTAGAACCTAAAATTCATTAATTAATTACTACTAAAATTAGCTACAAAATTATCAACTTTTATTAGTATCCCAAAGTCTTTGCAGTGGTTCCTCCGACTCCAACATTATATGATTTCGTATCGTTGAATTTGATGTATAGACGATTTGGTGTAATCCCAAGTTGTGCAATTTTATCTGAAAGTACTTTTGAATGTATAATATTTTCTTCTTCGCCTAATTTACCAATGGACATCAAGGTTGCCTGACCACAAGGTCCTTCACTAGTTCCATGGACCATAATTTGATCTGGAACAATCGTCACTACAGATAACTACAATAATTTAAAATAAAAATAAAACCTCAAATATATAAATTTTTGAAAAAAAAAAAAAAAAAAAATTTTTTTTAACTTAAAAAATTGAAATGACTATGATATATATATATNAAAAAAAAATTTTTTTAACTTAAAAAATTGAAATGACTATGATATACCTCTTCAGGCTTTCCTAATGTTTTAGCAAAAACTTGAAGTAGTTCCATTGGGAATTCTTTTGGGATTTGATCCCTAGGTAAATTAGTTTCTAAACGTAAATGTGGCATTATTTTTTAATATTAATTTATGAACTAAAATTTTAAATAATTATTTTACTATTTCAAAGTTAAAGTAATGAATAATGAAAAGAGCTAATCAATTTAATGTTTATATACCCGTTAAAATTAAATCAGCTTAACCCTGATCTTACGACCTGTGTAAAATTTCTCACACTTGAACTTTTTAGGTCAAAAAAAAAACACATATATTATTGGGATCAAGCTGGCACATCTATATTAGTAATATAGCTTATAAAATTTATGATCGCTATTCAACCTTCACCTCCCACCCTAATCATCAGTGAGTGATAACTGATAACTGATAAAAATTTTTTTTCTATATATAACCGTTTTATAAGATTTTTAGTTATATTCTGATTATAAACTTCGTATAGAATACATTGTTTACTCTCAATCATTTCCTGGTCTCTATAATATAAAATGAAACTTAAAAAAAAATTTATCATTATTATGTATAAATTTATTTATTACTAAAAAAAAATTCTCACCAATTCATATCTATGCTATAATTCTATATGCTATAATGCTATATGTTATAATGAAAATAAAATTTTTAATCATTTGTATGATAACACCCAGACTCTCAAGTGAATGATGATAACATTGATTTTGTAAGCTTTCTTTATCATTGGTCCTTACTATGTTCACATGTCATATTTCATGATTCAGATTCATATCTATCGATCATAAATAAGTGTCATTTACACAACCTCCTGACACATTGTATAAAATCATATAAAAAATGTGATCCAATGCAAATTTTGTAGTTATCAGAGTAACTTACTCGTTAATTTATGTACATCATAATTTTATCTACGTACTCGAAGTGTTAATAGAAATATCAATCTTATAAATTTAGTTAATTGACGTAAATCTATAGAATTTTTTTTTTTTTTTTGATTTTTCAATCCTTCAACTGCTGAAAATGATCAACCATATTTAAAAAAGATGTTCTTAATAATTTAGGTTTTTATCAACTTGGTTAAGAAAGAATATACAGGGTGTTTAACATTATTTTTGCACTCTAAAAAGCATGACGTCATTTTTTCACACTCTTTTGCTGGGAGCACCATGGGGTGGGAGGAGCTACGATGAAATTGGAGAAAGAGGGTGCAAAAAAAAAAATTAAACACCCTGTACTTTATATAAACTGGTGCATAATATTTTGTCAAAGTACATATAATATTTGGGAGAAATTGTTTTTTTTTTGTAATGTCTTCTGTTCTTCAGTCTTTATAGACAATGTATTTAGACATGCAATGGCTAGATACCTTTGGTAATTAGTATCGTCATGCTCGTACCACTTTTTGAGCATAAATAACTCAATAGTAAAACATAAAGTTTTTTTTTTTACTTACACCAATGGTCATACTAGTATAATATCCAGGCATTTCTTCCAAATAAATTTTTATTTAGTACAAGGACAATGGAGAAAGTAGAGAAGAGAAAGGGCGGATATTTTTGACTATTCCAATGACACTCATTTCAATTACTTTTACAACAAATAACCCTAGATGCACTTGAGGAGAAAAGAACATGATTTCAAAATTTCAAAATAACAATATGTCAATGGGTTAATTTGATAGAAAGAAAGAAAATTTTTTTTGAACTTATCAAATCCCAAGAGCTAAACAAACTGAAAAAGTATACTCTTCTCACACTACAAGTCAAACACTTTGTCCTCCTTAATTTCGATCCTACCTTTCTCCCCTTATTTTCCAAACTCTTATTATTATGTGAAAAAAACTCTTGTAACTCTTGTAACCAATGCTTTTTTATTGTATCCTACTTACGTAGAAATCCAATTTTCTTGTAAACAATGTGAAAAATGCTTACTTTCTCCGTCACTCTCGAGTGTTATAATGGCATAGACTGACTCTGACCCAAATAAGCACAACTGTTGGAATTGGACAGGAAATGAAAGTTTAATCGCAATGTGTTCCAAAATTTAGGTAGAAAAATATAAGACGATGGCCTTAATTGGTCAACTAACCTAATATTGTCTCATATCCAATGAACTCATACCGACACTAATTACAAGCTAATGAAAAGCAAGTTGACTTGTGTATTTCTTCAATATAAACTTCAATAATGAAGGAGTTATTGATGTAGTAGGTAGTTAATCATTAATATGTCATTACTCCTGGTTCAAATATATTATTGAAGAAAACAACTTACTATTTTCAACTATTTCTAGGAACAGTTTCTAATTTAATATAGAAACCGCAAACGAGATGTATGAGAAAGTTTTTTTTTTTTTTTTTTTACTTTCTCTTTCTCTATGTAAGTTATAACAACTTGGGTTTCATGATATCGATCGACTCTACTAACCCTAGCAGTGCTGGTGCTACGACTCTCGACAATGTCGGCATCCGGAAATGGATCGATACTGTCTGTATTTACTATTTCTAGTGTAATATAAATCATCAAAAAGTTATAAAAATCCATTACTTAATCCAATCAATACTCACCGAATGAAAATAAATAAATAATAATAACTATCAACAAAAAAAAATAGTATATTTATGTTTATATAACTAAAAGAATAAATTATTAACTTTTTCTTTTCTTTTCCTTTTAAAAAAAACTAATGGACTTTTAAATTATTATAAGAACTGGAGATAAAGTTAAGATGATAAAGTTATTATAGCAACAGGTTAACGCTTTGCTGACCTGATAGAACAGCGGTGCGCTGTATGAGTTGAAATTTGCTTCTATTGTGCAGTGCTAAATACTTGTTATATTGCTGGATTTCGTTGGTGCAGTGATGGTGCGGCAGTTTGAGTTTCTTCAGAATTCTTACTGCACTCTTTCTACTCTGTATTATTTCGTATTTCTATAGAATAATATGAAGTTAGGAAGTAGTAAAGATCCGAGCGAAACTTACCGAACTCATTCTAATGGATTCATACAAAGCTATAGAGAATTTTTAGAGAAAGTAACTTTGTCCTGATGAAAATAGATAGAGCTACTCAGAAAACTTTTCTTCAACCGGCAGTAGTCGAGAGGTTGTAATAAAAATTTGGTAGAAATTGATTTNAATTTTTAGAGAAAGTAACTTTGTCCTGATGAAAATAGATAGAGCTACTCAGAAAACTTTTCTTCAACCGGCAGTCGTCGAGAGGTTGTAATAAAAATTTGGTAGAAATTGATTTAATTTCATTATAAAAAGATTCACTTTTACCAAATTTTTTTGAGCAGTAATAATGTAGTTAATAACTTTCAAATTATACTACAGTGCGACTATAATTAAAGTTTCCACTACTAAAATTTGAATTGTTTCTGCTTAATTAAGGAATTAAAATTTAACCGAAATAGAAATAGAGGAGTTATTAAGAATAAACTTGTGTGCAAAATTTGGAATTAAAAAAGTAAAGGTTACAATAAATAACAGTCAAAACACTAAAAGGAATGAAAGTGGCCATAATTAAAGTTTCCAGTGAATGTTTCTTAGGGTATACATTCTAAATATGTATTTAAAACTTACTACAAAAATTAATTCCAAGAGGTCAAAAAAAATTCAATAAATACATATTTTTTGTGCTTAATATTTAATAAGTAGTGAATAAAGGACTTGAATCTTATGTTTGAATTTATGTTATTTTTAAACCAATGAACGCAATATAAGTTTGATTTTAATAAAAAATGGGGGTAATATTTATCAAATAGGTGATATAAAATGACTTTGTTAGATTTACAAAACGTGGTTAATATATAGAACTGTAAAAAAAATTGTAAATTATATTTTTATTTTTGAGTATAAAATCAGGCTATTTGAATTCATAAAATTTAAAAGTAAAATCCACAAGGGTCCATTGTGTATCTGAATCTTTGAGCTCAAGGGGGGAGAAAGCAGATCAGAGAAATTGGAATAGGATAAAGAAGATTTTCCTATAGTTCCCTTCAAGTACTTTCTTAAGTATTATATATATATATAAATTGTATACATATATATTGTATAAGTTATACGTTGAGAGTCCTTACTTCATCCATATGACCCTATATAGGTCTCATGTATGAGAAATGCGATGGAAAAGGAAACATGAACAAAGTCAGAAGGTCCCATCTGGTTAGGATGAAGTGGAAAATCTCCCGGGACTTTTCAGATTTTATGCGGTCGAAATTTATAACTCTCGGATTTTGGACTATAATACCAATTGGTTTTTTTTTTTTTTTAGGCAGAAGATACCCCCCACTTTGAATACTTTCTACCTCTAACTTCAACCTTCTTGTCTCTGATATTCTGACACTCAAACCTTTATATTTTATAACTACCCCCCTCTCCCTCCCTCTCTTCAAACTCAAAAGACTTTCTCTACGAAAAGTGAAATCTCCATAGTATTTTATTATTATTATAAAATTTAACATTTGAAAAGCTCAAAATTTTTCATAACCATCTCCAACCCCTCACCCTCTCTCCGCCTTCCCATTATGACCTCCCATTAGAATATTAGAAACATTACTTTTCATATTCAAAACTAAAGTCTTATTTCATTTTGACTATAAGAGAAAGTTTTGCCAAAATTTTCTCGACAACTGGGCCATAAAAGCTTAAACCGGTGCCAAAACGAGAGTAACAAAACACACTTAAAGAAGAGACACAAGCATAGTAAATGTATTAATAAAATTGAAATGAAACTTTTATCCACCCTTTATAAAAGCTGAGTAGTAGGAGCATTTAATGATTTAAGCTAAATTAGAGTTGGATTGCTTTTCCTCTTTGCTATTATGCTCATCGGGACTCTGAGATTAATAGGATTTTAGTCTTTAAGCTTATGGATTACAATCCCACCCTCTGAAAAACAAAAATTATCCCTTGATTTACATTTGATGATGGCCATATGGCAAATTATTATTAAATTTATAACACACTTCTTAAAACTTATAATAATATATGTAGAAATATACTCAATTTAGTAAAGTCAAAAATCTAACCAACTCTCATACTATAGTATATTATTCATCGGAGGAACTTTGTACATAATTTTAATTTTAAATATTAAAAAAAAAATAAAAAGTAAAAAAAAGGGGAGAAACTATAGTTATAAGAAAAAGAAAGTTTAGAAAGTGAAAGTAATCCAACTGAACTCATTTTTAAGAATTGGTTCCTTAGTTAAAAAAAAACTTAAGAAAAAGTAAAAGGAATTAGTTTGGAGAGCTCTTTTTGGTAGAGCGGAGCTAAAAGTTGTAAAAGTCTTATATAAAAGTAAAAGTGAGCACTCAAGTAGAAATAAATTGTGAGACAACTTTGATTCAGCAAAAGTTTTCTTATTAATTTCATGTCTTTCCTCTCTCGACGTGTGTTCCTTTCATTTTCTTTTGAGAGACGAAAGAAAATGTAAAAAGAAAAAAAAAAAAAAAAAAAAAAAAAACGAGGAAAAAGTTTGAGTAAGGAAAAAGTTTAGTTTTATAGAGAAAGTGGAGAAAGCGGCTCCCACAATTATATCTTCTCTACGCAAGCCCTCTAAAACTGTCCTCATGAATCCAATCTCTTTTTTTTTTTTTTTTTTTTTTTTGCTTTTTTTCTTTTTCTTTTTTTTCTTTCTATCCAATTTATCTTCGGTTCAGTTCCAATCAAAAAGGAAAAAGGGAGAAATTACACAAAAGTCTTGAAGGGAAGGATTAAGGCATGAAAGTCTTTTCTTTGTAATTCAATGATTGCCAACAAACCCATCTCATTCAATTTACGAAAACCTTCCTATTATTTTCTTTCAACTTCAACTTCAACTTCAACTTCAACTTCAAAAAAAAAAAAAAAAAAAATTACAGAAATTAATTAGTTTACTAATTATTTACTTTATACCAAACTAACCAATAATCCAAACCCCCCCCCCCCATCTCTACTTTCTTAACTTACAGTTCCTTTATTTCTACCCTTCCTTACATCTCTATCTAATAAAGTAAAGTTAACTTTTAAACCAACTCCAATCAGATTATTTAGATAAGTTATCTAACAAAATAACAGGTGTGTGTAGATGAAATAAGATAATAATATGTTATCATTGTGTCTTTTATTTGATTAATCTAAATTCTCATCATCATCATCATCATCATCATCATCCTTGTCTATTATGTCAGACACAGGTGTGAGGTTGAGCTAATTGAGGTAACAAAGGTAAGAATTCTACTTTTCAGCACCATGATTCTCAATGGACATTTTTAAGTTAGATTTTGGACGACTCAATCAATAAACCAATCATTTAACTAACCTCATTTACTTACTACAAAAACCCAAACTACATACTTCTGTGTAAATACAATTTCCCTAGTTTTTTTTTTTTATATATTTTTTATAAAAATTATCTTACTTATTATTACAAATTATATAATAACAAAAGTTAGTTGAACTTTTTTTTTTTTTGTTATTAATAATTATTATTAAATTATTTATGATTATTATAAGAAATAGGAATCAAACTTAAGTTATTTGGGTAAGGATATGGATTGTAGACGCATGTCGATAGAAATTTGATGAGAAGCTGAGAAGCTTTTTTTTTTTTTTTTTTTTTTTTTTTTGAGAATTAAGAACGAAGTTCTAAGAGAGTGGGGGTGAAGAGGTTTTGTTTGAAGAATAAAAGATTTTTAGTTATGTAATCGGATTGTATATAAAAGTGAAAATTGTAAGCTCAAGTGGAAATGAAATTGTGTGATTGGATAGATGTAATGTAAGGACCTCCTAAAGCTTAAGTGGTATGGAATGGAAGGACTTTCAATTTTCTGTCATGCAACCCTTGTCCTTGTCATTTTGTATTTTTTCTTTCTCTTAAGTCCGTCGTACTTTCTTCATCTCCATTTGAATTCTTGTGGCTTGTGAAAATGGTCTTTTCCAATCATTCGAATCTATTCAGACTCATTCAGAGCTTAACTTTCTCTGGAGTCATAGTGAGTCTTTATTTTTTGAGACTATACCTCATGTCTCAGAATCTCAGGGAATGTCGAGGACTCAACTTCCATCAATCTAATCTCATCATCAATCCTTTTGTCACCCAAAATCACGCCACTAAGCCCAACCTCAACTTTCTCTCTACACTCTCACAAATCTTTTATTCTTCATCAAGCAATAGGAAATAAAAAATTTTTTTTTTTTTTTTTTTTTCGTTAAATGAAGATTATTTACAGTTCGTTGACGAAGACTACGGTAATGAAAATATGGAAAACTCAACTTGGAAATTTTAGCCGAATTTTCATGTCGAATCTTTATAGAAGTTTATTGACTAACTTTCTAATTTTTTAATAATTTAAAAATTTGACTAATAATGTCACCACAAAAAATAAAAGAATGGAAAAGTAATTTCAAAATTTATTGAAATTAAAAGTTTGAAATGAGGTTAAGATTATATTTTTGTAAGTGGGCGGTATAGAAATTAAGTTAGGAAATTTGTGTTCTTTTGAGCCTTGAGAAATTGATCCTAGTGAGATTTAAGAGCGTGGAAGGGCTCATCGGGGAATACTTATCCTGATTTGACAACGTCCTGACATGAGAGTAATTGAATTGAAATGGATATGAAATTGAGAACCAAATGGGAAATGTAAAATAAGTTTGAACATGAGAAACATCTATGAAATCCATGTCANAACTACTATTTCGATTCGCTCTGGGAGGGACCAATCAAGAAACTAAATAATATTTTCCAATCATTTTCATCGACTAGTCAAGGATTCTGGAATTCGAATTTTAAGTTTCAATTTTTTTTTTTTTTTTTTTTTTTTTTTTTTTTTTTTTTCAAAAAAAGAAAAAGAAAAGATTTCAAAAGAAAGGAATAATGATTCGAATATGTCAAGTTCGTAAAGTAATACAAATTGAAGAAACCTTTACATAATACTTTACATCCCTCAAGATTGAATCAGAAAGTTTGAATTAACAATTTTATTGTTCTACCAACTCTTCCAGAAAGTGACTGAGAACAAAGCATAGTGAGACAAATGTAAAATCTAACTGATTGCGACAATGTATACATAAAGGAACCACAAAAAAAGAAAGAAAAAAAAATTATTTGTCTCTCTGCTATCTAACTTTATAACAATAAAAACAAAAAAAAAAAAAATTTTTTTTTTTTTTAAATATTGACATAAATAATCCAACATTTTGTGTCTTTATGACAAAAAAAGAAAGAAAGTGTATTAATAATTGGTGATGTTGAAGTGAGTTAGTTATAGGAGTAATTAAAGTGGAANTAAAAAAAGAAAGAAAGTGTATTAATAATTGGTGATGTTGAAGTGAGTTAGTTATAGGAGTAATTAAAGTGGAAGAGAAAGAGAAAGAGAAAGAAGGTTTGATGGAGAAAGCATGAGATTTCGTTTTTGGGGAAAAGGCGTCTCTATCTCATCTAATCTGAGAGAAAGCATGAAAAGTGAAAATAGTGAAAAGTGAAATTGGTTGGGTGTTTGTTGTTGATAAAGTGAAGGACTTTTAGTATTCTGAAGAGCAGAGAGAGAGTAGAAGTAGGAAGAGATGTGTAAGTGAAAGTAAAGTAAAAAGAGAAAGCTAATATAATTTATTAGTGAGAGTTAGTAGGGTCTAGAGAACCATCTCATCTTCCAACTATCTCATTATTCTATGCCTTTCACCCAAAAAAGACCTTATTTTAGGTGACATTTGTCTCCAAACACATCTATTCCATTACCAAGATTACATTTTCTTTACTCTTTCTTGACTGCAAACCACACCACAACTACTCTATAACANTCTATTCCATTACCAAGATTACATTTTCTTTACTCTTTCTTGACTGCAAACCACACCACAACTACTCTATAACAGCCACTCTCTCTCTCTCTCTTTTCTCTTTTCACTTTCATCACAAAAAAAAAAAATAAATAAAATACTACACTATTTATCACATCAACTTTCCAAAACTATCGCAACATTCATAAACATTACAAANTCTATTCCATTACCAAGATTACATTTTCTTTACTCTTTCTTGACTGCAAACCACACCACAACTACTCTATAACAACCACTCTCTCTCTCTCTCTTTTCTCTTTTCACTTTCATCACAAAAAATAAATAAATAAAATACTACACTATTTATCACATCAACTTTCCAAAACTATCGCAACATTCATAAACATTACAAAGAGTTAAAACATATTATATCTTTTAAGTTAATCAAACTCAATAGTTCAATAACTTATTTAGGTTTCTAAGACACTCATATACATAATATTTAGTAGATCAATTTAATTATAAGATAGATTTTTACAACAATTTTAAATTATTTCTTTTGAATTATTAACCGCGAACAGCGAAAAGTTGGCGGAGTTTATAATATCGTTGTGTCCGTCTGTCTGTCTGAAGACAATAATTTCTATATTTATACTCCATCGGTTCTTTGTATATTAGAATATAATACTTTCCGGTATTACAACCAATTAAATGGTCCTCAACATAATCAAATCTTATATCGTAAAAAAAAAAGCCCCATGATAACTGCTAAATTCTATTATTGGTACAATACAATGAATTTGGAAAAATGTTTTTTTTTTTTTAATTTAAGTTATTTTTGCTAAGGGAGGTTCAATCAAGTATTAGGCATCAATTACATTCTATTACACCCCGTGATTATCCTGTTATAAGAATAAAATATTACTGCGCCTAAAGATTTCTACCCACTTTCTCCAGCCAAAATAATCCTGTTTTTTTTTTGTTTTTTTTTGCATTAAGTCTACCAAGTTTACAAATTAAAATTTTAAACTTTCGGTACGTTTTCTAGACGATTCAACCATAATTCCTGTTAATATACTCAAATATACTACGCTTTGATTGAAGAATTATTTGAAAAAGTAATCATGCGCCTATGAGCTTGCACCCAACTGTAGCTCTCTTTTGTCGACTTCAAGGTTAATAATGAATGATTTCTAATTGATTTTATTTTACTTTACTAAAAGTGTTAATAATTATCATTAGAAATAAAAAGTATATATATAGATTATAGACATAACATATCAGGTATTGCAGAGCATAAGCTAATAAATTCAATAAAAAATATTATGTTAGCAAAAAAAAAAAAAAGTTTATGAACCATGTTTCATGTTGTTTATTGAATTTATTTAATAAAATGTATATGTATAATAGTTCCTATTATCCAATACATCATTTCTATTGTAATATTATTTGAGATGACAATTGTTGAAATTGTTTACTTAACTGGTTATGACAGTTTGGTTAAGAGTAAAGTTAATGAGATGAGANGTTATGACAGTTTGGTTAAGAGTAAAGTTAATGAGATGAGATTGGAGTCTGTTCACCTGAGTTTGTATATAGGTAAGAGTGGTTAGCTATCGTTCATCACTCCGTTAGTATAAAATCTCATTTCTTAATTTTCCATAATTGAATTTGGTTCCCAGGGTTTGATGGAAATGATGACTGTCAAAGACAATAGACGGATGAATGCTCACAGGTGGACTTGACAGGTGGTTGATGGAATTTTTGAGTCATCCAATCCTCATCCAACGCATTCAGTCTCAATCTCTAACCATAATATCCCATAGTCTCTTTATTAATTAACAAATTAATCATCTCAATCAACTAATAAAGACTCTTTTCCTAGAGTTTACTCACACTATTTTGACTTGTTAATTTTTCGGTTCTTCTCTCTGGACGACGACGATTCATGAGAAAAGGATGAAAATGAATATTGATGACAAACCTAACCAAATGTGAATATTAAAATAACAATTTATTAAAACTCTCTGCGCCTTTGCTTCATGAACCGCCTGTTATGTAAATTAAGTACTAAATGCTGGTTTTAAGTTAACTTCTTTTCTACTAATATTCTCACCAATAAGAAGATAAGGTACAAGGTAACCATAGTTTTGTTTAGAATTATACACTAAAAATCCGTAGTTAGTTACAAAATTTTCAACTATTCAAAATTCTTAACCTTCTATTGTACAATACTCCCATAACTAATCGGTATCAAAAAAACTGATAATAAATTAAATTTTCAAACCATCAAGATAAGCTCTCTAGAAACATGCTTTCTGATCGTCACATAGTGGAATCTGGAAACGGCGTACGCTAATTGGTTCATACAAATTTCTTCTCCCCCTTGTCCACAGGACAATTGACGACACTGTTCCCATTACTTTACACTTACTTTCTAGTATACTTTTAGTAACTTACTTCATTGTATTGAAAAAAANCGACACTGTTCCCATTACTTTACACTTACTTTCTAGTATACTTTTAGTAACTTACTTCATTGTATTGAAAAAAATTTTTTTTGCCCTTGAACCCTTCCACTTTGCTCTTAATTACTAGGTATATTCATTCCAAATTTACTTACTCCCACAACCAGATGATATAATCTACAGTGTAAGTAGTCATAGTAAACTATCATCAAGATAGAAAAGTGATGAAGTTACTGGTAGATAGAAATTTAATTATTGAAAATTATGTAATTTGATTAAATTAAGTTTTATTTATTGAATTTGATTAGAAAAAAATTATTNATTTAATTATTGAAAATTATGTAATTTGATTAAATTAAGTTTTATTTATTGAATTTGATTAGAAAAAAATTATTATTTAGTTTAATATTTTCCACCCCTTCCTTCCTACCCTTTGAGTTCATTTTCTATAAGTGAAAGTTCNAATTATTATTTAGTTTAATATTTTCCACCCCTTCCTTCCTACCCTTTGAGTTCATTTTCTATAAGTGAAAGTTCTTCTATATAAAAGGAAAAAAATTAAAAAAAAAAAACGAATTAGCTTAGGGTGAAACCGTTGGAATTAGACATTAAGAATAAAAATTAGTATAATGGANAATTATTATTTAGTTTAATATTTTCCACCCCTTCCTTCCTACCCTTTGAGTTCATTTTCTATAAGTGAAAGTTCCTCTATAATAAAAGGAAAAAAATTTAAAAAAAAAAACGAATTAGCTTAGGGTGAAACCGTTGGAATTAGACATTAAGAATAAAAATTAGTATAATGGAATTAGAAAGATTGACTAAAGTAGAGAAGATGATTCTCCAAGGAGATGGTGGTGGGACCGGAAGTGAAAGTATAGTAAAATGTAATTTTCTTATAACTCTCCGACATATAAGTTTTAGTTTATAAAACTTTCTCCTTACTTCCACCCTTTGGTATCCTTTTGGGTAAAAGAGTGAAGTTAAAAAGGGCTCATCCCACCCAGAGTTGTTGGATAAGTGAGAGTAAAAAGTAGGAGATGAAATAGGATTTAGTTTAGTCTTCTTCCATATCAAAGTTGGGGATCTGTAGCCTCTATCTCGTCTCTCATTGGTTGAGAGGATCTGAGAAAAGGCCGGACTCAAAGTCAAAAGAAGGGAAAGTTCCTACCTGCGCCTGGGTTTTTATAACAACAATGCTTTCCCAACAACTGCTCTTTGCTACCCTCGAATCACACTCCTCCAGCCGCTTTACAAACTAATAACTTGCCAAAAATTCTATCTACAACCCATGATATCACTTCCAACATCTCTACGAAATTCATACCACTTACTCATCTTTTATGGACCAAAAAAACAAATGGGATCTTCAGTAACACTCCAACCTTCGTCTCAATCAATCCCACCCCTTTCTCATTTTAAATTTAACCGAACTTAAAAAGATTTAAAAAAAAACATTTTATAACACTATTTTCTTCAGTCATTCTATATGTGACGACAGTTGTCACGATCTAACTCTCTGTGCTAGAANGGTTTAAAAAAAAAAGATTTTATAACACTATTTTCTTCAGTCATTCTATATGTGACGACAGTTGTCACGATCTAACTCTCTGTGCTAGAACATCAAAAAAAATTTTCAAAAACAACTTTTCTCTAGTGTTGAAAGATAACAAACACTGAAGATATCACACTTACTACTACTAAAAGTATCAACATTTTTCTAAACATTAGATAGATTATTAAAAAAAAAAAAGTTTCTTAAATAAAAGAAAGTTTTTAGAGTGAAAGTCAACGGCTTTGCCGGGAAGCCGCTACAATTGAACTCGTGAGAAGAGCAGGGGTCAACAACCCCTATAAATTTGTTAAAATGGATCTTAATCTACATGATAATGGTAAGAAAATTTCAATTTTTTTTTATATATAAAAATAATTATTATTTTCTAAATTCATTATTTCTTTTCATATATTAAATCCTTTTTTTTTATGATTATATTCATAACGATACTTTTCTTAAGATCATATTACATAACATTAACTAAAGCTAAAGGGTTAGAAAAAAGAGAAAGTAAACTTTCTTTTCTAATTTTTTTTTCTTGCTTCTTGCGTTTCATAATGAAAATGAAACAAAATAAGAATAATTATTCAAAATTTCTACATAGTTCTCAATGATTGGTTGAATTGATCTGTTTTGAGTGAGTGAATTNTTATGATTATATTCATAACGATACTTTTCTTAAGATCATATTACATAACATTAAAGCTAAAGCTAAAGGGTTAGAAAAAAGAGAAAGTAAACTTTCTTTTCTAAATTTTTTTTTTCTTGCTTCTTGCGTTTCATAATGAAAATGAAACAAACTAAGAATAATTATTCAAAATTTCTACATAGTTCTCAATGATTGGTTGAATTGATCTGTTTTGAGTGAGTGAATTAACCCATTGGATACTAGGATTAGGATGTACTCCTAGTCATATTATATGAGTGACGTGCCATGTGTGTTTGTAAATTAAAGTCATTGGAAATTAGCATAAGCACCGGCTACATTTATAATCCTTTCTTCAACTACTGTATTTCTACACTAAAAATATTTGAAATGAGATCTAAATAATTTTTTGAGGGCGATAACAAAGATGCTCGTTTGAATCATAAAAAGTGAATTAGAATTAACTTGTGTCAAAAAGGCAAAACTGGAACATGAAAGGAGGGTGAACTCTGGTTTAGGACCCCTCACTGTGAAATTGTAACAATAGAATAACGATTCTACAGAAAATGAAGCGACCCATCTGTACAAACCGATAGAACACCAGTTGAGCTCAAATTAGGACCCCCCCCCCCCCCCCCCNCACCCTTTTTCAAAAAAAATATCTATTCTTTCTCTTTCCTAACATCCCTTGTCTGTCTGCTCATGTCATTTAAATCTCTAAGGGTCTTAATATTTTGATATTCAATTACACACGATTCAATCATGTCAGACTTGTCAGTAGTATCAGTCTTTTAAATAACTCTAGATACATCTTACANAACATCCCTTGTCTGTCTGCTCATGTCATTTAAATCTCTAAGGGTCTTAATATTTTGATATTCAATTACATACGATTCAATCATGTCAGACTTGTCAGTAGTATCAGTCTTTTAAATAACTCTAGATACATCTTACAAGGATACTTAATAAAAGTTAGAAACCATAGATAAAGCAATGTAATAATGTAAGTACAGTGCAACTACAAATAACAAAAGCATTGGAAGAGACTTTTGTCCTATGCCCTTTGCTGGGGAAAGTGCATTGCCTTTGAAATTGATGGTCAACAGCATTTTGACTGGAATTTTTTTCATGGGAACTTATTAGCAGTTTCAGAAAAACCATCCAAAAGTAGTGGAAGAAAGTAAAAAAATCAAGACTCTACGATCACTAAAACAAAAGTTATGAATTTTTGAAAATTTATATTTTTGGATGTTCTTTTGAAACGTCCATCTCTTAGTGTATATTGTCTCAAAATAACATTCAATAATAATTTATATTTTCAAAAAATCATAACTTTTGTTTTAGTCATCGTAGAGTCTTGATTATTTTACTGTCTTCCAATACTTTTGAATGGTTTTTCTGCAACTGCTAATAGTCTCCCTGAAAAAAATTCCAGTCAAAATGCTGTTGAACATCAATTTCAAAGGCACTGCTTTCTCCAGCAAAGGGCTTAGAACAAAAGTCTCTTCTAATGCCTTTGTTATTTGTAGTTGTACTGTATGTACTATCAGAACTTTCTTTTTGTTTTTACCAAAATAGTTTCATTTTAATTTAGTAAGTATCAACTTGACTAATAATGTCAAGGAGTAAAAAAAAACAACTTAAATATCAAAATCAGGAGTGTTAAAAAATTTTTTTTGGTCTATTGTTATATTTCATTGAATCAACAATGCCAATGCCACACAGTCTCATTCCCTGAAGTGTGAAACAACTTTTTTTTTTCAAAAAAAAAATTTTTTTTTTTTACTAATCCATCTCTAGGATGATAAAAGTGAAAGTTTCGGATGTTAGACTGACTTCCCTTTGAGTTGATACCTTTTCCCAGGGTATTCATTGAGGCAAACAAGAGTTGGTTGTTTTTATGTAAATAAGTTTTCCCCCGATTGGACGAAAGAAGTATACATAGTAGAGTAGGTAGCAATCAAAGTAGTATTAGCAAGTCTGAAATTGAGAAAATGAACCGTCGCCATGAACATCTGATACCAAGAGCACGACATGACAAAGTTTCTAAAATGTTCATTTCCCCTTGTAACTTTTATAACATATTTTCTATCAAATTCATTTAAATTCAATTCCCAGGTTCTCACTCAATGCCGAATGAGGCTTAACTTTCATTTCTATTCTTCCAACTTATTCATTTTCATAAGCCTCACTTTAACTTTGGGTAGAAGTAGTAAGTCGTGTGAGTTAGTATCAATTGTTGAGACTCTTTTGTGATTTTGAGTCATGTCATCTCATAGCCGGTGGTAGTTAAATTTTATGTAAATATTGACATCTCTCATCCCTATTTATAAAACTTTTCGGAAGTGACAAAGTTGATTCAATTGGCTAAATTGATTTCTTTATTTGACTCATCTTCTCAGATAAATCCTATGGTTCTAAGTAAGATTTTTGGTTTAGAGAAAATGGCGCTGAATTTAATTCATTTGTGTCATGAGTGGTACTCTTTCCAATTTGAAAATGGGGAAATGTAATTAAATGATGGCGAGGGTGTGAAGGGAAGTTGAAGAAGAAAAAAAAATATTTCGAAATGAGTATCCCAGTGGGAACAATTAATTCTCGATTGCCACTTTATGGAGGCTCAATAAACTAAACGACTTGGTTTTGTTAGGGTCGAAGACGTGGAAGGCATGCTAAGGTTGGATCCAACAACCTTGTTTGAAATATCACAAGGTTTCAATAGGAACCCAATGAAACGACTCCAAGGATTTGGCTTTCCCTAAGAGAAAGTTAGGTTAAGATTGATAAAATTTTTAGTTTTTTTTTTTACTTTTCGTTCTAGAATCCAATGGTGAGAAACCACCATCTCCGTCATCATCTTCGTCACCACCACATCCATTTTCAATTTCAAGATTCCATTCACATCCACATTCAATGAGGGTGAGTTCACCATCCATGCCCATGTCACTGACGACCACTTCATCTACGACATTAGACTCACCCCCTCATCATACTCATAATTTGTCCATACATCACCACCATAACCAAACAACCAATGATAATTCAAATTCTCCACCAGCCTTTATACCACAAAGTTACAATTCACCATCAGGTAGGTAAAGTACCTAAAGAATCAATCACGACTTAAATTATTAATTTATAACCTTAAAATCCTAAAGACTTCCTCTCGACATCTGTCAATCTCCTTAGGTCGGAGGTTAAGTAGTGGACTCTCGTGTGTTGTTTGTGGAGACACTTCATCTGGAAAACACTATGGAATCTTGGCATGTAATGGTTGCAGTGGTTTCTTCAAACGAAGTGTCAGAAGGAAGCTCATTTACAGGTGACTTTAGAACATACTATTATTATTTTAATTGAACAGACTGAAAAATAATGACAACTCTCTAACACATAACAAATTTAGAAAATCGTTCGTCCTTGAACCAAGTCAAGTCAAGTGTGCGACTTTCAATTTTCATTACGAAAATAATTGTAATTTTTCTTTTTTGTAGATGTCAAGCAGGGACAGGGACTTGTGTTGTTGACAAAGCACATAGGAACCAATGTCAAGCTTGTCGTCTCAAAAAATGTTTGAATATGGGAATGAACAAAGATGGTAAGGAATTAAATACTAAATGGATCTTAAATATTTTTTGACTCCTAAACTCCAATTACTACTAACATTAATAAGTAATCATGAATCCTTCTGGACAAGTTTGCCAAAGTAACTTATACTATAAAGTGTGTTTATAAAATCATTAGACCAGTGAACATGTAGAGTAGTGCGTGTCCCAGTTGACATGAACGAGGAGGTTGTCAGAGAGAGAGAGTTAAGAGTCTTAAAATGAATAATATGTTAGTGAAAGCTTGTTATCCTTCTGTCCGTACTTTGATTTGCATGATCATTAAGAGAAAGAAGACTTGATATGCGGTTGTAGTAAGGGATTGAGCTAAGGTTAATTTGGCAGAAAGAGTTGTAACAAAAGGGTCCTTAGGAGTCCTAGTCCCAGTACCTATTAGATAAATGAACCAAGTGTCTTCCATGAGAATCATTTGAAAAGACTTTCTCTTTGGTTAACCGAATTGATTGTTTATGATGCGTGTTCATGGTGTAGGAAAATAAAGAGTCCTTTGACTGAGCACTCAACCGATCTTACTAAGGACACGTCCAAGTCTTCCCTCTTCTTCTCATTCAAATTTACAATCATTTGAGATCTTATAATGAACGACAATCCAATGATGAGTTTCGGTTTCTTCCAAATGATCACGTTCAGGCCTTTTGGGAACAACAGTGAAAGTGAGTTACTAGAAAGGAAACACTCCATCGTTAAAAAACAAAAGACTTATATGCAAATGAGCCTGAGGAAGGAGAGGATTGGAAGGGAAGAGACCAATCAGGAATGAATATTGCCTTAGTTTGTGGTTACAAGGTTATTATTATATTATTTTTTTCACTTTCATACTTTCTTTTACACTTTCACCACCAGTCACCAGCACCACAAACCACTAGTTTTTTTTTGTTTTGGTTTTTTGGTTCTTTCCTACATAATGATCATCACACCCTAAGCTGGATTATCCAAGTACCTAGGATAGGACTACTAATAGGGAGACAAGTGTTAAGACTTTTAAAAATATTACACACATCTGGTTAAAAGTTATGGTCCGTTATTACTATGGAAATGATGGAATTGGTAATTGATTTTTTGAACACTGTACAATTATATAACATACTTACTATTTAGATGTAACTTATTGTTAGATTAGGAACAGAAAAATGTACATGTGTTCAGAATAAGTACAGTGTGTCCTAACAAATCCTAACTCACTCTTTCTCAACTCACAACTTTCTCCAAGTGGTAAAAATGAGCCAAATCTTGTCAAAAATTTTGGAACGGAATTCAAAAATTCATACAGGTGTTTTTGTTAAGGCTGATTTATGCTTTTGCTGTACATGTATTTTGTGTTGGCATTGGAATTGGCTTGGCGACATCTATGTTTTCAATTTATACTTTGTTTGATCGCTGTTCATAAAATTTGAAAAGTTATTTTCCAGGTGATTAGCTGGATAAAAAGTAGTGAAAATATAAATTAAAACTACGAGAAAATGGGGAAGCCTCTTCAATTAGCTTTAAAACTTTTAGTGTTGAACAGAATTGCTAAACGAATGAAGAGAAAGGAGAGAGGTATGTCAATTAGAGAAAAATTTTATTATTTCATATTCCTATTCAATAAATTATCACCATCAGTATCACTTTTGATAAAGTTATGATTCTTATTATTGAGCATGAGGTTAGTTGTGATGAAATCTGAACTCGAAATGAGATACGAATTTGCATAAAAGGCTCTTGCTCTTAAGTAATTTATAAGGTGTCCCCACTGCAAATGACCAACGACCTCAAGGTGCTAAGTACGTTGATTTTGTTGTCAGAGTGTTTCTTGGGGTTGCATAATGGAATAATCAAATAATGAAATAAAACAAACTAATCTATACTTACTAAATTAGAGGACTTGATTATATTGTAAAAAAAACAACTTCACACCTTTCTGATTTTTTTTTTTTTTTAACTTTTCGCGCCGAAGGCGAAAGGTCGACAAAATTTGTCTCATCTTCCCCAATTTTGGAGACAGTAGAGAAAGAGAGTAGGAAATTTATTGGGACATCCTGTATAACATATGTACATAAGTATGAAATTGNGGAGACAGTAGAGAAAGAGAGTAGGAAATTTATTGGGACATCCTGTATAACATATGTACATAAGTATGAAATTGATTCTTAATGTTCTTGACTATTGAATAAAATAGAATTAAGTGTATAATTGAGAGCAGAGAGGAAGATAGCAGAGAGTAAATCCAAATTCGGGTCTCTTCATGGTCTAGATGAAGTGAAATGAGAAAATTCGTTATTTGGATTTCATCGAAAAGGGTCTCTTCTGGGTTAGTTAGTATAAATGGATGAGACTGACACGATTAGAAGAGACAGAGAGAGAGGGTTTGAGCCCTCTTTTCTCATTTTGATTAATAGACTGACGACTTGTGAATGAGAGAAACTAGTCAAACTCCTTTTACTTTCATCGAATTCACTTTATACAAAACTTTCTCTTTTTTTTTCTTTCTTCTTTATCCAAAGCCTTTCTGCCTATTATCCAACTTATTTCTCTTTTATTTCATTTCCAAATTGATGAGATTGGGATGTTGGATGTGATGAAGAGTGTTGTACTCAAGAGAGTGTCCACATGACCTTTCTTCTCCACTTTCATTCCCTACCTCCCTCAGACATGAGATGGGAGATTGGAGGGAGAGGATTAGAGTCTACTTTCACCACACTAATCATCACATCTCATTCACAATGACCAAATACCCTCAAACACTCAAAACTTAACATTAACTTTGACTTTATCTAATCAATTCTACACAAATCAGATTATTTCATACATCAGATAACATTATTGTCCATAGAAAACTTAGTTTGGTTAAAATTAAAGATGAAGTGGAGTTATATTCAATCACTAGTAATCATTTNCCATAGAAAACTTAGTTTGGTTAAAATTAAAGATGAAGTGGAGTTATATTCAATCACTAGTAATCATTTTTAGCTTTCGAGTTTAAGTACTTACAAAGGAAGAGTTTGAACGAATTTGTAACAACGGTTTGATTTGATTATCGTCAGATCAGATCCCATTTTGTCTTCCGCTCTGGAGTAAGAGTAGCGTCGTGTAGCGTCTATATTACGTAATTAGTAAGAGTATTAGGTTGTTCGGAAGTCTTGATTNTTTTAGCTTTCGAGTTTAAGTACTTACAAAGGAAGAGTTTGAACGAATTTGTAACAACGGTTTGATTTGATTATCCTCAGATCAGATCCCATTTTGTCTTCCGCTCTGGAGTAAGGGTAGCGTGTAATTAGTAAGAGTATTAGGTTGTTCGGAAGTCTTGATTTCGTGCAAAGGTGTGTCACGGAAAATTTGTTAAAATTTTTTTTTTTTTTTTGTTTTAATTTGGTGTTTTTGGTTATGTCATTTATTTAGCCGTACAGAACGAAAGACAACCAAGAAATACGGCAACACTGAGACCAGAGGCCCTTTGTGAAATGGATCATGAACGGGCACTCCGGGAAGCTGCCGTTGCCGTTGGAGTATTTGGGTATAAAAAAAAATATATTTAATATAAAATATTCTTATTTTCGGCTACAATGCCAAGAATTTTTTTTACTCCATATTATTATTCAGACCTTTATTGGGTCCCAGAGCACAAGGGGCATCACTGGCACTCGCTGGAGGTCACCATCTCTCCGGTGGTGGAAGTACATTCCATCATCCTCACCATCACAACCAACCCCCACCGCCTATGCTCCTATCCTCATCCAATGAGAGCATCCATGACAATGATGACGGTAAGTCCAAACGAAAAAAACATTCAAACTTACACTGTTGTTGTATCGTTTTTTTTTATATTATATTAATTACTTAAACTTAAAGCCTCATGTTCAGATGATAGTATCGATGTGACGAGTGACGATAACACTCCAACTTCGAACCTTCAAGAAAAATCAAACAAGTCTCCCAACTGTACACCCAATGGCAACACACCCAACAACACCAATCACCATCCCCAACAAGGAAATAACATCAGAAATGGTGACGGGAATAATGGTGGAAACAACGTACACTCAAACTCAGGAACCAATGGAAATGCGAATAACAATCGAAACTCTGGAGTTAGTGTTCAAGCTCATTCTACTACATCAATCAATAATTTCTCAGGTCCTGGATCTATGATTAGTGGAAATAGTGTTGAAATCCCTTCAGCAATTTACAATCCTGCTCATGAAACAATCTATGAAACTTCTGCTAGACTTCTCTTTATGGCTGTCAAATGGGCTAAGAATTTACCATCTTTTGGAAGTCTTCCTTTCAGAGATCAAGTACATATATAACTTCAGTCTATACATTTTAATACATTGGAATTAATTTTTAATTAATCATTTTGTTTTTCTTAGGTAATTTTGTTAGAAGAAGCATGGGTGGATTTGTTTCTATTAAATGCAATCCAATGGTGCATGCCGGGTGACTCCATTTCACTTTTTTCAGCCACGGATCACATTTCTCATTTGCCAAATGGAAAGGCTGCACAGGTAAGTCAAAAAAATGTTTTATTTTTTTAGTAGTTTTAAAAAATTAAAAAAAATCTAATTTCATAACCGGTATTTCAGATTGCAGGGGATTTAAGGATGCTGAATGATTCCTTACTTCGATTTCGTGCTATTGGGGTGGACCCAGCGGAGTTTGCCTGTTTGAAGGCAATCGCATTGTTCCGAAGCGGTGAGTGTGAGTTGATATAAAAAAAAATCTTCGTCTTTTTGAGTCTGTGTTATTGGATGATATAATTGGGTATGTTTGGTGTTATTTAGACACTCGAGGACTCAAAGATCCTTTACAAGTAGAAAATCTCCAAGATCAAGCGCAAGTGATGCTATGTCAACATTCAAGAGCTCAGCACCCTACCCAACCCGCAAGGTTCGGACGTCTTCTCCTAATGTTGCCCCTCCTTCGATCCGTTCCTGCCACACGGATTGAGCTACTTTTCTTTCAGAGAACCATTGGGAATACGCCCATGGAGAAAGTACTCTGTGATATGTACAAAAACTAAACATTTTGTCATTTTCTCCTCCTACACATTCTCTATCTACATTGTCAGAACGCAACAACAAAAGTCAGGAGTTACCCAACAGTAATACCCATCTCCTTAACAACATAATAATAATTTCAGAATTTATGTTTTCAGCATTTAGGTTATTCCTGTAGGTCACATCTGTGAAAATGAGCCACTTATACTTAATCCACATTTTTTATAGAATAACAAATGATTTGATAATCTTTTAGGATAAACAGTAAATTAAACTCTGTAGTGTAAAAGTAAAAACCTAGAGATCATACTATTAGAAAAAAAAAAGAAGATAAACTCCTACGCGTGAAAACTGCATTCCTGTAATAACTTCTTAAATAATCTACACAAAAACTAAACTCAATTGTAAATTAAATAAATTGATTGAAAATTGGATGCTAAAAAAAAGAATTAAGTAAATAACTAAGCGAAATTTAATTACTTTATTGAATTTCTTACCTTTTAATTCCTGTTACATCAATGAATTCCCGATTTTGATTCTGAAATGTTGTGATACGGAAATGAAATGAAAAAAAAATGGCATAAACAGAACCTATAGTACATCTAATACATATTAATGAAATTTGTGTCAATTAAGAAATCAAATTACGTGTAATTAATGTAAAGAGACTTGACGGACAGAAACATGAATTTGAAAATGATAATAATTATCATTTCCTGAGACGAGTTGANAATTACGTGTAATTAATGTAAAGAGACTTGACGGACAGAAACATGAATTTGAAAATGATAATAATTATCATTTCCTGAAATATATCAGCATTTTTCTAACTTAAACTCTTCTCCTTTTACTGGAGGACCCCTTGTCCTTGTCACGGGAAGATTCGGATGGACGCTTTGTACCGCTGCTGCTACTGCTCTTCTTGTTAGATGAGTTTTTGTTAGATGAGTTCCTGCTGGATGAGTTCCTGCTAGATGAGTTCTTGCTAGATGAGTTCTTGCTCTTGTCTCGGCCTCGCTCTCGCTCTCGATGAGAGTCAGATTTGCTACCACTCCCTCCACTCTTCCTACTCGATGATCCTCTGTCTCTGTCGCGTTGCGACTCGGAGGATCGCTTACTGCTGCTACCTCCACTCTTCTTACTTGGTGAAGCGCTGTATTTGTCTCGATGAGAGCTACTACTACTGCTACCTTTTTTGTTCGATGATGATACTCTGTCCTTATCTCGATATGAGTCCGATGGACGTCGACTTTTGCTCGGTCCACCTTTTTTCCGAGTATACTCGTCTTCAAAATGATTTAAATTTCTGTCAGCTTCAGCAGCTTCTGCTTCAAGATCTGACCAATCCTTCCCACTCTCCTCACTACTTCCAATTTCATCTGGAAGTTAAGTAAATGGTAAAATCTGGAATTCAACCTAATTTTAACTAAATTTAAATTCAACCTTCCTCGTCGTCATCATCATCTGTCTCATCTTCATCCACTTCTGAATACTCTGAATCGTCAGAATCTTCTTCACTAACTTCGTCTTCAGAAACTGCAAAAGTCTCATCCTCCTCATCTTCATCGTCATCTGGAGGGGCTTCGTCATCTGAATCAGGTTCAAGGAAACACCAACCACCAGTATCAAAAAACCCATCAGCATCATCTACAATTGTTTTCATGATTTTTGCCCAATTCAATGACTGTATTCCTTCGGTGTAATGGATCTGACACGAACTAAGAACCAACGAAAAAGTCTAAAGGTCCTATACTCAATATTAATTTATAAAGAAAGTGTCTAATGACGAGCGAATTCTTGTCAACATGAACTGTATAAAAAGAACTGTTAGGTCATTAATACTTTTTATGTGGCACTCCCGAGTGATTAACTTTTAATTTTATAAAAGCTAATGAAGCTAATCAGCTAATCAGGAGTGCGAATCGGAAAGTACTTTTACTAAATGACTCTTACTTCAGCCAGTTCTTCACATGATCCAACATCTGCATTGGGATAGCATTGATCATTGCTACTTTTCGACTGTAGTTTTTAAAAATGAAAACCATGTCGAAGTTCTTCAGCTGAAACTGCACTCGTTCAAAATGAACCAATTCGACATCCTCCAAGGATACGACGAATGGAGGCTAAAAGAAATTTTTTTTTGATGTAAGGTTATTTAATAGTTATCACAACTCAATTCTTACCCATTCAGTAAGATTGACCAAACATCCAGACGTGGGCTGGAGTTGAACTGTGGAGCGGTAAGGAGCTCCAGGAAATCCCAAATCCTTGAATGGGGTATCAAATTCAACATCATTCTTCGTCATAAGCTCCACTTTCTCACAGAATGATTTGAATGCAGTGGTCAGCTTGTGACGCAATTCACGCTCAGCTTGTTCAGCAGCTAAATCGTCACGGTCGTGCATATGCTGATGTTTTCCTAAATCAGTCGTTATTTCTCCGACTTCCGTATAAAATTGCACATCGACATGTTTCTTCTTCCCAAACATTATGGCATTCTATTTTACAACACAAAAATGTTTTTTTAGATCTAATTCCAGATTTTNTAAATCGTCACGGTCGTGCATATGCTGATGTTTTCCTAAATCAGTCGTTATTTCTCCGACTTCCGTATAAAATTGAACATCGACATGTTTCTTCTTCCCAAACATTATGGCATTCTATTTTACAACACAAAAATGTTTTTTAGATCTAATTCCAGATTTANTACAACACAAAAATGTTTTTTTAGATCTAATTCCAGATTTTCTCAAGGTTAATTTTCACCTTCAAATGAAAATGAAGAAGAATAATCATTTCTCCATCACAAGGTTGGAATATAGCATGCCGTATATTGTTGTACAAGATATCCACTTTGTCTCCACGAATTGATGTGTATCGAAACCCATTTGTATGAGCCTACAACCCGATGAGGTTCGTAAATTTATGGTCATCTATTCCATTAATGGATCTCACCTCAAGGACACCACTGATTCGTTTTTGGACAATGTTTGGACGAATGTAGAGATCCTTAAGTTTTGGATTACCCTTGTTGACGGAAAGGACAAGTGAATCCTGTTTGACCAAATCTTCTTTTTCACGCTCTTCCGCTTCACGTGTTTTGAATACTTTCTGCACTTCTTTGATGAGACGAAATGCATTGTTCAGATTACTACTTGGAGCAGAAAACTCTCCAGGTTCCTTCGTGTTAGAGCTCCGGTAGGTTATCTGCAGTTATAAATCGTAAGAAAACAAACCTAATTGATTTCCTTAAGTTATTTGTTACAATTTCAATACCTCTTTCACAAAAGTGGCTTCAGGGTTTTGAAAAGAACTGTCTCCTTTGGTGATGGTTGCTCCAGGATGGAAAAAGTTTACACGCAAGTAGGTGTAGCCTCCTTCAATGGACTGTGAAATATTCTTTATACAAGAGATATGGAATGGTACTGGAGTACCGAATATTGGTAATATGACAGTCTCGTATTTCAGATCTAAATTGAAATATAAAAACATCTGAAGTTCCACGAATTCATAATTAGAATGGAATTATGAGTGTCATACCGACAAAAATTTTCAATTGCTCAATTTCTTTTTCTTTTGGTATTTGGTTAGGATTCTTATATGCAACATTTGCTTTTCTAACTTTCCCGATCGATTTCCCATCTTTCATAAGTGCCAATCGTCGTTTAGCAGCATCATTTAATTGTCCAGCCAGTGCTTTTTGTTGTTCCTTTCGCTTTTCTTCCGAAGTGTGCTCTTGCTGCATCATAAATTTATGGATTAGTTAATTCTAGAATATTTAATCCCAAAAGAATCAGGATAACTCACGCGGAGTTTGGATTCGAGCACTGCGTTTCTTTTACCACGGCCAAAATATTCAGGATTTCCTTCTGGGTCATTCTCTTTCTCATCTTCCTCTTCATCACTTTCATCTTTCAAAAATATTCCGACAGATTTAATCTTCTTTTTGCTTTGAATCAGTGGAGTAGCCGGGCCCTCCTAAATTAAAAGTCATGTGAATTGAATACAAATCGTATTATTATTTCCCTTACCTCTCCTACGATGACTGTGTCGCCCAAGAATAAAGCGTAAATTTTCCCAGCCTCATCAGTGGCAGAATCATTTTTCAAATCTGATAGACCCACATTAACATTGAAAGTCATTCCTTTTTCCACGATAACGTAACATTTCGGTCCAATCCCGACAGAACCTTCACGGAATTCTATCCCGACGACAAAGCCAAATGTCTTTGTCAAATTCTCAACTAAATCTGGCTTTTCTTTTTTAGCAAATTCAATAACTTTCTCGTAAACATCAGAGAGTTTTGCTCCAGGCACGAGAAGCTTTAAAATTTCTTCTTCAACTAGACAGACGAAGTTGTAGTTCTCCTAATTGTATATTAAATATAGATATATGAGACCAATTTTTCCTGTCCAAGAGTTAGGTTACCTGAATTTTGTCACTGGGGTTAATGAGAAGAGTCCGCACAACATTGGAACAGTAAGACTTATATCGAGCTCCCAAACAACAAACAATTGCCCCGAAATGGAGCACATTTTTATCTGTGGCTGCACTAAATTTCAAACTGTACTTCCCACCACTTTGAATGATTGGAGGATAGCACATGTCTACTTGTGACGGATCGACACCGGTCACATACTTCTTCTCTGAAATTGCGGTTTCAACCCCTTCTGCAAGCTTTTGATGACGAATCTAAAGCATCATTAATTGCAATTAAGGTAAGAAATCGACAGCTAAAGATTTCATGATTTAGTTAAAACCTTTCGGTCTCCGTCAACAATGTCCATAACTTGGTCTTTCAAATACTTTGTAAAAATATCCAGCGATACTTGAAAAGCTTTCTTCATAATACCAATCTCACTTTCCTCCTTTACAGCAAGAACTAGAGCTACGGCAGGACTCATGTCTACCTGTAATTGTCAAAATGAAAATCAGACGTAAACCGAGAATATTATATATATTTTTAATACTCAATCTCTTTTACCATTTCCAGGCTCTCCTTCTTAAGTGTTGAACGCCAAGATTCCATGAATTCACCCGGAAATTTATCTTTTGGAAAAACTCCAATTTTCTTTCCATTCTTACTCCCTTTCAAAGCAGTTATAAGCTTTTCAAAATTCGCTCTATCTTTATCTGCCTAAATTCAGGAGAAAAAATGAAAGTGAATCATACTTTAAATTAGTTGGGTTCACATTCATGAAACGTTTCATACTTTATCTCTAATTAAAAGCTTGACACTAGGAAGGCCATTTTCTTCTTTACATTCTGCAGGCTTCAAGAAGTCTATCTTTTTTTTAGAAGAAAGGAGTAAGATGACACTTTCCGTAAATACCATAACGGTGTCAGGTAATTCGTATCCAAACAGCCATGTCTAGAAAGATCAAACAAAGAATGATTAAATTGTGCACCCTCATAGATGGGCATTCTCGAACCTAACTGTAAAGCCTAAACGGTCGCACCACTAAACCTATTTTTTAATTTAAAAATGACCATCTATGAGGATGCGCAGTTTAGTAAACATCCCATTGCACATTAGTTTCTTATTAGACGGCCAAACTCTAGATTCGACATTTCGTTTTATTTCATACATACCTGAATCGCAGTAGATTTTGAATAAATCGTCTCTTCGTCCACTCCAACTGCAACCGCAAATCCATCTAATTTCACCCACTCACCTTTTCCATCCTAGAATTAATAAGAGAAACTCTTAAGAACTTACTTCACTTCCCACATACCTTACGTTTGTTATAATTTCAATCGACTTAGGATCTATTAATTTCAAATCATTACAAACAGGTTAACTTACCTTCCACGCAGCATATAACCTCGATAAGCGCTTAGTGAACTGGTCCTTGTCTACTCCTGTCGCTGGTGCCATTTGTTTTATGATTCTGACAGAAGTGTTGATGTAACTACTGCACTGCTGTGCGTTCCGTTCTCACTAATTTCTTCAAATGACGAAGTTCAGCCAATACTCTATGATGATCATCCAGTGTCTCGAAGGTATAAATTAAAGTTAATTAACTAGCCTGGTTAGGCAATCCTGTGCTTGTTCTCTTTGTCTGGTTGCTTATGATATGGCGGTTGCAAACAGAAACAGACACAGATAAGGAAGAACAAGAACAGGGGAACTTCAGGTTTCGTCAAAATTTTGGAGTTTCACTAAAAAGCAGAAGTAAGGCAGCTGACGCCAGTATAATTTAGATCAGAGTAATGGGTATGGAGTATGGTTGTTAGTAAGGACGACCTGATGATGATGTAATAGTGGAACCTTTCTCTTTATGCGTAATAAGCAACAGTGCTGGGCGAACCACCTTTTCCGTATATCGGATTGAATCGGACGCTTCCTATTCGACGAATTTGTGACACGGCGCAGACGAGCGGCAAAAAACTACTGATAAGTTGGGACGGGAGAAATTTGTAATCCTATTTTTAGTAAACAGCATACATGGGCATGTTAACTGCCCTCCTGCCCTCACGAACCAATCCTGCCTTCCTGCCCTCACGGATCAGCCCTGCCCTCATGCCCTCACGAATTAAGTCTGCCCTCCTGCCCTCATCGAGAGAGCAGGAGGGCACTTTGCTCATGTAAGAATCAAAACAGGAGAAATATTCCGATGCAAATAAAGCGAATCATTTACAAATTGGTGTCGGAACAAGGGTTTGAACCCAGACACAAAGAAGACATGGGAAAGAAAAAAATGATGACAACGTAATTTCAAATGGTAATGTTGTATTTCTAAATATTATTACCGTGTTTATTGACAACTTGGAATTTTTTGATCAAAAAAACAAGCACATTTGTTTATGATTGCTTGCTGGTTTAATTATTTTGAATAAAACAAAAATTAAGCCCGATCATTAAGTTTGCATTTTAAACTAGGTTTCAATATAAATACACAGAAATAGGGGTATAACAGAAACTAAATGTTTATGTGCGGGCAAGTTAACTGGCCTAATGCCCTCACGATCCAAATCTACACTCCTGACATGGCAAACCAAACCAGCCCTAATGTCATCACTACACAAATCTGCCCTCCTGCCCTCACGAACCAACCCTGCCCTCGTGCCCTCATGCACTCACGATTTAAGTCTGCCCTCGTGCCCTCATGCTAATACCTGCCCTCGCGCCCTCAGGGCTGCTCTCATCGAGACGGCACGGGGGCACTTTGCCCACATATGAGTAACAGTAAGGTCAGGAATCAGCAGAACATAATATACATTTAGGTTAGGTAGGATACACAACTAGCGAGTTCATATTCTAATGAGTTTTTGACTACTTTTTGTATTAAAAGGCATAAATCTTCCTACAAAATAATGAGCCTAAGCCTACAGACCTTGTTTGAGCTGATTTTTTTGGTCCTGCATGCTTAAGCTTTCCCGCTGTTGCCCATATCAAGTGGAAATGGTAGTGGCTAAGTTAGGTTAAAAGTAAGGTTCCCGTTTCACTATTATTACCCTAAAACCAAATGAATACTACACCCGTATGCATTACATGCCCTCATGTTATAATACGCTGATTTTTCCCGCTCAAAATTTTCACTAAGGTAAAAGGTAACACGCCCTTTGCTTAACATGCATCAAATTTTAGTTATAAAATAAATTAAAAGGTTTTTCTTTCATTGAAAATGGATCAACCAAAGAAAAAATTGAACAAAATATTGTACACAATTGTCATAAACTTAACTCCTGAGTTTTAACTCAGGAGTAATGATCCATTAGGTCAGCAAATACGCACAGTAGACAAGGTATTTAGAAAAGATTTTTCTGAATTTTGGAAATTAAAATCAGTGAAATATATGAAATAAGATAACCCGCCCTTATATAAAGGGTGTTCAAATAAGAAGGGGAAAATCCGGGACTAGGGTTTTAAAAAATCTCACAAATTATGATGCTTTTACATAGAATGTGACATAGAATCAATTTTTGATTTTCCACAAAATCATTCCTAAACAATTTCGCCTTCTTATTTGAACATAGTATGTAATATCCCTCGATACATCCACAGACGGCTAGGATTTTGGACATTTGGAAAATTTAAGAAACTCTACAGGGAATTTTTTCGCCCACTATTGTAATTTCATGTATACCTGGAGAATTGAATTTCCTATTGGCCAATAGAGATGGCAGTTGCTTCAAATATCAGGATTCAGAGAATTATTAATTATAAAAATCCATGTTGCCTTATGAGCGATAGTTTTAAACTAATAGTAACGTCTAACCATCTAATGTTTAAAATTTTAGGCAACATGGTTTCCTTGCTCATCCAATGTTTACAATAATGGGCACGTGAAATTCATTGCTCAACCTATGTCTACAAATTTTAGGCACCGCTCAGAAAATTGATACAATGTTGACAAATGGTTCAAATACAAATTTATACAACAGTGAAGACGTGTAGTACTGGCAACACTTGTTTACGTAGTGAAATTGTGTTCAGATTTATGGACACGTGATGGTTAGACTAAATAGGGTGCCTAAAATTATGGACACGTTGTATGTTCTGCACAGTGTTGCCTACTCTGTTAGCCGTTTGAGCATCAGACGCCACTTAAAATTTAACAGATGATTAGAGGGATACCACGCATCACAATTTTTTTTTGTGAAAAAAGCTTGTAAAACACGTATGTTATCCATAAGATTTAGGGTATTTATATTATATTATTTAGTTCCTCACTCATTTTATTGCATATTGGAATTGGAAATTGGCATTGCAAATTATTTAACCAGTCAAGATACTCGATCTCAAACCCCACAACCGACAACAAAAAACCACGACACAGCCCAGGTCTCGGAATTAATTGGAAAACATTACACTAAACACCCACGTCTGATACGCATTCGAAACGAAAAGATACACCCCTTTGTTCTGTAGTTACTACAGTCAATTACTACAGCCCATTGCTAGTTAAGCTTTAGGTTGTTAGAGGTTAGGTTTAGATTGTTAGAGGTTAGATTTAGGTTGTTAGGTTAAGTTGCTAGGTTAGGTTTGAGTTCTAAGGACTTATTTAGGACTTTATAAGGATTTATAAGGACTTTATTAGGCTTAGGTTGTTAGTCTTAGGTTTGTAGGGTTATGTTTTTGCATCGAATAATTGCCAAGTCAGGCACTTGTCGGAAACCTAATTCAGTAAAGTTGAATTTTGGTGAGTGAAATCAATTATCTTATAAGCGAACTGCACTGCTGTGTTGGCTGTGTCTTTTCGTTTCGAATGCGGAGGCNATAAGGACTTTATTAGGCTTAGGTTGTTAGTCTTAGGTTTGTAGGGTTATGTTTTTGCATCGAATAATTGCCAACTCAGGCACTTGTCGGAAACCTAATTCAGTATAGTTGAATTTTGGTCAGTGAAATCAATTATCTTATAAGCGAACTGCACTGCTGTGTTGGCTGTGTCTTTTCGTTTCGAATGCGGAGGCGTAGGTTTTTAGTAATAATGTTTTCCGAGTAATTCCGAGGGCTGGGCTGTGTCGTGGTTTTTCGGNCTGTGTCTTTTCGTTTCGAATGCGGAGGCGTAGGTTTTTAGTAATAATGTTTTCCGAGTAATTCCGAGGGCTGGGCTGTGTCGTGGTTTTTCGGTATCCGGGTTGGGGTTCGAGATCGGGTATCTTGACTCTTGTAATTATTTCATCTTAAAATTTGCACCAAAAGTAGAACGTAGCCGTGATTACTCTGAAATGTCGTCAGTTTGTGGAAGACTGATAAAGCCTTCGCTCCATTTCATCGAGCAACCAGGTTTACGATATCGTAAGGTAATTCGTGGAAAGTCCCCGGGTATCGCTAAGACTTTAGAGGAACGACTGGCAGGTAATTAGTTTTCGTTCTTTCTGCGATGATTTCAATTTTGTCTCTTACTTATAAAAAGTCAAGCTATTTGTTTTGAAAATAGGGTAATTTAATTATTCTTATTCTTACAAATGATGAATGAATAATTCCCGAAATTCGGGAGAATACTATAGTATTGAAGTAATTTTTTAATTTGGCACACTGTTTGCCCTCTTTATAGCATTGAAATATGAAGACCCAACTTTACACTACAGAGTAAATATTGGATATCAGATTCCGGTAATTGCGAGAAAGGATGTTATGACGAGTCGACAAAAAACCATAAATGAAATAAAAAAGAATCATGAAATGGAACTTGCTGCGAAACATTGTGCTCGTAAGAATTTTGTAATCGAACACAGCTGAATAAAGCAAAGATGAATAGTATTAGAAACCTTTCCTTCTGAGAACATTTCTTATTACNTCGTAAGAATTTTGTAATCGAACACAGCTGAATAAAGCAAAGATGAATAGTATTAGAAACCTTTCCTTCTGAGAATATTTCTTATTTTTAGAATTTTTTAAGTAGTATGATTCTTTCAGAAATAAGGGTTTCTTTCTAACCTTAAAACAAAATTATATTTATCGTTTGTTCATGTAAATTTTAGTTAAAGTTGACCTACATAAAGTTCATGAGGACTGGAAGCTTACATCAGCGTCACAGCAAATATATGAAACTGCAAAATACTACAATATTTATGAAGATTTATTTGATGAATCATACTTTTATCCAATAATACCGCTAAATATTGCGTTTCGGTATCCAAACGAAGAAGACGTTGTCACTCCGGTTTACCGAGGAAATCTAATAAAACCCGCAGAAGTAAGTGTCTGTGTGAATTTGCCATATTCAATTTAATATCATTTGTCGTTTTTTTAGGCAACAAAAGAACCAGAAGTTTCATACTCAGCGACGTCAGATGACTTGTATACTTTGATGCTTGTAACGCCAGATTGTCATTTCACACAGGACAATGGAGAATATCTTCATTGGCTGATGTAAAAAACATCAAAATGTTTCTACTTTGTAAAGTTTGTCTTTTTCAACTTATTGTGAGATTGTTTGTTTTTTTAATTTTAGTGGAAACATCCCTGGGAATCAAGTTAAGAGTGGTGAATTGCTTTGTGATTACATGCAGCCGTTTCCACCAAAAGGAAGCGGTTATTGTCGCTATATTTTTGTTCTTTATAAACAAGACATGAAAGTAGATTTTTCAAAGTACAGAAGGGAATTACCCTGCACAAACTTGACAGCGAGGACGTTTTCAACGTACGAATTCTATCGAGATCTTCAAGACTACATAACTCCTGTAGGACTTTCTTTTTTCGAGTCAAATTGGGATCATAGTCTTACTCCATTTTTTCACAATGTATTGGGTAAGTTATCCTTGGATTAAATTATATAACTCATGACTAAATATACTTGAGTATTTAATTTCTATACAGAAATGGCAGAACCAGTTGCAGAGTATGACTTTCCTCCAGTTGAACACCCAGCACAAAAATGGTTCCCTCATAGAAAACCATTCAATTTATATTTAGACCAATACAAAGACCCGAAACAACTGCAGAAGGAATTACTAATTGAAAAGTTGAAAGAGCGTCATCCTTTTCAACCAACACCTATACCACCCAAGTTTCCATTAGCCTATAATATTGAAAGAGAGTTACCCAGTTGGCAAAAGGAAGATATTAGACGCAGGCGTATGAAGGAAGGAAAATGGAAGTTCATGTAATTAATTACGTAATATTTTTTAGATAAAAAAGATTGTTTCTTCGCTAGATGTCACTTATTTTTTACGTATTTTTGCATAATTGATTCTCAATTCTAAGTTCACAGGACTAATGAAAGAGAGGTAATTTCAGCTAATTTCAGATTTCAATTATGATGCGATGTTTCTTCACAATATATTCAAAAGCGTTTGAACAGATTTAGGAATTATAGTAAATTTAAGTAAGATTCAAATACTATATAATTTAAATTGCTTAGGGTTATTTCAGAAATAACCCTAAAAGCACCTAAATCCTGGATGAAAGTAATATAACCAAAGTTGTTTGGGTAGTTGGTAGAAATATGGCTGGATATAAACAATTGACTAAAAAGACAAATGTGAAATATCGAGAGCTAAAACCGGTTTTTGGATATTTGACAACTTCCAATCATTAACCTCTACGGAATCAAGGATTGGCTTTTAAGTTTGAATATAATTTGGCTTGGATGCTTAGAGTGCAGACAGTTGGTACTCGCCTCTTTGTTGAAAGCTTGAGAGGTCCTAACAACTTCATTTAGAATCAAAAAAATGACTCCATCAAACTTTCAATTTAACGCCTTGTGCTTACTGTTCAGCTTCCTTTACTTCGTTTCGATACACACGCAATGGGCGAATGGGGAAACAGTAACTTTGTACAATCATACCTTTCAATATGGTAAGATTTCAAACCTAAGAACTATTTTTTTGATAATAATTTCATATTTTTTGGTTACTTTAGGCGATTTCCTGTTGGTGAGTGTCAAGGGATGCACTAACGTGCCCGAAAAGTTTCGTGATGCAGCTTCGGCCATTGACCTGCACGTAATTTTTAGCATAATGGTGTAGGATGAAGGAAAACTGCGGTGGCTTCNCCTAAGAACTATTTTTTTGATAATAATTTCATATTTTTTGGTTACTTTAGGCGATTTCCTGTTGGTGAGTGTCAAAGGATGCACTAACGTGCCCGAAAAGTTTCGTGATGCAGCTTCGGCCGTTGACCTGCACGTAATTTTTAGCATAATGGTGTAGAATGAAGGAAAACTGCGGTGGCTTCTGTTTACATCTTAACTTTTACATCCCATTTTTTGATGTAGCGAACGGTCACCGCTGCTTTACTTTAGTTCTTAACCAAATTTTTCAAATCATGCTTAAGATAGAAGTCTGATAAAAATATTTTGTTGATTGAAGGGGGGATGTGCTGTATTATTTGACAAATTGAACTGCAAAGGACGACGAGTAGTCTTACAACCTCATCACAAAAAATACACAGACAATCTCAAATCGATTGGATTTAACAATGCTGTAGAATCCATTTCTCCATGTGGTCGCAAAAGTAAGCTGTCTAATAACATGATTATTGACCAATTCAATAATTTTTTTCTTAATAAATAACTTTCAGTTGAACAAGGAGTACATGTAATTCGGAGTGTCATGGATGGAGCTGTGAGTCCAATATTATTTTTAGGCATTCTGAAACAATAATATAACTTCTGGAAACTTTATTATTAACAAAAAATTTCTTTTGTTAGGTGTTGACGGTGAAACCAGTGAAAGATGAATTCTTCGCAGAATCCGTAATGAAACCTTGGGCACGACGAGAAGCTCAATTATGGAGGATTGGAAAATTCGTAAGTTATGATAGGAAAATCATGACGTTTTTGGCCATAATTGAAGTTTAATAAAGTAATTATTTTGAATTAAAGGGACCGAAGATAGGGATCAACTATGATATGAGACCAGTAACCTACCCTTTTTACAACCCAGTTACATATCAAAATTTTGAAATTCCACGTGCAAATGAAGACGGTGTACCTTATATGCCTATAAGATTCTATGAATTTAAACCAATTGCAGGCGGAAAGTATATGATCCGAATTCTTCACACCGAGAAGTGTTTGGTCAACAAAGGGTACTGTACTGATACATAATATAACTTCAAGACATTAGGACACCGCTCAGGCTTAATAATAATAACTTATAATTTTAGATTGGGACTAGCAGTCGGGAAAGCCAACTGTACACCGTGGTTAGCTAACCAACAATGGAAATTTATTCAAATTGACCCAACAAAACCAAATGGAAATCCAGCATATGGAGGACCAAAACCTGGAATCTTTCCACCTCCTTCACCAGGAAAATTTGAAATTGGAAGACCAGATACACCAAAGGTTCATTATCCATTGCCTGCATTTTTATAGACTACTTGGTCGATATGGTTGATGTGGAAAGTGGAATACATTGACAAGTCATAATAGTTCAAGTGGTTTTAATTGAGTAAAATGTGCCAAATCAATAACAAACAACATTAGCTGAAATCCAGTTAAACTAAAGTTAAAAATGAACCATTTAAAAAGTCTTCGTCACTTCCCAAGACCAAGAGCTTAAAATAAAATATGGCTCCCAATTCTAATTGGTTTGTAAATTAAAAAGAGTTATTGGATTGGAGAAGACAGTAAAAATTTTTAACCAATAGGAATTGTGTATACTAAATCCTGCGACAGTTTGTAATCGATTTGGAGGGTAGGAGAATTCAATTTCCATTTCATTTCTTTTTATTCCGCCGACTCAAATTTTTTCTTCCAGTTTTCTTATCTCTTTCTTGTCTTCCTTTCAACACTAAAAAAAACAAATACTCCAACCATAAACCAGGAAAAGAGAAGAAAATGTGGAAATTCAATGTTACAAGTGCATCGGGATTTGATTAACGTAATAATTAATCGTTCAGTAATTAATTAGTCATTTTATTCTACAGTCCTGTCCAAGTCCAAGGAGGTAAGACAAGTTTAAACTAAATTGCGTAGTTCAGCACACTCCTCGAGTGTATTACTTCAATTAAGGAGCTGTCTACACTCCACTTAACATTTTGATTAGAGTTGCAATTTGTACTCTTTGATTAGCTCTGCTCTGTTGGAATCAAGCTTCATTCAAATCATTAAATGCAATGCAAGGAAACGAAAAGACTTGACTTCATTATCTATATTGCTTGTTTTATAACGATAAGTCTATTGATATTTTGTTGTTAATTTGTTTGCATAACGAGATTAACTGTTATTGTTAAATTACGATCGATTCAAAACCTACTGGATTAATTGTGGTTCTACAGCAGAAATTCTGCTGGCAGAACCACCATATCAGTAGTTAGTGATTTTAGTTTTAGGTTTAGGTTTAGATTTAGATTTAGGTTTAGGTTTAGGTTTAGGTTTAGGTTTAGGTTTAGGGTTTAGGGTTTAGGGTTTAGGTTTAGTTAACGATTTAAATTGAGTTACACAGAGTTGAGAGACATATGACATCCAGAGGACAGACGTGCTTATGTGAAATGATGAAAAATTATTGAGAATATTCTGAAAATAAAAGCCTTGAGATTTGCTAAAGACGTTGCGCTGTATGCAGCGGAACGAGTCGTATCTAGTAATAAACTGAAACTTAATAAAAGCTAAAGCAGGAGCTTANAATTCTGCTGGCAGAACCACCATATCAGTAGTTAGTGATTTTAGTTTTAGGTTTAGGTTTAGATTTAGATTTAGATTTAGGTTTAGGTTTAGGGTTTAGGGTTTAGGGTTTAGGGTTTAGGTTTAGTTAACGATTTAAATTGAGTTACACAGAGGTGAGAGACATATGACATCCAGAGGACAGACGTGCTTATGTGAAATGATGAAAAATTATTGAGAATAATTCTGAAAATAAAAGCCTTGAGATTTGCTGCGCTGTATGCAGCGGAACGAGTCGTATCTAGTAATAAACTGAAACTTAATAAAAGCTAAAGCAGGAGCTTATTAAACTAATATTTGGTTTATTTTGTTATGATTATATAATGGTTCATTTTAATTCTTATTTTTCTTCTTGTTTGAATTCACAGTGTAATTAATAGTAGATTACAGAAGACAATAATGTCAGAACGGAAGTTTGCACGAGTGTTGGGTCGACCTGGAAGTGCTGCTCAAGTTCGAGAAACGGTTTCCAAAGCTGTTCGGACGAAGACTATTTATCAGGTAAAAAAGAAAAAAAAAACTAGCTTTGATAGTAAAAATAAATTAATTAATTTTAAATTTAGAAGCCAAGGTCGAATGATCATCACTGTTTCATTTAGTTATGATTCGACCTTGGATATAAATATGAAATATTATCAGTAGATTAATTAATTTTATTTTTTAATTAGTAAGTTAATTTGCCACAGTGTAAAAGTAAAAGGTTTCGTATGACATGGCAGTTTTAGTGTGAAGTAAAAAAATGTTAATAGGTATAGGCGCATCTCATTTACTATTTAAAGAAGTGATCTCAAGATAAGGCCACTTGATTTGCGGATGCAATTTTCACATAAAGATATCCATAATAATCTCTTAGAATTCAAATCACTCATTTCGGTTCACATGTGGGTCGTGTGGGTGGGTGTAAATTGAAAGTAATATACAAGCAGGTGGAATTGGCTTTGGTCGAAGGCTGTTGGGAATTGGTAAAGTAATGAATCATGGATTCATGATACGTACAAATGTCAAAATTGACTTTCTATTGGTTGAATTTAATTGTCCAAATTCATTGAGTTTTAGTAAGTAGTCTCTTTGGAAATCAAAATGAAATACAATTTAGTTTAACAAGGAGAGGTTAATGAAGAAATAATAATTATTAAAATACATGACAACACATCAGTAAAGCATTACGAAACAGCAGAACTTTGTTCAACTCATAAACTGAAACTAATACAGCATTACCTGTTATTGGCACAAAAAGTTTTAATATTTTAATATGAAATTGAGAAGTGTTTTTTTTGCTTCTTTTTTTTTAGGGTTGAATGAATATTGGGTAATTATTTTCGCTTTTTTTTTTTTTTTCAAAATTTCTGATTCTGATTACATTATAAGAGTTGACCGTGTAGGTAGTCAGAATCGGGATGATGTTTGGATTTCATTGAATGAAAATTGAAGGGTTGACCATTGTTCTCATTTTGTTGAACTCAATCAGATAAATAAGTTCATTATTTGGAAGCAGATTAGTTGTCTTTCGGCGAAACCTGCTTTCATTTTTTTTTTCTTTTTGAAAAAAAGTTAGGGAAAACATGAAAATTCGAATGGGCATCGGACCACCCATTTAATTAGTGTTTGATTACTAACTTGATTGTTACAGCCAGCGTGTAGAAATCAAGATAGTCTTCCTGAATGCTTATTGAATAACAAAACCTAACAATTAAAATGGTCATAGATTACATGCTTACTTCTGAGTCTGGAATCCATTTTGTTTTATAACACTACTGCTTAGTTAACATGTTAGTATTTGAACTCAAAATGAATTAAAAATGATGGTCAGAGTCACACGATATTATTACCATTTTTGCATTTATTCTTTTGTTGAAATTCGGGATTCATCAGTTTTCTAATCCACTTTTTTTTTTTTTGTTATATCAATTTTTTCTAACCATTAGGCAATTTTGTTTGACAGAATGACATACAAAACTCGATAAACATTTTGTTTAATTTATACAATAAAGTATTGATAGTTTAACTTTGCATAATACAATACAAGTGAGGCTAAGGGGTTTCCCTGTAAATTTTCTTTTGATAATTTGTCTTACATGAACATGAAACAGGAAGGAAGATTTCTTTAATTTGGCAACTTTCTTAGGAAGAGATGATGTTCATAACTACTTGATAAAAAATTATGTAATGATTCCTTCAAATTCAAATAGCAGAAAGCTTCTCATATTTCTTTAGATTTGAAGAATTATACTACTATTCACAATTACTCAAGCATATAAGCATTCATCTAGCAGTAGGCGGGTAATTAGGAATAGAATTTGTTACTATGGGCTCATAAGGGTAAATTGTTAATGGGTAGTATGTAGTAGTTAGTAACTTACCAACCAAATGATGTTAAAATTAAAATCGTGTTTCACGCATCAAATCACTTTGGTGACACAATAGAAGACAAGTGCCCAATATACACCATGTACCATCTGAATTTCTATCATTTGAATAGCATTGTTGGACCAACCATGCTATTCAAATGATGTAAACTATTGGGGAAAGTATCATTGATTTTAATTCTCTTCAATTATATCTTACATCCCACTTCTCACTAACCAGTTTCATTAATGTTTAGTTTTCATTTGGGTTAACTCTTTAAATTGTAATTATTATCCAAAAGGAAGTAAGTCTGCATGCTTATTATACCCAAACATGATTTATTGAGTATAATATCATAATGCAATATGAATATGAGACTTTTTGTCTTTAAAAAGTATTACAGGCATGTCGATGAAAAATATTTGAATTGAAAAACTCATTACGAATTAGTAATGGATCTTAACTTGTCTTTTTGAATAGTAATTGTTAAGTCTAGAATTCTTCTATTGGCAACGGTAGCAGTAGTTATTAGTTGAATTGGAAGTAAATTGATAGAAACCTAAATTTGTTGTAGGACAAATTGGAAATGTCTTTGTTTCAAACTGATACGAAGAATAAATTAACTTTCATTTTAGCTCATCTTAAAATATGCTTTCATTTTACCTCACGTAAGTAGATAACCTCAAATGCATTTTGAATTTTAATAGTTTTAATTAGGCCGAATTGAAAATAATTTCACCTGGTTTTTATTTAACTATAAAATCAGCACAAGTTTAATTTTGCTGACAAGACGGTTCCGTAGTTCAATTGGCGGAAGTAGACGGAAGTATAGATATGGCATATTTCGAAATTTACGATCCGTATCTTTCGTGTTAAGGTAATGAGTTTCCTGCCTCCGTTGCTCTTCTTTAGTGTTATTTAGATGCTTAAATTCTATAATTAAGTTCACTTTGTTGTATAAAATTCTGCGGTGAATGAAAACTAACGGTTAAAGGTTATTAAATAATCTGAAGGCAATGACACCATGTTCGTCAGGTGTGACCATTCTGTGTTGTCATTAACTTAGGTAATATATTAATTAGAAAAACTAATCGATCTGGTCAAGTATATTGTATGTAGGACAAATTTTGTCTTCTCATGATTTGACTGAAAGTTTATCGAGCAAGGAAACATGGGTCTGTGTGAATCCGGTTTAACTTTACCACGTTGTTGTTTCCACTTTTCATATTTTCTAATGAAACTCAATGAATACTGTGAGTTTGCTCAGTTTTGTAGATAATAGTGAGGTGTGATTGCGTTAAAGGCGGTTAGGAAGTTTGCATTAGATTCATGCTTTGCCAAACCTAGAATTTAATAAGTTAATAATTAGTATTATTACACGTCGTGACGGACCAACTAATTCCTCAGTATTAATTTCTCACTAGAAATTTTTTTTTGTTAGATAATTATTTAGAATAATACAAACTGGGACAAAGAATCCGAAACACTCTGAATTTGAAAGCTTGATAAACTTGAAAATCTTTTCGTACTTTTGTGATTTTCTACTCCGATAAGGATGAGAGTGAACTAGTCTAATAATCCAATCAAATTGGATTGAAATTGAATCCAATTTCGTCAAAAAAAATTGATTGCACTCTCATTCATTCAGTTTTAGAGCGGTTGTAGTAAATCTTTGCTTTACAATTACTAATGAAGTGCCAAAAATAAAAATACTCTCTTCACTCATTTCTTTACAAATGTTATAAATTGTAAGAGAGACTTCATTGTTGTATTTTTTTTTCATTTTTAGTTCTACAGCAGTAGGTCGAAATTTTTTGATGCTTTTGTAAACGGAACAGAATACAATTTAAACCTGGGTTATATTTGTCATATCGGCTGAAAACACTAATTCTATTATCTTCTGTGCTGATTTAAACTTGAAAGCTTCATTTCACTGTGTACTATTATTTTATAATTTTGATTTCTCTCAATTTCACGTTACGTTGTTGAAATTATTATTGAAACAATACATTTAAATTCGACTATCATTATAATTTATAATAACCCTGGGCTCGAGAATTGTGTTTCTGGGGTTGTCAGGTGTAATCTTAATAATTGGAAACAAAATATATTATCATCAATCATCATAATCAGACTTAAAGTATTGGAAGAAATCTTTTGATATTAATTTGATTTTGTTCATTTCCTTCTGTTGTTGGAATTGAAGAACTATTTGAAAATGCTGACAAAATAGTAGTAGACCTACTTTGTTTATTTATTTTTACATGGATAACTTAATATGTTTTTAGATGATTCGATAGAAAAAAAAAAGAATTTTTTTTTGGACGTTTTAACAATTTCTTTGCTAATGTATCTTCTTCACTTGTTCAGCTTGAATTTTTATGATTTTCGAATAGAAATCAAGGAGTAATCTCCCTGAAAGTCTTTTTACAATATTCCTCTACACAAAAGAAAGTTTTGAAATCAAAGTAAAGAATATCTAAAGTAAATTCTGTTTTAGTTAGAAGCTAATGGCATTGTGGTCATCTACTCACACTTTACTTGGCGATGTTATTACTAACGAACAATGGCGTAAATTGAAGATCCTAAAATCTTATTTTAATGCCCAACAAATACAACATATGTATATAACATTTATTTATAATCAGAGTTTACAGTCACTAAGACTTATTACAGAAGAATTGTTTAAGCATGATTTAAAAAGAGGAAAAGCTAATGACAAGGATGATTATTTCGCATCTCCGGATTCGACTTTCACATTCGAAAAGATTGGGTTTTCTTGAGTTTTCTTGAGTTTCTTGACATTTCTTGATAAGTATAATGCGTAAAGCTGAGGAGAGGGGAATAAAAATTCTAAATTAACATTTAGAAACAGCAAGGTTTACTTATAGTTGTAGTCAGTTATTGAAGTAATGTTGATAGTATAGTAACTAGTAAAAAGGAAATGAAAAAAACTGGTAATTTCGACCCATAAGCTAAGCTGAAGGCGAGGAAAGAATAATAAATATTATTGGGCCTGATTACCTGTATCTACATATAAGAACTGAAGGAAAGCTTTTGAAGGAAGGTGCACGGTGCATTTGGCTAATGGGTTTGTCTATCGGAATAATTAGGATACGTTGAGGTGGTTGGTAGTGGTGGCGGGTTCTTAGGTCCCTTCTTATTGTTACTCAGATGGTATATTGTTGTAAAAAGTTGTTTCTTACTTGTATGTGCCTCTTAAGTTTACACAAGAGCACACCTGTTAGGTTAAAAACCTAGATATGACATCGACATCCCCATCATCACGGTCATGGTTTCATTTTCCTCTACTTCCAGTCTCCATTTAGCCCTTGCTATGCGTTGACGCACCGACAGTGGTTAGAGAGTAGAGAGAGACTCTCTAAATGAATCAAATGGAATCTAATCCAATTGGTTACATTTGATTGGGTTGACTATGTTAATCCTTTCAGTTTTATGGTATATTAAAACCGAGAATAAAGTGAAGTGAATCATTTAGTAGTATTGTTGGAAAACTGAGGATCATGCCATTTGTAACGGTGGTGTCAATGAGAGCCTCGGCGGCGTCAGAGTTCCTAAGTAATGCAATGTTAAGACAGGATTTCAAAAAGGATAGAGACAGTGCGACAGCAATTCTTACAACGAAAATGCGTTCAATGTGTGAAAATGAGCTGTACACTCAAGACTCTGCATTTGGAAATCCTAATATTGTGGAAAAATGTTCAGAAAGTGGTGGTAGCGTGAGTAGTTTACCTGTAGGTTCAATTCGGAGAAAAAGTGTTAGTTTCATTGATTTGTCAAATATTGGAATGAAATTATCTCTTGCTCCAACAATGTCTGAATCAGGGTACAGTAGTACTAGCTCAACTTCTTCTGGATCGTCGAGCAATAGTAACAGTAACAGTGATGAAATTTCTCCAGCTTGGTTCGAATCCTCACAAGTTGCTCTTGGAAATAATNTAACAGTGATGAAATTTCTCCAGCTTGGTTCGAATCCTCACAAGTTGCTCTTGGAATTTTTGGAGCGAATAGCCAAGCAGGAAAAGCAACGCTATGGAAGAGCTGGATTCGAAATAAATTACACCTAACAAGAAATGGAAAGTATTCATTAGCTGGGAGTTTAACGAGTCTGAGTCATTTGAGCCTTCGTTTGGTAATTAGTAGCTAAAAATTATTGTTATTTCATTGGTTTCGGCTTACTAATAATTAGCTAACATGAATTTGAAATTAAAATCTTGATCTCAATTCTGAAGGAACTGTCAATGTCATACTGAAAGTTTTTTTTTTAATTCTGTTGAATATGATTTTTTTTTTCAGAACAAGTCACTTTTGGTAGAATGTACTCCTGAAACCGAATACTCCACTACCAAATTCTACACACTTCAGAAAATTCCGAACGTTACTAGTGAATTGCAGAACGAAAATGATTGCGGAATTGAGGATGTAATCGACGGTGATCTGTCCTGTAACCTCTTTGTTCGTGAATGTTTGAAAACCTATTCTGGTTCACATTTGGAATTTGTAGAACAAACGGAGAAATGGACTTCGAAGATTTGTAATCTCAACGAAAGTATCCCAAAATCATCTCTGAATAATTCGTTCTTCATTACGTCAACCTTGCAAGTGAATCACCAGAGTGAGCAGCACGATAGAACTTCAGTGAGTTTACGTGGCAAAAAAATACAGGCTCCGGATTGGTTCTGGGACTATGGAGCGGTTAGCAAAGAAACACAGTTGGACGAAGCTGGAATTGCACTCCAAGGTCATGCCCATGTTATTCATAAAGAAGAAGATCTAAGTGACCGATTTGTTCAAGTGAAGTGGGATAGCATTGAAGAAAGATTTTGGCTAATAGTGTGGAAAGAAACAGTAGGGCGTGATTATGTGGCTAAAGTTGACTTGTGTGATGTAGAGGCAGTCTGGACTGACGAAAATGAACTTCATTTACCTGATGAAAATCTAGTCTTTCATAAAGAACAAAACCGTGGACTACTCAAAGATTTGTATACGACCTGTTCCCAATTAGGCTCTTGTGATAAATCTGCTGGGCTTGCTTCCGGTAACAATGTGGATAGAGTGAATGAAGTCGTTCAACTCTTCCAAAGAGTAGCGGTAAGTATACCGATTTTTGCTTTTTCTATAAAATTGTCTAGAATTTTTTTTTTTTTCATTTTTACTAAAAAATTTTTTTTTTTTTTTTCATTTTTACTAAAAAAAATTTTTTTTTTTGCAGTTGGAACTTTCCTCAAAACGGACTCTCGAAACAAAGTCAATTACCATTACCAAAGTTTCAAATCCAGTATATTTTACTTTCAACTTGGAAACAATTGAGTTCCGTTTGAAAACTGAAAACGGGAATCCCATTGAACCATACTACATCCTGGTCTCCCTATTCGATGCTAAGAATGGTCGGAAAATTTCAGAAGATTTTCATTCAACGATAGATAGTCATGGGAAGTTTGTGACAAACCCCAAAGTGAGTTTCGATATTTTGGTGCGGTTTCCAAGTATTTGTTCATGAGCATGATGTGTCTCGACATTTTAGCGTAGGTTGTTTTGAATTTACAAAACGGGTCGGGAAGTAGAAGTTATTAGTATTCACTTGGTTAAGTGGTTTAGTGATCTTATTTGTCATACATTGAGATGCAGATGTTGTTTTGCAAGTTTCTTTCAAACTCATTTCAGGTTTTCCAATTAAGTTCCTCTTTTGTTTTGATTTTCTGTTGTGGCTTTATTCCCCTACATATCAAGTAAAAGGACTCAGATTTCTATTCATTTAAAATGAAGAAAATTTGATGAGGCATTGTTGATTAATAATTGATAATCTAAATTATTTAAATTTTAGATCCCTAGGGGTTTTTATTTAATGCTCATTTGAAATCTTTTTGTTATCTATTTTAGGCTTTATTTCGTGTGAGTGAGGTGAACGATCAAATTTTCATTGTAGTTCGAGTGGAAAAGACTTTGCAAGCTACTGAAGCCGATCTTTATTTGCGAGGAAATCCAGATGGAAAAACGGGTTCTAGAATATCTAAATTTGTTACCAATTCACCACTTTTTACTGAGGCTCAGCGGTAAGTAATTATAAAACGACTGACCATGCATGTCCTTCCTATTTGTTGTGGTCTTAAAAAATGCCCAACCTATATAATTTTACTTTTCTTCATCCTGTCAAAAACTTCTTTTTTTTTAACTTCTTTACACAATAATTCTAAGTCAAGCGTATTCTCGCCGTCAATTTGAGACTTTACTGTAAATTTCCTAATACATTCAATTCAATAGCCTAAGTTGTACGGATGGATGATTTTAAATTAGGTCTTTATCAATAATTATCCTTAATGTAAAGACAGACAATAAGTTATCTCATCATATCAAAAGACATGAAACTTGTCAAGGTCGCTGCTTTTTATTGTTTTGGTTGAGTGGGATAACTTTGTTGTTTGATATAGTTCGCACTTGATGAAGCCGGTTGTTCACAAAGCACCATAGTGTACATACAATTTGTTAGAAATTTTGAAGCGATAATAATTAGAGTTTATAAGTTTAAAATAACGGAATTTGATGCCTTATACTCAGGTATCGTATGCCATTGGGAGTCTCGTTCAGATGCCTTTTTCGTAAAGGAGAAACCGGAGAAAGTTGTTTTATTCTGGATGTGGATTCCTCATTTACTCCATTATACAAACATGAGAAAGGTACGGATGAAGATGTGCTAAAAATACTGGCAGACATAAGGAAACCGGAGAAAGTAGCAAAATTTACTCTTGTCCCTGGTATATTGAAAGCAAGTGTTGGTAGATCCAACTTCTTGGGAGTTGAGGACAAGGCAGAAGACAAAGATGAAACCGCAGTTGTCATCACAGAATTTCCGTCACAATCCATTGAACCCTTCCGTCGATTTTTACATCTTCTCTACGTCTATCCAATAATGCTCAATTTGAATCCTCTTACAAGTAAAATGAGAGCAAGGAATATTCTATGTCGTGTTTTCCTACGATCTGAAGATGATATCGATGCTAGTCGTAAGTTAAATGTTAACTGCATTTTTTTTTTGCACGTTTTAATTTTGATTTTTGACTTTATTTTTAAGCATTAGAAATGCATCCTTCTGCTGGGAACATAGGAACATATATCCTGTACCATAGAACAAATCCAGAGTGGTACAGTGAAATCAAGTTATCATTGCCAGTGGCTCTGGACCCTCGTCTTCACCTTCTGTTCCAGATCTACCATATTTCGTGTTCTTTTGAAAAGACCAAGTCAAAGCAAGTAGAAAATATACTTGGCTACGCTTGGATTCCACTTTTGAATAAGTTCCGGTTCATTGGAGGCGAACACCTCTTACCAATTGCTTCTACGTTACCGTCGGGTTACCTGCAGATTCAGCCGTTAGGTCTTGGAAGAGGGGTAAATATTTTTTTTTCATTTTTAGACTAATAATATGCATGGGTTTCACTTTTATTTCTGGGTGTGGATAAATAACTCTTCACCTTTTTAATATTTTTAGTAATACCGTCGGCTTCCCGGTAAAATGAATTAAGAAACATTCATATAACTTTAATAGATCTTGAGGGAGGATACTTAAAAAAAAACTACTTTATAACGGTGTATTAGAGTACTCCTTCCATGCATGTCTTGCTTGATGAGTTTGGGTTGAGTAGATTAATTTATTGCACCAAACTATATAGAGTCAAAGCGAGGACGAAGTGGCTATGGAAAGACCGAGTAGCGGAGGAACTTCTCCTCAGTTGCTCCAAATACTTAGCCGTAAGCGATTTTTCAAAGGCAAAAGCGAAAAGGCAAGTTCATTGTGTATACTCTAAATGCCTTATTCCGACTATGGAAACTATGCTCATTTTCCAGAAGACGTAATTCGTCTTGCTTCTCTTTCCGGTGTCATTTGCTCTCATGCAAGTACAAATCATTTTCTCTTTCTCCATTAGTGCCTAATTTCTCTATTGCTAAATTAATGCCAATAACAAGATATTGCTAAGCAATCTTTTCTATGATTCTTATTTTATCTATCATCTAGATCTAATCTAATCTAATCTGATGAATTTTGATCTTGTGATCTGCCTGCTGACAAAAATGCGAAGTAATTGACAATTTAATAAAATATTTTTTTAATATTTTGCAGTATTCTGGTCCTGATATTGGCTGGATAGAGAAATGTTCACTCTCTGTGAAACTAAATTTGATATCAACTGTCTGGACAAAATGTGGTTCATTGGGAGCATTTTTTGCTCATGCAGAGAAGATTACGTTGAAGGGAAATAGTTCAAGTGGATCAAGATTTCTTCATTGTGATGATGAAAACACGATCAAGTCTATAAAGACATTGGAATCTGTTGATCTGGACACTCTTAGGGATTTTTTTCCAACAATTATCAATCAGATCTGCAATGTTGCTAAAATATCTAAAGCAGTTGGAGTGGCGTCATTCAAATTCCTAATCTTTGCATTTCATGCTGTTATTGAGGCTGGTCTTGAGCATATAATTGAAGATTACACGCGACTCCGATTCCTCGCAAGTGAGGAAAAACCTAAGGACAACAAACAACCAACCTCTTGTAAACTATTTTATTTAAAAATTTTCGAAATACTTGGTTCTAATCGTCTTTTTTTTTCATTTCAGTGGCAGAAGTGATAGTGGACGCTTGGATCGAACTGTTTGAAACAGGAGATGGAGTCACAATCGCTAGCTCTTTGGAACACTCGAAGCATTTCTTTGCAATGATACTCAAGTCCATTGCCATTCAAGGTTTTCATTGTGTAAACCCTGAAGAGTCAAAATTAGTGAAAGTGACACAATTGTTCACATGTGAAGTTGTCCAAAGATGTCAACCTGACTTTACTCTTTCTCGAGGTGCCAATGAAAATATTGTTCAATTCATTTGCTCCGCTCTCTCTGTTATTACACAGAGACATGTCGTCTTTGCAACCATCAATTCATACCTGGCTTGTTTTGGTCCTGGTGACTCTCATAAGGTACATCAGAACTGAATCTTAATTAGAGTAAAATTAAAGTGTAGCAAACGAATCAAGCATCTATGTTTCCAGGTGCAAGATTTTAAATTTTATTTGCTGCAATGCCTTGTTAAACATCCGCTGTTTCTTGAACTAAATTCAGCTTCTGGTGATGATGAATTCACCAGGTAAGTCAGGAGTAAACTTAGATATTTGAAACACCAAATTACCATTAATCTTCACATCGTATGGTTTGGTATTTACAGACTTGACAACATTCCTTGGTCCAAACGTCACTTTTTGGTTGCTACAGTTATGAAACAAAGCAGAAGTGGGCTTGGAGAAGTGTCCAATGTGAGAAGTTTAGCTCTGAAGCCTATAATGGATGGACTTGTGATACACGAGGAAACGGGTGGAGGAACGACAATGTGGGTTCCATGGCTTCGTGTCGTTTGTGACAATCTCCATAGGATTTCAACATCGTCCCTCAATACAAGTCACTCATCCCGCTGTTCTTCCGTTTCTACGATTCTTTCAGCTACAGCGGGTACACTTGTCCAAGCGGCTCTAAGCAAATCATTAAGTGGAAGTCAACGAAATACAGTTCAATCAAATGGAATTGGAGGTGATGAATTGCTTTGTGGTGAGCTGGAAGGAAGGAAATCTTCTCTTCGTCTAAGGAATGGGTTAAGTTTAGCACCAAGCATCAGCACAAACAGCAGCATGTCCAACATCAGTAGCATAGGGAGTGGTGACAGATTGAGTGTGGATCGATTGAGTCTAACCAATTGTGACTATTTGGATGCCATTTCGGCCATCAAAATGAGCAACCCTGCTGCTTCAACTTCATCTGTCGTTAGTGTTGGATCCGGAAGTGGCACTATAGTCAATGAGAACACGTCACATAGTGGTTCAGGGTATGGTATTTTGTCACTGCTTGTGCATAATTTCAAATTTTAATATCATAATTCTTGTTGCAGAGATACACAAAGCATTGCTAAGGATCCAAGCGAAGTTCTTACAGATGACGAGGTGAAAGTAGTTCAATTGAACGGAAGTACAACTGAGCAAGACAAGAGTAACGTTGTTCTTCGACGATATGATAAATTGAATGATGTAGAGACGAGTCAATTATTAATCAGTGGACTCTACATTCTAAAGAAACTTGGACGACAAGGACTTCGGACTTTTTGGTCTAAAAGTACGAGCCAAGAAAGGGCATCGCTTCTTCAAATGATTCATCTCGCATGTTCACACTTCACTTCCGCTAAGAAGTCTGCGACAGTAACACGGAAGAAAGTAAAAACAATTTTGGGTTTTTATTTCCTCTATTGTGTCTACTTTAGAAGAAATATTCAATTTCCCACCACAAAGTAGGAAATAACTTTCAAATCACTTTATTTCTAATGTTTTCCTAAATAGTTTACTTTACATCAAGTAATGGCTTACTTTCAAAGTCGACCCAAGTTTTCTATTTTCAGAAAGCGCAATAGTGACAAATTCACACGTCAAAAAACACGCTGCCATAGGCAGTCAAAAGAAGTGAGTATAATTTTATTCACTTCTGAAGAGCAATGTGCATTTTTTCTTGCCTGATTCGCAAGTTATCAAACACTTCCAGAGTACGACTGACTATATTTATAAGAAAAGTTTATCCATTGTCATTTTTTTTCCTGGCATTAGATCTGGAAACAATCTTATTGGTATCTTTTGACCATAATTATTTATATTTTAGGTCGTTGGAATTGTAGTCCCACCTACCATGCCACCGAGTCCTCGAGCTTCTTTCTTACCGAATAAGAAATGGTCTTCACTTCCTTTGAAAGGAACAATTGATGAAGCTATTAAAGTGGATGACCTTGCTTTGAAGAGAAAGAAAAGTACAACTGCAAACGATTGGAAGGCGCTTAGCTCAGAGACAACCTACATATGCGTTGACACATTGGCCAACTTATGCACTGCTTGCAAAGGAGAAAATAATGAAATGCGAGATGTCATTCGTACGACGCTTGATGTAGCCAAGACGAGTGAAGATACAAGGGCTATGCTTAGTGCCCTTGAAAACTTATATCACATTGACGAGTTGGCGTCCATTGTTTTTGCAAAAGGTGGTAAATGTTATAAGTATTTGAGAGCGGAGTAAATTATATATTTCTTTTGATTCTTAGGGAACGAAGACTTGAGTCACCAGTTATTCTGTGAACTCCTCACTGGATTTGGGACGACTTATTTAATTAACTCATGTGTTGGAATCCTAGCCAAACTCTACCTTAATGACCCAAATCGGACAATCTCACAGAGTCTTATCGCTGTTTCTTCGTTGTCACTTACACCAGCTTTTGTGCATAATTTTCGAAAGTCACTGGGTTTGTTAGAGAAAGGAATGAGCCTCAACGACAGGTCGAGTTTCATACTGTCAATTACAGAAAAACTCAGTTTCATAGATCTTCATGAATTTGAACCCAAAAGTATTCTCAAACCACAAAATTCATTTCGAGAATTGAAAAGTGGAAGTGGGAAGAGAAGAAGCGGTCACAGAATCTCGCCTAACAGCCTTCCGATGAGACTTGGAACCATTCTAAATTCTCTTTGGTTACTTAAATCTTGTACAAATGAGTATCGACATTCAGAGTTGTATTTAAAATTGGCCAATTCCTACTCATTTTATGCATATGGGAGGTTACGAATTGATGCGTTCGAGTCTCTCAAGGAGGAACATTACTCAAGAAAGAGATTCAGTGAAGCACTTCTTTGTGAGTTACACATAGCCGCTGGACTTGCTCGTCGTACAGCAACTCCTGAGGTAATATTTATGAAGTATATACAGTAGATCAAAAAAAAATTTTTTTTCCTTGTTTTGAATTTTTGACTTTGACAACGAATTGATTGACAGGTGAAGAAAGTGATTCTTGGAATATCCCAGAATCTCAAGGACGAATTCCAACAAACTGGAGAAAGTCAGGAAGAGGAGGATACAACTGAAGAGCTAATTCAGCGTCTTGAAAGTTGTGTCAGTCTTTGTGAAAAGTCGGAACGTTATGAGCTTATGTTGGAAGTAAGGATTCAAGTCCTCGTTCTTTGAAACTCAAGTTTGATTTTAAAACAAATATTAAATTACTTAGGTATATCGAATTTTGGTGGATATTCAAGAATCGCTTTCTGATTATGCAGCCTTAGAACACTCATACAAACAAATGTCTAGAGCCTGTTCTCTCATCCAGAACAAACGAGAAAGGTTTTTGGCGACGTATTATAGGGTAGCGTTGTATCTTCCGAGAAAGAGTTCTCTGACTCGACCTGTAGATGTCTACGTCTACAAAGAACCGAACGTCACATCCCTTATGGAGGTTTGTAATAAAGTAGAGAATTCAGAGGGTGCCACAATTATTTCTGGAGATACGGATAAAATGCTTGATAATGACAAGACATATGCCACCATTACCCACTTGAGCCCTATTCCAAGTGAGAGCCCAAGGAGAAAATTGTGGTCAGAGGACTTTCGAAGGCATCAAAACGTTAACAGGTTTTCATATGATACTCCTTTCACCGTAAAAGTACAGGACCGAATCAGTATAGACAATAAAGCCGCTGTTCACCAACAGTGGAAACGAAGGACAACTATTCAAAGTGAGCCTTTTTTTTCTTAGCAGAACGAACCACATGTGGAAGTGAAAGTTTGATATTTACTTTCGACTTTTGCAGCTGAATATACCTTTCCAGCCGTCGTATCCCGACTTCGTGTGATCAATTCAGAAGAAGAAGATCTGAGTCCCATTGTGGTCGCCATTGACGACATGCAGAGACGTGTCGTTGAACTCCGATCTGAACTCCACTCTATGGATCTGAAACGTATTCAACTTCGTCTTCAAGGGTCTGTTAGTGTTCAGGTACTTCTAAGGTTTATTACCGAATAAATCTATCTGAGAACTTAAGTTAACATAAAATATTTTATGTAGGTCAATCAAGGGCCATTAGCCTACGCAAGAGCATTTCTAGACAAAGAACATGAGTTCCCCATTATGGATATCAACAAACTTAAAGCAATTTTTAGGTAATTTGAACAAATTCTTCTGTTCTGTCACAAAATTAATAATTGAATTTTTTTTTATATGGGAACAGAGATTTTGTTGAGTGCTGTGGAGAACTACTTATTCGGAATGGTCAATTAATTTCCACAGAGCAAGCAGACTATCAGACACAACTAGAATCCGATTATACCAAATTGTGCCAGGTTCTAAGTTCAGTATTGGGACTTCCAGAATCAGCATTGAATCGCATGAGTCGCATTTCAATTAGTTCCTGTTGAGTAAAGATTCTCCTTGCAATTTTACTAATTGCGCCACCTTCCTCACAGTAACACAAATTCAAATTTGATAAAAGCGACCGGCCGCGACGAGTAATTAGTATTGTTTTTAAGATATTAAATTAAGCGTTGCTTAGTATTTTGGTAAGAATGCTAATCAGCACCGTACAATAGGCTTCGAATAGAAATACAAAATGGAATTATGTGCCAATTTTTTTTTCTTACCAACAAACAATACTCGTAGGTTCAATTTACACACTTAGATTAAATTTTAATTAAGGAAAGTTACAACGTAACTTTTGTTGAGATGTAAGGCCTGCACTACATGCAGTTTAAAGCATTGCACGAATCTCAGCAAACTTAAGAAATGCAAATTACAACAGCGCACTGTTGCAAATTATGCCAGTACGTAAATCTTGACGAAATGTATTACAAAGATTGCTAATGGTGCCGGCCATGAATTTTTTTTTTCTGTTCCTGACTTCTGATTCTACTTTCCTTCGTAAGCAATAAATGAAGTATGGTAAGAAACTTTTACAACAAAGTGTTATGATCCAGTGAACCTGTTTTATTATAGTATTGCCAAAGAGAGAAGAGCCACGGAAGTTGAAACAGGAAGCAGCATATGAGCTGTTAATCTAAAAATCTAATTGGCGTTCTCTGTTAGAATCATCTTTAGTTTAGTCTGTGTTAAAAATTATCCTATCTTTGGTGGACAATGTAATTTTAAAATAAGAGCAATGAACTTATGAGCATCATACTTACAAGTTACAAGACCTTAAAAATACACAGGTTTAACTCACACGTACCTGGAATAAACTTATATTACGAATGGTATTACAATTTACATATATCTACAAATATATCTTGAGTAATGCTAAAAATCTAGAGTATAAGGTACAACGTAGTTTCCGGTTACAAACCTGGCATGATGTACGCAATCGCATCAAGAGTCTTTCTCAGCGTCTCTTGTGGAATTACATTTAGTTCTTCAACTTGCTGAGTGAGACAGAGCAGCGGTCCAGTCGCACAAATTAATGAATCCAATAATACTGAAAGACTTCCACTGACCGTCTGACCCTAATAAATCAATTACTCATAATTCTTATTTGTATGAGACTCGGTCATTGAAATGAGATTTTACCTCATGCTCTTTCAATCTCTGTCCAATAATTTGAAGAGATTCGCCTAGCAGGATGAAATGAGCTGCAGCATCATTTGGGTCTGTTCCCGTGACTTTGTACATTGGCTCTTCTTCCCTACGAGGTGAGTATCTGGATTTAATCACAAAAAAAAAAGTCAACTAGGAAAATTAATAACGTGTATTTTTAGTGGGGGTGAGTAGAACAAGTAGATTGATGTACTACTAAGAAACATGAAACAGCCGTTTACTCTACTTACTGTAATTTCACTCCTGATTTCGCAGAATTTGACATTGAACGCATTGCAGCAACGTTGAGATTTCCACCAGTGACTCTAGTAGGCGACTTTCGTCCATTTTTTATAACTTTTCCTGGAGTCAAGGAATGGTTAAGATTAAGATTGTACTTTCCTTTTCCTTTGCTTCGTTTCGCTGGTTTTATGATCTCGCGTTGTTTCTTTGGAGGTGGTGTTATTATGTCATCTTCCTGACCAAAACTTCCAGAAATTTTCCGCTTCCTACCTTTCCCTCTTCCTACACCTTTCTTTCCAACAACTTTTGTACTTTCTCCATTCTTCCCGTCTGGTTTCGACACTTTCACTCTCCCTCGTTTCGTTTTAAGAACTCTTGGAGGTGGAGGTGGAGGGGCTGTATTTTTTATATTCTCCCCTGATGACTTCATTTGTTTCGCTGCTCGATTCTTCCACATCTTTTTCTGAGCTTGTGGTACAGAACTCCATATTTCGCCGAGCTTTTTCGATGCTCCTGAGTAATCTAAATGTGGATATTTTTCAGTGAAAGTGTTCTTCTGTTCCTTTGCCCAGAGCATATATGCCGTAACTCGCCGAACCTGCTTGAAGAACAAAGAAAACAAGTTCATCCAATGTAACTTATTGAACTCTACTAGTTACTTATCTTAGCCTACTAACTTACAGGCTTGGATTTATCCTTCTTTGCTGCATTTTTTGCAGCTTTTACTGCCATAGTAGATATAAATGGACGTATTGGTACTTCAATAGATCGTCTAGCTTTCGGAGGCTTATGAACCACTTCAAGATGCTTTTCAAGCATATACGTCGACTGTGCTTGAGATTTGAGTCGGTTGATAGAAGTATTTGAAGGAACTTCAGTAGCTCCGTCTTCTGCGTCCAATAAACCTTCATCAATAATTTCTTCCGCAGCGACAAGCGTTGGCATATCGGCCTCATTGAAGTCATCTGGCAGATCAATTTCTAAGTCTCCTACATCATCAATCAACATAGATTCTAATTCTGGTGTGTCCAAAGGATAGTCTTCCTTTTCTTTGTTCGTGGTCCATTGAGTTTTGAGGATAGTTTTTGGTGATACCGATACCTATAAAATCACAACTCGAATAGAATTAGTCCGCTAGCAATTTGTTTCTGTGTGATTTTCTTAAAATACCTTTTGATATTTTCCCTTTGATGATTTCCTTCCCTTTCCTTTCCTTGACTGGTCCACATGATCTTCAGGTGATTCAAAATCAGCTAGAAACGAATTCTTTTTCCTCACACGACCAGATCTTGATGCTACTGATATGAAACATTAAATACATCGACTATTTAGAATCATAATCTAAACCTATATAGTGTAATACTGTTATGAACCCCAATTTTCTACTTTCTCATATTTAGACGGTAATAACTTGTAAAATTTCATCTACATGATGATAATTAAAGCTAAATATGATGGAAAATGTTTGGAAGAAGGTAATAGTGGGTTGAAGAGCGTGTAGTCTGACTTAAACAGTGGTACATTGTCGTTGAAAGATTGTTAAAACCTTGGTAATAAAAATTAGCTTTACCTGATTAGATGTATCCTCCCGGACTTTCTATTTCGTCAATTTCCTTAACTTTTTTGATTAGGAAAGATAAATAAAGGCAGTACTTACTCTGTTGCTGGGTGTCGTCTGACATTCCACTGCCCAAGAGCACACGTTGCAATGTTTTTATTTAGTAAAAAGATTCTTATTTTTGAATTGTCAAAGTAAACTGGTAGTAAAATTCAAATTTCCCGCATTTGGGACATTGTTGATCCTTGGGCGAAGGAAGTCTAGGAAATGACGTCATCTAGCAAATCATCTGATTTCAAAAATTATCAAATGGCGGGAAAATTACAAGGTCATTAGAATAGAAGGTCAAAGGTCGTTTCATTCTTGTCAATCTTCTTCCACTCACATCTCAAATTTTATTGTTGTTCTTCAATTATTATTCAAAGGATCACGACCACACTAATTCCCTCTCTCTACTGGTGGTTATCATAATTATTAATTTTTTTATAGTACACATCGGATTTATTCATATTGTTGTTTACTTTGTGTCAAGTAATGGAAGGACTAATTGAACCACCATCAAATCCTCTCGACATCAATATTGACAAGGTTGCTAAGTCTTATTCTGATTTTTTGAAAATTCCAATACTTTCTGCAGCTTCGTTCACACAAGACACAGCGGATCTTCTTAACGTCCATACTGAATGGACTTATGATGATGTTATTAGCAAGGAAAAGTCAAGCTTCGTCCAGAATCACTCAATTGTGAAGTCGTCCGTCTTAGCAAATACACTTGTTATTGCATCATCTATGCCGGTTCCTTATGATGTGTAAATTATTTGAAAATCTTTCTGTAAAATTTGATTAATTTAAGTTTTCTTTTTTTGTTAATTAGGAAATTAACATGTTTCTCAAACGCTGGATCAAAGAAAGCCGTTCTGACTACTTCTGCCGATGCCACTAACAAGAAAACTGAGGAAAATGAGAATAGAGAACTTCTGCGTATTTATGACAATGAAATGTTGCTCAAGACAGTTGACCTAAAGAAGCTGGATAAGCACAAGGAAATTTATACTTTAAAAAGCCGTAAGTTTATATTCGAATTTAAATAAAAAAAAATTTTTTTTTGGTTTGCCCATCTACTGCGGGTAATTTGATCTCGGAAAAGGTTCTCAATTGCCGGTATGAGGGAGAAATGAAAAATTCTAAAATGAACCATGTCGGATCTGTCCAAATGGTAATCTAGAAGATGACGATGACATATTCCCGCACTTGAAGTAAATGGTTGAATTGAATTGTACAAATAGTTTGGCTTTAGAATGGGGATCAACAATGGCATGGAGTCAGGATGGGACTAAATTGGCATATATGGCGGAGAAGAAGACTCCCAAGGTGGAGCCATTCTTGGAACCCAAAGGCTTTACTCACGTTACTTGCGACCAAATTGATGATTCCAGGAAGGTTTATATTTATTATTTATTATAGTCATTGGATTCAAATTTTAGAGTTCAGAGAACCAAATATTATTATTTTTAGGGTGAAGAATTCGCTTTTCGTCAATCATGGGGAGAACAACTGACCGAATCACACGAGAGTGTTGTTGTTATTTTTGACCTATACACTGAAGAATTTAAAGTAATTGAGCTTCCTGACAAACTTTTCCCAAGTGATTTGCAATGGGTGAATAATTCATCAATCGTTGGAACCGGATACGTTCATTGCGAGTGGCGACTTGGACTAATTTATTGTACTAACCGAGAAAGTCGTATTTTTCAAATCGGGATTGACGGAAACAATTTTCGTCAGTTTGTATTACACTTCATTTACAGCAGTTCCTGAGTAGTAAAAAAAAAATTTTTTTTTTGTTTTTGTTTAGGATACTTAAGCAATCCTGGTAAATCAGCATTCTCACCAAGGGTGAATCCTAAATCCGAATTTCTGATTTGGCAAGAAAGAGAAGTTCGTGGACCGCATGATAAGTCTAGAGAAATAATGGGGTTGAAAATCGAGGTAATTCATTCTATTAGTAACGTAGTTGAAAAGCAAGTAAATTTTTGTCCTCCAGGATCAACTAGAAGCTCCGCGAATACTATATCCAACGAATCCGCAAACGTTGATCCCAGTGTACCAGAATTTCCCGTTCCAATGTTGGTCCTTAGATGGTTCAAAGTATTTTGTCGTTACGCCAAACGATGTGGAATCGATAATGCTCGAGTTCAATATTTCTACAGGTGAGTAATTTGAATTAAATGCAAAGTTAAACTTACCATTGATAGAGATTATATGTAAAACGAACATTGCTTAGATTATCGTTTGACAAGAGATCCTCTGGTGATAAGAAACATTGACGGGATTCATTCAATTGGAAAAGACTATATTTTGGCTTCAAGAAGTTCCACAATCGAATCGCCTTCTCTTCTCCTCATTAGTATTGAAAACCAAAAGATTGTTCCCTTGACCAAGTCCGTAAGGGTTATATCTCGACCTGTCAATCGCCTCATCATACCTGGACCAGTTTCTCCGGCTTCATTTTACTACGGACCCACTGGCGATGACGTAAAGCGAAACACTATCCCTCTCATGGTCATGCCGCATGGAGGTAAATTTAGATAAGTACCTAAGCTAAGGAACATCAGTACTAAACTTTAGTGTCTTCTGCAGGACCACACTCTGTATTTCTAGACTCTTATATCCCAGAGATTGCGTTATTTTTAAGTCTTGGTGAGCACTACGTGACTTACATTTTTATATATAGAAAAATAATTAAAAACATATTTCTACATTTTGACACTATATTTATTTGAAGGATATGGAGTTCTCCGACTCAATTACATTGGCAGCACTGGTGGGACTACAGATACGACCGAACGCCTCTGTGGAAAAATCGGAGTAGCGGATGTTCAATATTGTCAGGCAATAGTTGCTACTCTTTTATGCGATGAACCGAATCTGAATCCGACTCAAGTCGTGGCAAATGGAGGATCTCATGGTACAATTTTAATAATTGATGGTCCATTACAAGGTTTTCATATTTCATTTTAACATTCAGGAGGATTTCTAAGTGCACACTTGAGCTCCAGTTTCCCAGTGAGATTTCATTTTGTCTCCAATGCTGACAATTCCAAAGTAAAGTTTGACTGAACTACTCATGTTTATCAAATACTATTTCATTACAGGATATCTACAAGGCTGTTGCTCTCCGAAACCCAGTGACTGACTTACTGTGTTGTNTTTGACTGAACTACTCATGTTTATCAAATACTATTTCATTACAGGATATCTACAAGGCTGTTGCTCTCCGAAACCCAGTGACTGACTTACTGTCTTGTGTTTCCGTTTCAGACATAACTGACTGGTGAAGCTAACAATATTTGAACTAATTTGTTTTGTTTTATCACCTAATAATATTCCAAACATCTGGTTATTTCAAGGTCTTACGTGGAAATGGGTATTAAAAATTTACCAAACAATACCTATGTTCCAATAGTCAAAACATTAGAAGATGCGAAAAAGTATATGGAATGTTCTCCTATTCAATATGTTGAGGCGGTTAAGGGTGCGACATTGCTACTGCTTGGATCTGATGATATTCGTGTACCGATGTCTCAGGGAATGGCTTACTACAGGGCTTTACTAGCAGCAGGGAAAATTGCGGAGTATGTAGCCATTGATTACAATTTATTGTGTTCCTCATTTGAACAACATTGTAAACTAAACTAAAATCAATTAACTTATTTATTTTTTAGAGTTCGTCTGTACAAGGACTGTCACCCTTTGCAGAAAGTTCCAAGTCGATTTGACAGCACACTTCACACCGTCCTTTGGTTTGCAAAATATCTCAAAAAATAAAAGTGTAGCTGGGAGCTCTTTTTTGGTTTGTATGACCTTATTTGAAAGTAAGTCATCATAAATTAATGATAAATTGTGTCTTCAAATTCTACACTGCTACAGGTGATGGTTATGTAATAAAAACGAAATATAAATGACATACTTGAAATCAAATCTCAGATTTTTTCCTGCGAAGGTAGCTTAATCTTCCAGATCCAATCGTTTCCTCCTTTCCAGGAAACCTCATCAGTCTCGTAGATTTGCAACAACTGAGAATGAAAGTTCTTTATCTTTGGTGGGGTCGTTGGTATCATTGTTTCAGGGATTTTGCTCTCATCAATTTCTCCATCCGCCAACATTTCATTGTATATTTTGTCAAACTAAAAAATAAATTGAGAAGTGAGCGTCTTCAGAATTGATATGGTTATTATATCCTTTAAATCAATTTCATTGGCAACAATTAATTTAACCTGTTCCTCAGATGGATTATGGAAGTTCATCACCAGGAATATTTCATAGTCAAGTACCAACGTGAAACGGAATGTCGCTCCAACTCGAAGAATCTTTTTCCATTTTCTTTGAAGTCCTGCTGTGTACTGAGTTGCGTCTACATTATTAAAACATCATTTTCAAATTGAAACAGATAGATTACAATGATAATTGCTTACGCTGAGCCAAAATTGAGAGACGAGACGAAAATGCTGGAAAAGGGAGGAAGCGATATACTGATTTTCGCACATTACGACGAATGACAGGAATTTTTCGACCAAAATCAATGAGTTCAACAATGAAGGCAATACATTGATCATCAGGATTGTCTTCTCTAAATTTTGATACGAAAACAGCACGTGCCCAAGTGTGAGCATCTTTATCCTCACTAATAGGATCAAAGTCGCTACGAAGTGAATCATTGAACCACTCATTCCTTTTCAACGAATCAGTTCGGTACTCGTAAAGGATCAGTGCATCAATCTCATTGCAATAAGGAATCTTAAAGTTGAATAAATAAGAAGAAAGTCTGCAAATTAGAAATTTCACGACTTCAAGCAGATGAAGAGGTTTACTACTCACTTTCACAAAAATTATTTCTCCGACTTCTGGGACAAAACTTAAATCCGGTTGAACGGTTCTGCAATACCTCCTAATTATCCGACAGAGTCTATTCCTAAATTTTATAGTCCATGGGTAGTTAATGAAACCATAGCAGTCATCAAGGGCTACAAATCGTGTAATTTGAACTGGAATGATTTTGTCTTTGTCACACCCAGCAGTAATCATAACCGGAATGTCTTGAAGTGTGTATCTACGAACAGTTTAGAAAATTAAGTTGAGTTGAGGGAACATATTAAATTAGAAGAGTAAAGTAAAGCTCACTTAAATGTTGTGTCTAGGTCATTCCAGACGTAACCTTCTGTTGGTGGTGACTTTCCCGTTTCGATATCTCTAATCCGAAGGATTTCTAATTGTTCTTGCTTCACTACCATTTCTTTATCCCTTGCCTCAGCCACCAAACGCTGAGAATAGTAATCAAATGACTTTGGATTATCCATATCCGTACTAATTACCTTCTTCGGTTCTACCACTAATAATTCTTCCAAACCCAGGTTCACGGAGGCCCCAATTTCCTGTTCCTGTACCTCTACCAGCAAATCATTGTATTTGGTCTTGGAATCACATAAGTCAAGAGTCTCCAACGTCAGTTGATGTTCTGCAGAACCCATTTTCCTACGTATGACTTCCTTGAAATTAACTTTGAAGAATTCAGCGTATCAATTACGTAATATTAAAAAAAAAAATTATTATTGATTTTTCAATTTTCATGAAACTTTTTGATTAATTAGTAAACTCTGCACCTGTGCATCCTAATATATGGGCAATTTTGAACCTATGTAACTGTTGTTTGAACGGTTGCGCTAAAATTTTTGTAAGGTTTAAAAGTTCCCATCTGTGAGGNATCACATAAGTCAAGAGTCTCCAACGTCAGTTGATGTTCTGCAGAACCCATTTTCCTACGTATGACTTCCTTGAAATTAACTTTGAAGAATTCAGCGTATCAATTACGTAAATATTAAAAAAAAAAAATATTATTGATTTTTCAATTTTCATGAAACTTTTTGATTAATTAGTAAACTCTGCACCTATGCATCCTAATATATGGGCAATTTTGAACCTATGTAACTGTTGTTTGAACGGTTGCGCTAAAATTTTTGTAAGGTTTAAAAGTTCCCATCTGTGAGTGTACGCATGGGCGTAAAAGCTGCGCCGGTTGAGTAAATTAGTAAAAAATGAAATTCAAATTTGCCGCCCTCAANGGTACGCATGGGCGTAAAAGCTGCGCCGGTTGAGTAAATTAGTAAAAAATGAAATTCAAATTTGCCGCCCTCAAAACACAAGCAACCAATAAGAATCCCTCATTTTTTTAAATTTCCATTTGACCTTGAAAACATTTTATTAGAATAGCCATCTTGTCATTAAGTTCAAAAATATAATTAAAATGGTTAGGTTGAAGAAAGACTGATTTATTTTGCAAGTCTTCCCCATGAGTCCATTGAAAAACCCTCTTTTGCTTTTGAATATAACATCGGAAGGTGGGTTGTCATCGTGACTTACCAAATCATACTCATCCGATGATTTATATCGACGAAGTGGAGTACCCGGTGGTGGTTCAAAGTCTAACCGTTGGTATGATACAGGCATGTCTGCGACAGGTTGTTCGACTTCAAATCTTTTACTTTGTCTTTGAAATTGTGATTTTCTATTTTGATTTGCCATTTCTGGATTCTTCTGCTCGTTCATCGTTTGCTGGAACTGTCTACTCCGACTATCTTCCTCACGTCGTCGTTCCTCTGTTCGTCGAAGCTCTTCTTGTTTTCGTCGTTCCTCATCCTGTTTTCGAACTTCTTCTTCTTTCCTTCGTCGTTCTCCATCTTGTTTTCGCCGTTCCTCATCCCGTTTTCGACCTTCTTCCTGCCGTCGTCGATCTTCATCCTGTCTCCGACGTTCTTCAATCTTTTGACTCCTAACTTCATTTTCTCGCTTTACATTATATTCAATATTTTCTTGAGCATTAGCTTCATAACGAGCTTTTTCTTCTGGTGGTGTTTCCTCAACAAGCCACTCATTAATTGAGGATGCTTTTAAAGGTTGCTTTTCTTTCTCAAGCTGCCGTTCTTGCAACAATCCAAAACTTCCTTGTTGTCGTTGCTGTGATGAGTGTGCTAGACGATCCGAATTGTAGAATTTTTTATTGTTCTAAAAACTATTCACATATTGTTGCTTTACCTGAGTTATGCTTATTGAAACTTCCACGATCAGAGTTCGATTGTGAAGCGAAAGGTGATTGATACTGTTGTTCGTTCACTACAAAGAAACGAATTTAAGTTTAGAAGTTAAACTGTGGATTGCAGCTAAGTTTATTACATGTTTCTGTCTTTTCAGCTTGACCTCCAATTTTGAAAGTACTACGACCATTCCGACTACGACCAAAGGTATTCAGAAGACTTATTGGTTGTGTCTGCTGAAAACGATTGATACTTTTCAAATAGGAAGCCTCCTCATTCACTTGTCGTCGCCTCACTGATGGTAATTGTTGTGGTACCAAATGAGTTTCATATTCATCACCTAATAAATTAGCTCATAAAATGACTGACATTGAGCAGATATAAATCGATTTAGGTACTGAATTTATAAAAATTGGGTAACTCACTTTCACCGTTACCCCAACTATCGATGTAGCTGTTGCTGTTGTCATCAGCACATTGAATCAGTAGAATCGTACCGAATAGATTGAAGCAGGCGCTTAAAATGTTCATTTCATTATCTTTATCTTTAAAAAATCATTACGTACGATTTACTACGACTACGAACATAAAGATTAAAAGCGTAAAAAATATAAGTTATGAAAAAAAGGTGAAGATAGTTGNATTTACTACGACTACGAACATAAAGATTAAAAGCGTAAAAAATATAAGTTATGAAAAAAAGGTGAAGATAGTTGGCATGTCAATTATGAAGAAAGTTGCCATGTGAATTAAAAAAAATCTAAAATTTCTAATTCATTAAGATCAGGATCCATGGAGCTATAAAGTAAAAAAGAAGTGGTTCGGGAGAGAAAAAAAATTTTTAAACGAAAACTTAAATTTTTCGCGTTATTTCCTTTTTTAGTTTCTCGTAGTGTTAATGAATTGCCTAATTTTAATTATAATTTTAATTTTAATTCCACATTTAGTCAAAAAATTTAAAATTTAAAATTTTAGTCTTTGACAATCTAAATTTCAAAATTTTCACAATTATTGTATATTTAAAAAAATGTTTAGAAGTTAAAATAATTAAATTCCGAAGGACCTCTACACTAAATTTTTCCTTAACATTTTTGGAAATCTAAAAAAGAGTGTCGAGAAAATAGCAAGTCGTAGTAGCATATTAAGTAGAATTTCTATAATCCTAATTGAAATCAATTTAGTAAAACAAAAGTTCATCAATTCATAGCAAAATTTATCATAAATTGATAAGATTAATCCAATATTGTTCCCATTAAATTTCAGAATATTTTTGAGAACAAACAGCAGTATTCCATTCAATGAGACAAATGGTACAAATTTGGCAATTCCTGTCACTAAAGATGTCCAGAGCATGAGAGTATTCTGATCACAACATTGGATATCCGGTAATAGAATATTATGTAAAATCATAACATGTGTGTAGTAATTTTGCTTGAGGCAAATATTAAATTTGTCATAAATTCCTAAACCCCTTCCAATTACTGCCCAAACATGAATGTATCCTTCAAGACCGGAAGTATCAACTATTCCAAAGGATTTAGCATACAGAGAAATGAAACCCATGAAACAAAACTGAGTAACACTCATATCCAATTGACTAATTACTACATCATTTTCATTAACCACATCACTCTCATCTAATACTCCAACTTTGATACTTTCACTAAAATCCAAACTAATAGCTTTCACCAAATTTCTCTTGCATTCAAGATTAGTTTCAATTTTTCTATCTTCTCCACTTTTGTTGCTATCCTCATTCCTTGGTCCAATATGTCTGTTACTTAAATTTTTCCCAAGTCTTGCATGAAGTATACGAATTTTAGAGATGTCACTGATTGTTCCATTGGAATCGGTTAGTAATTGATTTAGATTACCTTCATACCAAGCTTTTATATGGACTAGAGTTGAGATATATCGTTTTAAAGCCTTCTCTGTTGTGTTTGACCTTCCTGTTTGAAGTAAGATGAGTCGAACAGGTGAATAGCAAAGTAGAAAAATCAATGAGATGAAATGAGCAAAAAAAATGGCAAAAAAGTGACGTCGAATGAATTGTTGCCCATCTTTAAGAAGTTGTGGATTAGCCCAAATAGGCATTACGCTAAGGTCATCATCGACGTCTTCTGATTGGTTATTATTGACCTCATATATTCCTTCTCTTCTGGCTGGATTCATAAAATCATTTTTGAATTTTTTGATTAATTCACAAGACAGCGACAGGTGAGTAGTGTATTCGCTCAAGTTAGAGTTGATAGTTGTTTCGCACATTTTGCAATTAACAAAAACAGAAATCTCATCGTTTTTTTCGTTTTATGATTCCTTTGGATCTCCTGTAATGATTAATTAGTTAGAATCTTTAATTATTAATCTTTATTTTAATACTTCTTAACTAAATACCTTACCCTTTGATTATTTTTTATGAATTTGCTTCAAATATTTACCCAGTGGCCATAAATTGGACTTAATGAATTTAAACTTATTTCAACCAATGACACTGACACATTGAGGAGAGTAATTTGATATTTCTAAAATTCAATAGAGTGATTATGATTATATTGAGCTGAAGTTAAATCGTTTTACCTGTGTAAGTTATTCTTAACAATGAATGAACATCGCTTATCATCAACTTATTTCTAATAAACTAATTTTAGGTTTTAGNATTATGATTATATTGAGCTGAAGTTAAATCGTTTTACCTGTGGTAAGTTATTCTTAACAATGAATGAACATCGCTTATCATCAACTTATTTCTAATAAACTAATTTTAGGTTTTAGGCTTGGTCATATCATATCCTTGTCTACTGAAAACCTTTTATGGTTTTATAATAATAAGGGACATAAAATGTCATTTTGATTTTTTAAACTTATTTTCGACAATTTGGAATTTACAATTCCAAGTGTCACTTACAATTAAACAAATTGAGTTAAAAAAGGATATGATTCTGCATTTCCTTTCAAAATCTAATGAGTAGTTACCGACTAAATATCAATATCAAGGGTTAACATAAAAATTTTTTATAGTATTTTACAGAAAAATACTGAAAAATTAGATAGGCTAATCATTGTTTAGCATGTAATTTGGAAAGGTATTTTTCAACTTAAGGTGGATAATTGGTTTACTAATACAGCATAATCATTCATCGGTGCTTTACAACAAGTAAAAGTCGTTAAAAAATGAATACTCACGAATTTTCAGTTCATCTTAACAACGAAAATTTCACTATAATCTAACACCAAGACAAATGAAAATTGTATCATTTTTACCTTGAATTAAAAATAAATTTTTTTTATGTTTTCTTTTTTGCAAGTACTAAAAAAAGTACTAAGCAGCATTACATGTAAAACTTAAAAGTTTTAATTATTAAAGGGATAACCCCCCATTTTCATAAAACTTGATGGTTTTGAATGACTTAACTAATCTTCACTCTCTTCATTATCTTCTGAATAAATTTCTTCAATCAGAACACACTTTTTTGTTTCTTTGATTTTCATTGGTTCAGAACCAACGATGGGAAGCTTGAGTTTGATAAATTCTACTTCTCCTCCATCTTTTGTTTCGTTTATCTTTTAATTTAGGAAAATATTATGTAAACATTATATAAGTTTTACGAATAGTAAATGTGACTTACGTCTAGTAATGTTGGGTTCAATGAACTCTGGACTTTGGTAGAATTTGATTTTTCAACACCTTTGCTATTCCCACTAACGTCGGAGTTATTTGGTTGAAGTTGTTGCAGATTTTGAGTTCCTCTGATTCCTTTGAATGAAGCTAGAGATTCTAACTCTGCTTGAGCTCCTGGCGATGAGAGTTTCGAAGCAGAATGGCTTCGACCTGCTTCAAGCTGTTCTTCGATGAACTCTTTGTACTTTTCAGGATCTTTCTCCAACATTTCGTCTAATGCTGCCCAAATAGCTTTCATTTGATCCATAATAATTAATAATTGATGATAAATATTCCAGAAATCCCAGCTTCTCTTTTTCTTATATGTAACCTCCGTCAACCTACTGCACTGCTTTGCCTCCTCTAATCGAATAAATCAAAAGTTCAGAACTAAGATTCCAGTAAAATGGAAAAAAGAATCGATTCGGATGTAATATTATTGACAAAACAAACCACTAAGGTTCTAGATAAAATTCCATGGAAACCATATGTGTTTACTCTCATCTTTTGGAGCTATATTAAATTATGATCTTTGCAGTCAACCCAGCATCCAACACGAGAAATAATTCTGAGAAGTGAGCACTGAATAATAATAATTATTAATAAAAATTTCCACACAAAACATGGGAAATTAAAAAAAAAAATAAGAAAATTTTTTAAAGAATATTGAAAAATTCTGCATTAGATGTAGAAAATTAATAAGTGGCTTATAGAAAATAAATAAAATAAATAAAGGGTGGCACCATGATTATGTAAGTACTGAACTACAGCAGTGGAGGATCATCGCTATCGTCTAATGGGTTAAACATGTTGACTTGATCATTAACTTCAACAAATCTTCTACACCAAGATGTCCAACAGTACAATCTACATCGATTCCTGATTCTCATAAAAGCGTTGTGTTTAACACCGTAAATCATTCCACCACCAATTACTAACAGGCTCATAATAGCGAGAATTGCACCTACTCCTGTAGACAGTGCTGAAAAGATAAAGTATAGAAGTTTTGCAATACCAGTAGAAGCAGTATAGAATAATATAGCTCCCTATGAGAATACTGAAAGTGAATAATCAAAAGATCATATCGAAATATCAATCAGTTCTTGTTTGATAGAATATCAACTTACAGCTATAAGAACCATCGGGTGAAATAGATACTTCTGTCGTTGTCGTCTCATGTTGGATAACGCAAGATCCATTAGGTAATACAAAGCACTCATGGCAACAATCACAGACTCCTGCATTTCCCGTAGTTGCGCGACATATTGAATTTATTCCACATTTGAACGGATCCTCCACATCACATGTTATTCCTGAATAAATAAATATATATAAATATATATTTTTTTTAATTTATAAATAACAAGCATGTTGAGAATTACATACCTATTTGACTAGTATAAATTGAAACAGGCTTTTCCAAAACCGAGCTCATCAAATTTGCAACAACTGGTTCTACAGAAAAATCACACAGCTGACGCAATGAGAAATCTACATTGTCAAACAAAGTAAACACGTCGCAAGATCCATTGCATACTTCAAGGGCAACACCGAGTCGAAGTGTTGAAAAATACGGATTCAATGGATGATGTTGGCTAAACCATCTCACAAACTTTACATTTAAGTAGTAAGTAACTCCTTCTAGAAACATAAATAAGATGAAATAACAAACTCATAAGATAAAACTTAAAATTCTCCATACACTATCATCTTTAATCTTACTTTGATCTAAAGAAAGTTGAATACGCTGAGAATTATCACTTGGTGATACTGTATCTGACCAGTTTAAGCTGTCGTTGGAAATTGACTGTACCAAAAATTGAACCGTTTTTTCAGAATCGTCACAAAGATCTAGTTTCAATCCAAATGTGTACTCTGGTCCCTGTAATTCAATTCCATAAATCAAAGTGGTGATTTATTAAATTTCTTTCAAAGAAAAAGTCAGATGATTCTTTTTTACCTTCCTAGTCGAACATAGCAATGTTGTACATCGGTTTGTTATCGCACAATCTTTTACCAAAGCTGAATATACTGTGTTGCCAATACTCGCTAGGAAGGTTCTCCTTGTATTTCTTATAATTCGACATAATGGGTCATTGCTGCCGGGAGGAACAGAAGTCTGCTGGCTTACTTCAATAACTCCTGAAACTAAATAAAAAAAAGATTTAAAATTAGGTTATTTTATGTGCCAACAATAATAATATTTACTTATGTACTTACACAAAGACAAAGTATCAATAAATTATATTAATTATTCAAGATTAACTACTGACCTCCAACGCAAATGACAATTAAAACAACGACTCCCACCGATGTTCCTAAGGTAAAGTATTGCATTGCCATACTTCAAGGAACGCTCACGACCATTTCATAATTCAAACAAGAAAGTGTGATCAGTATTAACTTCTCTACTTATGAATTGATAGATTTTAAAAATAAAATAAAAATTTTAATTTATATGGTCTAAATTTGAATTTCCCGGTTTTTTTCTCGGAATATAATTTCATAAGTGAAATTAGTTTCAGCGTCTTGTCTTTCTTATCCATACGAAATTAAATAGTTAAAGTCGAATAATGAATTAATAATAATCCAAGGGTTGACAGACTTATGGTGCAGAAGCTGATGCTAAGTCTAAGCAAAAATATGATAGGTTATTTGGTTCAATGTAAATTTCAAAAAAACCTAACCTAACCTAACCTAACCTAACCTAACTTAACCTAAATAAAATTTTATATTTTCGAAGAAACTAACACAAAAAGTGTCTATCAAGTATATTTCACGTTCTTAACATCTGAAATTNCCAAGGGTTGACAGACTTATGGTGCAGAAGCTGATGCTAATTCTAAGCAAAAATATGATAGGTTATTTGGTTCAATGTAAATTTCAAAAAAACCTAACCTAACCTAACCTAACCTAACTTAACCTAAATAAAATTTTATATTTTCGAAGAAACTAACACAAAAAGTGTCTATCAAGTATATTTCACGTTCTTAACATCTGAAATTTACATTATTATTACCATAATATGATTCATAAATAATTATTATTTATTTCTGCTAATTAAAGATTTGAACGATAACCTAAAAAAACATGAAATTGACATAAATTTTAAACATACTACTCCAAAACTACTTTCGTATTTTGGTTTAGTTCCGGTTTCCGATAGTGGTGAATATCAACCACAGGTTTTACCNTTACATTATTATTACCATAATATGATTCATAAATTATTATTATTTATTTCTGCTAATTAAAGATTTGAACGATAACCTAAAAAAACATGAAATTGACATAATTTTAAACATAAACTCCAAAACTACTTTCGTATTTTGGTTTAGTTCCGGTTTCCGATAGTGGTGAATATCAACCACAGGTTTTACCAACTTAATATTAATGTTTTTTTGTTAAATTGTATACTCATTTCACTAAAAAATTTTTAGCTTCAATAAGTAAAGTTTTACGTCAAAGTTGCGATATAATTCAAAATGGCAGTCTAATAATAAACTTGAATTTGGAACTTCCCATCAATGAGTAATTTTTTGAAGGTTTCATAACCTCGTTTCTTCGGTATTTTCCCCATCTATTTATATCCTAATATTTTGTAGAAACTTTGTAATAATAATGTGAATTTAGAACTTGGAAGAATAAGAATAGTAAGTGATTAGTAGTGGTTAGGGACTAAATAAAAGTAAAAATATACAAGAATTACAACAATTAGCAATTACTTGTTGAAGTCCAAGTTTACCAAATTTATTCAATATACAAAATTTTTTTTTACTTTTTGCAGTTTATCTTACAGTAGTCTATATGCTAGAAATTGTTTCGGAAAGATCAACAATACTTGGAATTTGGAAGGTGAGAAAATGACAAGTTATATCATTAGACTTAATATTAATTTACTTAAATCATACACAAAATTCTCTAATTGGTCAGAAATTTTAGCCTCAGGGATAAATAGAAATTACCTAAGGTATGACAAGACCTAAACTCAAGGTATATTAGTTAGTTGATAGAATTGCTTGAATCTTTTTCTTTTTAATGAAATAATCTTTATATTATTTTATCCCACATTAAGAAACTGGTCATGCAACTTCGTCATCTTCTATCTAATTCAAAATTTATTAAAATCAACTAAAATTCAATTCTTTCCAGTCAACCTCTTAAAAACCATACACTTTGAGCAAGGTTTCACATAGACCACACATTAGTCAGTAATACTTTAACTTTTTTTTATAATAAAAATTATTATACTTTATTTAGTTATATTCGATTATTCCAACGTCACACCTTTGATTTTTACCCCGAAAGCTCTATAAGTTAATGTTGGGGCTTAAGATAGACTTTTTAATTTTGAACTTTACCAATTAACATTTAAATTAAAGATAAACCATTATCGTTCTAAAAAAATTTAAAATTTTCATTTATATATTTTTAGATGGTGAAAGGTCAAACCCTGTGCCCTAGCCGTTACACTATTGGAAGTACGAATACGAATACGACATTCAATAAACAAAATCAAAAGAATCTTCTGAATAGACTCCAATTTGTAGGACAACTTTTCTAAATTAACTACAAAATCTTGTGTAGAACTATTGTTGAAATTCAAGTACCAATTTGCCATCAGACCATCAGAGTATTGTTGTTCTAGTTCAACAGAATAAGTCAACCCCACCCAATGTCAACAATATAATCAACTCAACAAATCAAAATCATATCCGGAAGTAATGGCTATCTTTAAGATTTCCGTGACAGCTTTTGGATTGTTGTTCGTATGTTTCATTGACAATTACATCAATTCTGCGTCTCCTCCCACATCTCAAGATCCAATCGTTTATGTGACCTTTACAAGGTAAAAATGACATTTTTGAAACATGGAAATATTGCTCCCATTGACCAAGTATTACTAAATTTTAGGAACAAAATTTTTTTTTTAATTGATAAAAATTAACCTAAAGTTATATGTATTTATATAGTATTTGTAGTTTGTATAATTCTATCCTTTGGTTCTGATTTTAGATGGGAAAATCGAACATTTTCACCAAGAGTATACTNATCTAAAGTATGTATTTATATAGTATGTGTAGTTTGTATAATTCTATCCTTTGGTTCTGATTTTAGATGGGAAAATCGAACATTTTCACCAAGAGTATACTACTTACTAATGCAGAGATATGGACTTCGGAACAAATTATTGGACTTAAAGAGTGAATACAATGAGTATTTAACTGATAAAGGGCTTAATTTGGGCAACCCTTCACTTGTCAACATTGTCTTTAAATCTAAACCTATTTCTGAGAATCCTGTCACTGGTGATGAAGTCGTCGATGATCGAACAGCCATTAGGATTATCAATCCAAAAAAAAATTTTTTGAACTTAAGGACCAAGCCTCCTCCAATTATAATAGATACGAATGATCAACTCTTTAATTCATCACCTGTCGTCTTTCCTAATGTCACACCCAATGAAGATACCCAGTCAAAAAATTTCTTTGCTGATAGAATTGCTTATCCTGGATCAAGTAATCGACGAACAGCTACTCTATTAGGACTCAATCGATTAAAACAAAATACTCCAGAACTCCTTCCAACAGTCTTTGAAACCAAAACACCATTGGAACAACTTACAAATGGTAGATTTACTGATGAGGATGTAGTTGATACACTATCTCTGACATTAGATATAATCAANAAGATGTAGTTGATACACTATCTCTGACATTAGATATAATCAAGTACAGTGATTGGGAAGATAGAAATGCTGTTCTCTCACCTTTCAGTATCACCAACATTTTGGCACTTCTTTTCTNCCAGAACTCCTTCCAACAGTCTTTGAAACCAAAACACCATTGGAACAACTTACAAATGGTAGATTTACTGATGAGGATGTAGTTGATACACTATCTCTGACATTAGATATAATCAAATACAGTGATTGGGAAGATAGAAATGCTGTTCTCTCACCTTTCAGTATCACCAACATTTTGGCACTTCTTTTCTTGGGATCAAATGGAACCACATATAATGTAATACTCCAGAAGCAAAAAAAAAAACAAAAATGAAATTGATTTACTTCTAGAAGTTTTATTTTTTACCGTAGGAATTGGGAAAGTGTCNAAAAAAAAAAACAAAAATGAAATTGATTTACTTCTAGAAGTTTTATTTTTTACCGTAGGAATTGGGAAAGTGTCTCAGACCAAGGAATCCATTCATCCAAGGAAATTCTACAAGAGAAATCAAATTTCATTCAGCATTTCGGAATCTTTTATATTTTTTAAATCGAGGATATACTTCTGAAGTGGCATTGGATGTCTGTAACCGAGTTATAGTAGATAAAAAGTATCCAATCATGCCATACTTTCAAAAAAAAGCTATTGAGTACTACGATGCCCAAAGTGACATATTTGATTTTGGGAAGCAAGGACGAGATGTCATGAAGGTTGTCAACAATTGGGTATCTTATAAAACTATGGTAAGAAATTTTTTTCATAATATTTTGTATAATCCTTATCATTGGACGGAGTTTATTGGATTTTGTACACTGTAGGGTAAAATTCCATCAGTAATTGACATCCCTCCAAGTCCAGAAACAACCTTGGCTCTTGTCAATGCTGTTTACTTTCGAGGAGATTGGGAAATTCCATTTATTCCTGAAATTACTCAACGGAAACCGTTTTATGTATCACCGACTGAAATAATTGATGTGTCAATGATGACAAATATCCTGACAGTACCTTATTTGGAAACTGAACATTTCAGAGTCATTGGGATCCCTTACAAGGNGGAAACTGAACATTTCAGAGTCATTGGGATCCCTTACAAGGGAAGAGAAATTGGACTATTTGTGATGCTTCCTACAAATCCAGGAACAAAAGGTCTCAAGGTATGTAGCCCCTCTCCCCTTCTCTACACACCGTTCAGAATAATTCACAGTAGTAGAATTAAAAAAAAAAAATCTGTTTTAAACTGTTTTTAGCAAATGGAATCCCAAATGACACCTGAGAACATGAAGAAACTAAGTTTAATGAAGTTGGTACAAGTTACACTCCAACTTCCTAAAATGCGATTGGAAAGTGATGGACATATTAAAGATATCTTGACAAAATTTGGATTGAATTCAATGTTTGATCCTAAAACTGCTGATTTTTCTAAGATGTCTGACACTCGTAAGAAATTAAGAACTTTTCATGGTGTCTTTGTCACCTATCAAAATCTAGATAACATATTTACCATTAAAATTTTAATTTCCAGCTGGACTACATGTAACGTCTATCCTTCACAAGGCTATATTTGAAATGAATGAGCAAGGAGTTTCAGCCGCTGCTGTCACGGTTGCCACAGGTGATCGAACATTGGAAGACCGCCCAATCCTCTTCGCCGTCAATCGACCTTTTGCTTTTACAATTCATAATATTAAAGCAAAAACTGTTTTATTTTTTGGTAGGGTCACAAGACCACTTCCATTAGACAGTAACTAAGAAACTACTGACTCATCGTTTAAGTCAATTAATTTGACCTCAACGTATAAAATACTCATTACAGTGTCACTGAGTGAAGAATCTGTGCCTTATTTTACCACCTTTTTATTTTTTTTTGACAATACATTACAATAATTTGTCTCCTGGAGTAAAATAATAACTCAATTCTGAATAACTTACTACTGAAATTATTAATCATTCAATATAATCTCTCAGTTTATTAATTATAATCACTACTACTAAATCATAAAAAAAAAAAAAAATTCGTTGTAATCACTAAATACTTAATTCAACTTTACTTATGTATTATACAACAGGTACAAGGAGTAAAAATAAAAACGAGTTTTGGTTGAAACAAATACATTATTTGACGTATTAGCAATACAAGTAAAATGTGTAGTAAAAACTATATAAATTTTTTTCTTTTTTCTTTGTAATTACTAATTAAGTATTGAAGTGGGTATAAATTGTTAAAATGAGGAAAACCAAAGAGAAGATTTGAATTTTGCAAAAAAAAAAAAAAAAAAAATTATGCAATTGTATTTTCCATTTTTGCTCGTAATTTATCGAGTTGAATTGCTCTCTCCCTTTGTTGGTGTTTGAGGTATTGTCCTTCTGCAGAAGTGGCCTTTCTATGAGGTAGGGCATATTTTAGCTTATGCCAAAACCAAGGGTCTCCATACTTGAGATAAGTATTCATTTTCATGTATACGCGGAGATCATTATCTTTTACATCTTGATCCTTCAAGTCGTCATCCATCATCACCAAGATCAGACGATTCGCTTTTTCATTCAATGCCTATAAACAAAAAATCAAAATCGAGTACATTTAATAAAGCAAAAACAAACAAAAAAAAAATTTTTTTTTTAAATTGTTAATTAATAGTTTTTGAAAAGTAATTTGTAAAAATTACCTGAGAATGTGCGGCTTTAAATTCAAGACGCGACCAAACGCTTTCTACAAAATGTTTCGAGAGGATGACAACTGTTCTTCGTGATTTGTCTACAGACCGAACAATTTGATCAGGTATCCAATCCCCTGGTGTCCAATCACGAAAGTGCAGACATAATTTAAAACCTTCTTGTTCTTCTAGCCTTGTAACCAATTGAGATAATACCCAATCTTCATCCTAAATTTATCAAAAAAATTTTTTACAATTTTAATTAATTACACACTCTTCATACAATCTAATTAATGTTAAATTTTCAAGGTGAACAAGCATTGTATAAAATCTTGTTCTTGTAGTAAAAACACTACTAAATTCTACTAAATTTCTACGCTGTTGTTGTTATCCAGTTCACCTCTAACTAATTCAATTAACTACTATGACATACCTTGTGAGAATAAGATACAAATGCATCATATATTTTCTCTTGATCGTCTTCTATATCGTCAATTCCAAAGCAACATCCAAATCCTTTGGAATAAAGATAAGCTCTCAAGGCCCACCCATACCGGAAGTAAACGGCGATGAAAATAACAACAAAAATTAAAAAAAGTGAAGATGCGATGATCATTGCTTGAACTTCTGCAGCTATTGCCATTTGTAAACAAATTTGATCTTCAGGATATTTATCAACAAAGTATCGTGTAATCTCCTTTTGTCCATATCCCAAATCAGTTACAAGGAGACAAGACATATTATTGTAATCACGAACTCTTTTGAAATTACTTCTTAAAAGTTTATGGAAATCACAGTCGTTACATGGGAATTTGTTTTCTGCCAAATAAAACGATGTCACATTGTTATTCACAAGGAGGTTGAGGAAGGTCAATGACTTAAGTTCATTTTTTGCCAGATTTACTTTGAGAATTCTTGATGTAAGGTCTGGAATTGTATTAGAAAATTACTAATTAATTTAAATATTTTGTGGTTATTGTTTATTTAAAGAATTAATCTTACTCTTTGTAAGGTCAGGACTGAGGTCAGAAATATTATTCCCAACAAGACTCAAGGTATAGTTGTAAAACTTTGTCCAAATTCCATTAATCGCATGTACGTCAGGTATGACTGTATCTCCAAGATTTCGGTAAGAACAGTCAACCGCGATTGTTTTATTGGCTGGAATCTTCCAGCAAGTACAATCGGAAGGGCATCCAAGTGTTTTGTCAACAGGACATATGAAATCAGTTGGTGGAACTAAAATATTAAAACAAAATCCTATAATATAAATACTTGGTTCAAAATTAAAATTAAATTAAATTTTTTTTTCATACTTGATCGAACTTGTATCCCTTGAAGCCAAATTGGTTCAAAACATGTTAAATTAGTATACTTGAAGTATATCCCATTCAATTGAAAAGTTTTGAAGGGAAGAAGGGTACAGTCACAATTGAGAGGGTTTTCGTCAACTATTACCCTTAGTACTCGTTTAGAAGCGTCTTCTATAATAAAATCTGCATGTTCCATATCTATAGTTGATATATTATTCTGGCTAAGGTTCAGCGTGAGATCACTAAAAAAAAACACATTTTAAATTTAAATTAGTTAATTAAAATCAACGTTAATGAGTCGCGAGTGAATTACAAGAGGAAATACTTACTTGGAAGAAAAACTTAGATGGGTAGAATGAAGATGCGATACGATATTATGGGATAGATTCAAAATTTTCAAGTCACTAAAAAGTATCTTCCAATCAGTGAAAATTGTTTGAAGTAAATTATAACTCAAATCCAAATTTTGAAGTTTCACACAGTATCTGAGTGGGGATTGAAAATCAAAGGCACTGTAAAAGAAATCATCTAAATTTTCGTCAAACATTTTAGGTTCATCTATTTCTATCTCGTTGTGAGATAAATCCAGATAAATTAACAATTTTTGAAATTGTAGTGCCTTTGGATCAATCGTTCGAATCTAAAAAAAAAAAAATAAAAAAATAAATTTTAATTTTGTAAATTTCAACCGAAATATTAGAATTAGAAATTAGGGCTATGTTTTTCTGCAATGCACAAATTAATGTTGTTGAGTTGAGTAATTGAAAATTTACCTTGTTGTTGCTCACTATCAGGGTTATTAAATTTTCTAATTTTGAAAATACAGATGAACTCAATTTCTCCAATTGGTTATAACTTAGATCCAATGAGAGAAGATTTGGTGTTCCAAGGTCATGGACCATTATAATTTGATTGTTATTCAAATTAAGAGTTTTGAGCATCGTCAAATCTTTAAGTGCGTCTCGAGGTATCACCTTGATTTTGTTTCCGTTTAGTAAAAGTGTCGATAGATTTGGCAAATTATGTAAAATAGGAAAAGAAGTGAGTCCATCGTTTGCAAAAATAATTTTCATTAAACCTGGCATGTCACTAACATAACCCTGAAATTCAAAGGAATAGTTTCCTCTTGAGTCTGATTCCGGAGTCTGACTTAATGCCATTGCTAAAGGTTCATTACTACTGAATTCAATTCCAGTTCCATCATCACGATAAGAAATACTGAGTGTGATTAATTCTGATAAATTATGTAGTTTTGGGAAGACACTGAACTTGCTTGAGTCAATTTGAAGAGCTTTTAGACTCTTAAGATTAGTAAATGAGTCTGGATGTAATTGATTGAGTGGATTTCGTGTCAGAACAAGTTCTTCAAGTAATTTGAGCATTGAGAAGGTCTGTGGAGTGACTTGTATGATATTATTCTTTGCCAAATTTAAATGTTCCAGAGTATTTGGAAAAATATTATCTGGAAGATGAGTAATATTGTTGAGACTGAGGTCCAATCGGAAAATGGTGGGATTGGATTTGAATGTGTCGGGATCAATTGTTGTGATGAGGTTGTCTCGCAGTGACAGTTCCTTCAGGTTTTGTAATTCCGAGAGATCAGGTATTGAAGTGAGATTTAACATTTGTAGATCAAGTATTTCTAAATTTGGCATTAGCCTAAACAATTCATGAGGGAAAGATGTTGAAAATTGAGGTGAGGGCAAGAATACAAAACGTTTTATATTTTCCAGTGATAGATTCACTTGACTAAAGAAGTCTTTGAGCACCTAGAAATTGTTGCAAAAAAAAACAAAAATATCAATGATACTCTCAAAGTATTCAGTTAAGTATTATTGTTTACTTCAGCCTTACATTTGGATTTGTTTTGGATGAAGCTGCACAATACTGAAGTGTCAGTTTGGTTATGTTTGTTTCAGCTTCATCCATCTTGAAATTGACTCCTTGGACCAAACCCCAAGACACTTCCGGTTTCTCTGGATTACAGATCACAGTCAAATATCCATCACCATTTCTCAATCGTTTTACTGAAAAAAGTAACAGAAAATGACATCAGGAATAATTTATTAAGTGATTCAAAATCATAACTTATAAACAACATGCAGCAGATGCTCACGCATACTCAATGCATACCTTGCACGAACATTTCTAAACTCGTTNTACTGAAGTGTCAGTTTGGTTATGTTTGTTTCAGCTTCATCCATCTTGAAATTGACTCCTTGGACCAAACCCCAAGACACTTCCGGTTTCTCTGGATTACAGATCACAGTCAAATATCCATCACCATTTCTCAATCGTTTTACTGAAAAAAGTAACAGAAAATGACATCAGGAATAATTTATTAAGTGATTCAAAATCATAACTTATAAATAACATGCAGCAGATGCTCACGCATACTCAATGCATACCTTGCACGAACATTTCTAAACTCGTTAGAACTGAATAAACAGGTAGTTTTGTTACGAAAATTTATTTAAAATAGCAAAATAATCAATGCAAATTGCACTAATTTAGTTACATAATAAGGATGTAACCAAATGTAGTAAAGACTATTCACACCTAAATAAGACGCCACGAACGAAACATTTCTGCTAATTTGCTTACATCAATCAAAGGTTTTGAAAATTTAATTTTTTTTTTGACATGTTTAGTATGGATTTAAGGTTATCAAGAGTGCCATTTTGCTTTAGGCAGTTATAATAATCTAAAAAAATATCAATTATTTTTTATCAACTAGAACAAACTTACCTTTCAGGGTAATATCATATACTTCGAGTAATACTCTGGGACATTGAATTTCCCATTCTTCATCGTCAGAAAAATTTTGACTGCAGAAGCATTTTTCTACTGGATCACAATTATACTTGAAACTTGAGACAAAACTTGCACTAAAGTACGAAAGAACGATTAATAACTGAAGGAAATTGTTCAACATCGTTTTATGTCCATGTCCTCGAGTTCTCAATCGTTTTGTATATCCTAGGTGACATGCCCACGCCATTTTGAACTTGGTGGGTTATGCACTTTTTTTTTTTTTTTTGTAAATTTAGTTGAGAAGCTCACTTTTCCATTTGAAGTAGGAATCCATTTCTGACTACAAATTAGTAGTGTACTTCATCTGCTTCCTGACTCTATGGAGCAAATGAACAATTCACTTCACGTCACATCTTGTCTGATTGAAGTCCAGAGGAATCAATGAAGGTGTCCATTACCATACCAGAAGTAAGTAGAAAAGGTGAACCCCGGCAACATCTGCGTCTCCTCTTCTTTGATGATGTGGTTGAGGTTATTTATATAAAACTGTTCCGATTTAGATTATATTAATTGAAGAAACGGCGGAGAACAAGAGTAATCCAATGCTCGATAGCAAAGGTATACTTTTTGTTAAGGACACCGATACACTTTTAGTAAATAACTATATTCCCACGNTGGTTGAGGTATTTATATAAAACTGTTCCGATTTAGATTATATTAATTGAAGAAACGGCGGAGAACAAGAGTAATTCAATGCTCGATAGCAAAGGAATACTTTTTGTTAAGGACACCGATACACTTTTAGTAAATAACTATATTCCCACTTCCCACACCACAAGTCAAGTAAGCCACTTTTAGCTAACTTCAATAGAATTTTATAGTCCCAGAAAATTTATGTAAAGAAANACCACAAGTCAAGTAAGCCACTTTTAGCTAACTTCAATAGAATTTTATAGTCCCAGAAAATTTATGTAAAGAAAATCACAAGATTTATCAAAAAATAACTGTATTTTGACAGAATCTTCAAAAAGTAGCTAGCATCTTAGCACTTTTAGTTGAAGTATAAAAGGTTAAGTAAAATATCAATTCAAATGTAGTTTTTCGTTTTGAAATTTAAATTAAAGGTACTTATCACTGTTCCATATCAGAATTGAAGTAAGGCTGAAAGAGTTGTTGAATAACAATAGACTGGTTTTATGATTTATAAATGTATTTGTCTGAAGCGGATATCCTTTCAACTTATCAATCACAACAACTACTCCCAGCCAACATTATAATAAACCAATAGAATTTGAATATTATAATTTTTGACCACTTTACAGAAGAAATAAGTCGGATCATGCGAGGGATATCACTGTAAATTCTATTTCTATGTAACACTTGGCCCTTGGTTGACTAATGTTTTAATTTAATATTTTTTACGTTGTTTAGCACATTTTAGTTCTCGATTAAGGGTCAGGGTACTTTAAATAACTTGGGGCAATGGATATTTTCCAAACTTAAGTTATTTGTCTCAACTTGATTATACTGTCCTCAAGTCACTATAATAGACAATTGTTTGAGAGAGAGTTTTACAACAACGTCCCACGATCGGAGTAAAAAAGGTAACGTAAAGTCCAATAATTCTTCCTACAGTTACCCCATAATATAGTTATTCCTAACGTCTATAGCTTATGGGAAAGTTGAAAAATTCAAGTTTTTTAGCACATAAGTTTTTGAGAAGTGATTAATAACTTATAAGTAAGGAGTTGTTTTTCTTATTTATTATAAAGCCTAATAAGAAATGAATAACCACAAGAAAAGTTATAGTAATGCCTTTCTATCCTCACCACCTCATAAGATGGAGATAATATTAAGAAAAGCTTAAGTATTGAAGGACGAATCTACCCTCAAGTTAAAGGATATGTCTCCTTAATAGCTATGAGTAGCTTTAGCAGATACTAACCTAATAGCTTTGTCATAAGCAGTATTACCAAAGAATAGTAAGAAATAAAATATAAAGACTTGAGCCAAACTTGAGCTAATACAAATATTTAACGTCTACATACTATAACTTGGGGTCTGGACATTATTACAAAGTAAAGATTTGTTTGTGGGCTAGAGATTATTAAGCTCATAACTTAACTTATTACGTAGAGCTAAAGAAGCGCCTAATCAGTTATTTCGCTAGAAATATTAACCGATGGACGCTGACGCTATGACGTAGTTTTCATAACTAAACCGGAAAAATATAATTTTAAGAATCAATTAATTCCCATTTGGAAAGGATTTTCGCTCTAGTGATGCTATTTCTAAAGAAAAAAAAAAGACTTATTATTATATAGGTAATTAAATTTAGACTCTGATATGGGAATATGTGATATAGGACATATTGACAAAAGATCTCAGTTTTCTATGTCAATATAGCCATTTTTTATCCGGGGTGTGTAACTTAACTACTGAATAATTGTATTGTTTATTGTCATGGGGGTATGAGAAACAATAGAATATTATGAAATTGCACATCTATTGTTGTACGAGTGGGAGTGATCAGACAATTGTTGTTAATTAGTGGAGTGATCTTCTCTCATTGAGGTGAGGTGAAAGATTATCTGGACATAAATTCCCACAACCACAAAAATTATGGTAACCTTGTTAACCTAGAGCATTCTTACAAATTTATTACCGAATGGGATTTTCGTTGTCATCAATTATTCTTGTTAACTAACAGTGTTATTAATATTAACCAATTATCCATAAGGTCGAAAACCACTGGTTGGTCATTTTCATTTTAAAACTCGTATGAATTAATAGGTGACATGCTGGTGTGGATATTCAATTTGGGGAATCACATTGCTCTATACACTACAGTCAAAATACTGTAATACCTTAATTCAGGTTTAATGATTGTTCATTTATAAAAGCTAAATCTCTGCTGGAGTTTCCAATAATTTGTGGCTAAACTCGTTTTACATTTTACATATGGATTTTTTTGCATAAAAAAGTTTGGAAAAATTCACGTACTAATTAGAATTATGAAAATAAAATAACAATATAAAAAGCTGTGCTACTACTTTGTACCATTTAGGATTCTTGTCTTCGAGAGTGAATTTGCAAGGTCAACCAAAAACAGGTTTATCTAGCGAAAATTTGAACAATTTAAAATTTAATTTACGTTTCGAAAGATTGAATTTTTATAAAGACAATGCTAAATGAATATTGGGAATAAAAATTATGGTAACTGACTTGTTAGACAGTGTAATCCATAAAAAAAGAATTTATGTACCTTTTTTTATTTTGCACACCATTTGCGCTATTGTAAATTGGCAGTTTTGGGGGTGACGCAGTTTACAAGCTAAGAACAGTACCTCCAGACAACTAATCAATACTCATTGATTGTCCAAGGACAGCTGTACAAAGTCATCGAAGAACATACAGTCGGAATTGAAACCCCCGTGGATAAGTATGTCACATCCTCCGCTCATCACACACATGGCAAAATCCATTCTCGGTGAAATTACACCGGAATAAATAATTTCGGTCCAAGTCTTTGTCTCTGAAAATTTACCAAACAAAAGATTAAATTCCAATTTAGATATTTTAAAGAAAAGTAGAAAAATATTACTTGTATTAAATTTCCAGAGATCTGCTAGTGCTTGCCCCATCTCATCAAAACCTCCGAAAATATACAGGTCTTCAAGAATTACTGCGACGTTATGAGCAGCTCGGGCACATGGCTTTGTCTGACAGTCAATCTTCACCCATTTCTTGTCAGATTCTGATGCAAAATCAATCATGTAGATATCATCATAGAATTTCGTCGAAGAAAGGCCACCATGGACGAAAACCTTTTGAATATAAACAAACTTGGAGTTCATTCGGTTGAGAGCGCTTAATGAGTAGAAAAACTGGAATAAATTCTATACGAAACTATTAACAAGAAACAAAATAGCACCAGAATTATTAGAACTGTTTCCTGAAAGCTAAATTTCTGATGACGACTTTCACTTTACCGAAAGTCTGAATCTGAACTGTACCAATAACAGTTGGAAAATTGAATTAAAGTCCACCTTTCTCAAGCAAGGTTATAAATATGCTAAACTCACTTGTTGACCAACTGAAGCGATTATATGACCTTGTCTCTCAGGAGGTGGACTTCCCTTTGTTTCAACTTTTTTCCAACTTTTAGCATCCATGCTGAATAAATATAATTCCTTATCTTCCACGGCGATATCACCTTTAGCACCTCCTCCAAACACCACAAAATGCTTACATCCTTTGATTTCTGAACATAATCAAAGTATCAGCTTTTGATAAATTGAAACCCAAAATAAAATTCAGTAAAAATCAATACCTACCTATTAATGATTTATTGCCGTACTGGGTTCTTGGAGCAGGTATAGTTTGTTGATTGTTCAAAATTTTTAATTTCTCACATAAATGTGTATCCATATCGTAAACATAAACTTCATTTTTTGTATTTTCCTTGTCAGCTCCACCAAAAATCCAGAGTTTATTATGCACCAAGATTGATGCAAATTCATAGACACTTGGAAATGTTGAGATGGGAAGTAGTTTTCCGACTACCTGTTCGGATGTTGGATCCAATTCCACTTCAAATACTTCGTTTAGATCTCCATCCTTCTTAGCTCCACCAAATAAGTATATTTTACTTTGATATTCAACCATGATATGACCTCCACGAGCGGATATATTAGTAGTTTTAACAGTTTTAGATCGCCAAATACCGGGTTCCGATACCACTGATGTCAAATTTTGATCAGTAGCCATTTTGTTTTGCAAAATTCTAGCCACTTTACTTGTGTATCTATATTTCCTTTCTTCTTCCTTTACATGTAGAATACAAAAAAAAAATATTTCACTATTAATACTGTTAGTTCAGATCGAGGCATGATTTTAGGGGCAGCGATAACTACTACCGTCAAACAATTTACCCATGCCGCCGCCGGTACCAACAGTCCAGCAGTAAACAAAATACTATATCCCTCCCACACCCTCCAAAAAAACAGTTAGAAGGGTAGAATCGGATGGGTAAGAGGAATGGACGTGGATACGTTTTGCTCGGCGGTTGAGGGTTGGGGAAAGGTATTAGTATTGGTGAATACTGCCTTGAATTCTAACAAGCACAAGCAAAGGTCGGCGTTTTGTGTCGGGCTCTTGCTCGGGCTCGGGCTAAATTTTTTTTACGCATGGGCTCTGCTCGGGCTCGGGCTCTTTTTGTTTTTCATGCTTGGGCTCTGCTCGGGCTCGGGCTCTTTTTGATTTCCACGCATGGGCTCTGCTCGGGCTCGGGCTCTTTTGATTTCCACGCATGGGCTCTGCTCGGGCTCGGGCTCTTTTTGATTTCCACGCTTGGACTCTGCTCGGGCTCGGGCTCTTTTTGATTTCCACGCTTGGGCTCTGCTCGGGCTCGGGCTCTTTTGATTTCCACGCTTGGGCTCTGCTCGGGCTCGGGCTCTTTTGATTTCCACGCTTGGGCTCTGCTCGGGCTCGGGCTCTTTTGATTTCCACGCTTGGGCTCTGCTCGGGCTCGGGCTCTTTTGATTTCCACGCTTGGGCTCTGCTCGGGCTCGGGCTCTTTTGATTTCCACGCTTGGGCTCTGCTCGGGCTCGGGCTCTTTTGATTTCCACGCTTGGGCTCTGCTCGGGCTCGGGCTCTTTTGATTTCCACGCATGGGCTCTGCTCGGGCTCGGGCTCTTTTGATTTCCACGCATGGGCTCTGCTAGGGCTATTATGTTTAGTTTTCTCATCATGTTCGCGTTATAGGAAATGGTCAACGACGTTATCATAGCCCGTCTGGAAAACCTTTCCATACCAACCCATCGAGAATTTGGTAACTTTTGTCCCAAGAAACTACCCGGGCTTTCATCGTTATAAAGTGAAAGCCCGAGCAATAATAGTTTACCTTTAATTCTAACGCTACTTCACTCCTAATCAGGCATCAGGCTCTCCTCAGGCTCTTTTTGTTTCATATGTTGGGCTTCGGCTCGGGCTCTTTTTAATTTTACTTTTTGAGCTCGGGCTCTTTCTCTGAATGTCTTGGGCTCTGCTCGGGCTCTTTATTGTTGTTTCTTTGGGCTCAGTTTCTATATTTTTTCATTGGGCTCTGCTCGGGATCTTATTTTTTCTTGGACTCCTCACGGGCTCGGGCTCTTTTTTTACTTTTGCTCTGCTCGGGCTCGGGCTATTTTTATTCCTTTCTCTTGGGCTCTGCTCGGGCTCGGGCTCTTTTTGTTCCTTTCTCTTGGGCTCTGCTAGGGCTCTTTATTTATTTTTTCTGCTTAGGCTCTGCTCGGGCTCTTTATTTATTTTTCCTTGGGCTCTGCTCGGGCTCGGGCTCTTTATTTATTTTTCTTTGGGCTCTGCTCGGGCTCGGGCTCTTTATTATTTTTTTTCTTAGGCTCTGCTCGGGCTCGGGCTCTTTATTTTTTTTTTCTTAGGCTCTGCTCGGGCTCGGGTTCGGGCTCTTTATTTTTTTACCCTTGGGCTCCGCTCGGGCTCGGGCTCTTTTAAAAAAAGTTAGNGGCTCTTTATTTTTTTACCCTTGGGCTCCGCTCGGGCTCGGGCTCTTTTAAAAAAAGTTAGCTTGCAATGTAGTTAAGACTGCTCCCAACTCCTTTACCTTTTATTCCTGCTTGTTTTTGAGTTATTGCTTGAGAAGCCCGTGCGAGCAAGAGCCCGAGCCCAGAGCAAAGAGCCCAAACCGCCGAGCTTTGAGCACAAGCGACGAACGACATTTTTTGGCAACGGTTATTGCCTTTATTTCCTACCGGTTGAGTTTTGTATTATGTTTTCCCAGTGAAGCTTGATTGAACAATGAGTTGGTGAGTAAGTTAATGTTTTCTACATTTCGTTTCCAGTCTGTGTACAGAATTATGTTAATTAAATTAATTAATCTTAAAATCATGATAATTAATTGGTGACACCAGGAGTTCGTTACCTGAGATGATCTGTGAGATGACGTGAGTTATTATAAGATGACTACCGATTACCGTATCAATTACCGACGACGACTGGACAATAATGACAATGTCAATTTGTTTCTGTTTCTGCTTCGTTCGTTGTCGTTATTAATCTTTTCTTTACCTCTACCGTGTGACATTGTAAAACTCACGGATAATTTACAGGAGTAACAAACTGTTGTAAGTTGATGACAGGGCTGGGCATTCACCGGTCAGTATTGTCTTCTTGCCAATTTGCCATGCCATGTCTTTGCCTTTTTTAGTGTACCGCATGGCTTTTGGCGTGAGCCAGAGCCACTGGCTCAATGAATCATGTCTCATGGCTCTCCCGAGCGGTGAGCCAGCTCATGAGCCACGGCTCTGGCTCCGCACTTTTGTTGAGCTGGCTCATGAGCCAGAGCCATGACTCAATGAGCAATGGCTCTTGGCTCAACATAAAAAACATATTTTTCTTTTTAATATGCACATTTTGCTAAAAGTGAGAATGATTTAGTGAGAATAAGCCAACACAAATCATAAATATGAACTGGCTAAAGGCAAATTGACTTTCAGTGACCAAAAATTCCGAAAATTAAAAAAAAAAAGTGATGATTTGGTAGAGAAGAAAATAAAAAATTAGGGGGAAAAGTGGAAAAATTTAGGGGAAAACTTGAGCCATTGAGCCATGGCTCACAAGTTTCGTTGAGCTGGCTCATGAGCCATGGCTTTGGCTCAAAATTACTATATGAGCCAGAACCATGCACTGGCTCTGGCTCAGAAATTTTTGTGAGCCAACTGGAGCCAGAGCCAGAGCCATTGAGCCAGAGCCATGGGGCACACTAGGTTTTTTTATTGTTATTGCATAGTTTTGATTTTTCTTTTCCCATAGCAAATGGGCGACAATATCTCAGAGAAAAGCAGTCATCATTTTACTACAAACACGTTGTCATGACAGTATTCTTTTTTGTCTGATCTTCTAAAAATTAAATTTCAGATAAAAAATGGAAGATATAATTCATCCTGGTCAGTTCGACGACGCTGACGAGACCAAGGACAGGGAGTGTGATTCCATATCTCAGGATTCAGCGTTAAGGTACTTAAGTTAGTCTTTATGAATTTTTAATAGATTTTTATGATGATCTTAATGAGAACATCATTTTTTTTCTCAGAAATTTAAATATCTTGTTTGATCATCATATGCATAATATGGCTGAGAGAATGTTAGAAATTACTGACGGTGCGGATGACACAGAAGAATATAAAGACTCTGACTCTGATGACTATTTGGAGTTCTACAATGAAACAAAACCAGGTCCAAATAGTCAAAAAAATCTCAATCATATGAAGAAAACTCATGAAGAGCTTGACAGAAAGTTTTTAGGAAAAATTAGTATTGAAAAGTATGACGGAGCAGGTCTAATGTCAGAAGCAGCGAATCGACTTATTTCGTCTAACAAGAAAGCAACTGCTAATAGGTGACTAAATTTATCAAATTTTATGCATTAATATTCATCTAAACGTATCTCCTTTGGACAGAGTAAAGGTAAAGGATAAGCAAGATCGAGCAACAGTAGAGCAAGTAATGGACCCAAGGACTCGTATGATTCTATATAAACTACTCAGTAACGAAAAACTCGTTTCAATTGATGGTTGTATTTCAACTGGAAAAGAGGCCAATGTCTATCATGCTACCGGACCTGAAGATGCATCCTTTGCAATAAAAATTTACAAGACTTCTATTCTGACATTTAAAGCCAGAGATAAGTATGTTTCTGGTGAATTTCGTTTTCGTAATGGTTACTGCAAGAAGAATCCTAGAAAGATGGTGAGACTTTGGGCGGAGAAAGAATATCGAAATCTTCTAAGGATTCATTCTTGTGGGACGATACTCGTTCCACAGCCTCATCTCCTCAAATCTCATGTGCTACTTATGGATTTTATCGGGGATCATGGTTGGCCCTCACCTCTCCTCAAAGACGTCAAATTTGACAAATTAGAGTTCACAGAAGAAGAAAACGATGACAAGAATTTATCCAGTGAAACAGGAGACCAATTGATTAAATTGCTAGCAAAGCTTTACCGTGATTGTTTAGTAATACTTTATCGATTGTATAAGCACTGCCGACTAGTACATGCTGACTTTTCAGAATTCAATTTAATACTGAAGGATTACAAGGATTTATACGTCATTGACGTTTCACAGTCGGTCGAGCATGATCATCCTAGAAGCTTTGATTTTCTTCGATCGGACATCAAAAATATCCAAGGTGAAATACTTGTGAATTTAAGAAAAATTAAAACATTTAATAACCTATATTGTTATGTACAGATTTCTTCGGTAAGCGACATGTAATGATTGGAGATTACAAGGAAATATTCGACTGGATAACAAGTCCTACAGTGGATGATTCAAATTATTTACTGCAAATGGAATGTATTTTGGGTAAAGCGAAAACTTTTGACGAACTCAGTGTAGCAGAAGAAGTTTTCCGACATTCATATATTCCAAAAAAAATGGTAGAGGTGAGCTCAATTGCAAGAAAAATTGAAAAATTGTATGTCTGATTGATTTAGTCAGAAGTATTTAAATTTGAATTTGATAACATACTCGTCAAGTAATATTTATTTTAAATAGGTCAACGACTATGAAGGGGATTATGATAAAGCAATATCTGGTACGGAGCTAATTTACACAACATTACTGGGTATGAAATCGGATCTTTCCGGGGCACAAGATACTGTTAAAACTGAGAGGGGAAGCAGAAACACAGAAACGAAGGAACTTTGTACAGAAGGTTCCATAAATTCAGAGTCAGAAGATGGCTCTGACACTTCCACGTCTGGTGAAGAATCTAAATTTAAAGATTCTGCAAGGCCTAGGCATGAAACTGGAGAAGAAAAAAAGGTAATTTCAAACAAACCTGCAGCGTTAGTTATCGCATCGCTTTTAGTACACTTTATAAGAAATCGAATATCTCAATTTTAGGAACGTAAGAAAGCCGTGAAAGAACAAAAGGCTGAAAAGCGTCAAACAAAAATGAAAAAACACGTCAAGAAGCGGAAAGAAAAATTGACGCATGCAAATTCAAAGAGATAATTCATTATAGAATAAAATTTCAAAATTTCATGTTTATGAAGACCCTCCTAGCAATTCAGGGTATAATTAAATGAAACGCACTCCTCGCGGAATTGGGTAAGTGATACCTCAATCGATCAGAATTTCAATCTAGATTACGAATCTGGCATCTATTGTTGGCGGTCAAGTCAAATTTTGCAAAAATTTTGCAAAGTTGTGCCAAAAAAAGTGACTGCAGTGACTTACCCATATGTATTTGTCCGGATTTGAGCAAGTGAAACGTTGATCGATCAGAAATTACACGCGTATAACGAATCTGATGTAAATCATTAGTCGAAATAAAAAAGGTAAAACTTTGGTATTCCGAAGCACCTCGGATTTGGATGAAATTCTTTTTTGTAGGCTAATATGAGGTCGCTTATCACGAATATGAAAAAAATTTTCACCGGAAACGGATAAAAAAAAACAGTTAAGCATTTTTCAAAATTGAGTCCTTTGCAATTACAGTAAAACCTGTGTTTGTGCAACTTACATTGCTCCGCCTTTTCTCACATTCTCCATATGATGGTAAACGTAAAACACAAATAATTGGAGGGCACTTTTTCAACTTTGGTTAAATGTTTTAATTCTTCAAAGTAAAGTTAGGTGAAGTAAAGGTTTTTTTTCTTTCATCAGCATTGCTAGAATCGTGGGCAGTAGTTAAATTAACGACTATAGATAATTGTTTCGCTAAAACGGAAAAAATAGAATAAAACTTAGATTTGAAATACAACGGAACCTTTAACTGCATCTTTACGGTATTGGGAGTGTCTTTCATTATATCTGACGAATCAGATTTAGTTGCACAAACACAGGTTTTACTGTACGTAGGATGAAAGGGTGTTTTCGTCAATGTTTTTGTTAGCTAATAGACGTATTCACGCATGCACGGATAGGTATCATGCAATATCGTGATTGGGTTAGTTGAGCGTGACGCATGCATACCTTTAAAGGATATCACGTATAGGTAAGTTCAAACCATATTTCCCTATCGGAGGCGCGCAAAGCGCCCCGGAGATTGCGCGCCGCCATTTCTTTCGCGTGATAAAATACTGATGAAATATTTTATTGATTAACAACCTACCGAATGCATATTAAATCCTATTTTTGTTTCATTTTAAAAAATTCATAACTTTTTTTTATATGAATTGCCGGTGAAATTTTTTTTTCCTATTCGTGATCAGCGATCCCACATTAGTCTAGAAAACAAATTTTATCAAAATTTGAGGTGCTTCGAAATACCAAATTTTTTCTCCGCACCATTACATTTGGCTAAGTCACTATGTAAAAAAAATTTTTTTTTGGCACAAATTTGCAAAATGTTTGCAAAATTTGACTTAACCGCCAACAATGGATGTTACATCCTTAATCTTACGTCAAATTTCTGATCGATTGATGCATCACTTACCCAATTCCATGAGGAGTGCGTTTCCTTTAATTGTTCCCGATTCAGAATAAATTAATAGAATTCTTTTTTTACTAAAAGTGCTAATAACTTAATCCGTTAAAAAAAACTGTTTTGAAATAGGTAAAAATTAATTGCCCTTCTCAAATTCTGAGCATAATAGAAAGGAGAGTTGAGTTTTTATTGTATTCTATATCCAAAAATGGTGAGCCCGTCCAACTCATGTACCCTAAAATTTGTAATAGAAAGTACATTCGTAACTTTAAAGTAAAATTAATTTAAGTGGTTACTTTAGTTTTTCCTTGAAAGTTATAAACGACCGGCATTAATAAGTTACAGGTTAAAAACTGCAGTCACCGGTGCGGTGTCTCTTTCAATTGTGCATTTAATTTTGCCAAGCAACTGTGAATCAGGTAAACGACATTAAATTATTTTTGTACATTTAGAGATTAATCTCTTTCTGTTATACTTAGAAAGAATGTGTGACGAAGAGGACATGGTTCAGCAATTCCAGAAGCCCAATGTTCAGCAGTTGTGCAACAAGCAATTCAAGCATAGCCCTTTGTTTGTTCTTATTTGTTTGGATGATTGGACTTTGATGACACCTGCAAATCAACCAGATACTGTAAAATTTGGTCAACGAAGCTCGTTGGACTACAGAAGCTTGACGTGTGAAATAAAGGTGAGACCATATACACTGAAGCGCATAAACATGGGTACATGGTTAGTAAAGAGAATGAGATGGGAGGTCGCATTCCTAAAATTTTTTTACACACTTTTTTGAGTTAAAACTTTCGTCATGTACCCATGTTTATGCGCTTCAGTGTATGTGAACCATTCATTTTATTATCATTATCTATCATTGTCGTTTTTGAGTCGAAAATAATTCATTTAAATTCTCATTCCAGCTTCTCGGTGGTCTCCCACGATGTCAACCAGAAAATGATTTTAAAAATAATATACCAATCGCATATTTCACCAACGATTTGAATTACAACAAGGAAACTGAAAATTTGGAAGGAAGAAGAACGCAAAGAAGAGCGTTTCCGAGATATCTTTCATGAAAACTTTATTCATGATACAATAAATAGTGGAAGGGTACCTGATCTTACCAAGTATAGGTGAGTTTATTTAAAAAAAAAAGTGGCGAAATTTATTGATGTGTTCATGGGACGTTTTTTGCTTCATTTACAGGTTGGGCAATTCGTATTTCGCCAAATACGATGGAAATCATCTTCTATCTGGAAAAACTAACTGGACAAAGATTCCTAAGTCAAAACCATCAGATCATGATGACAATATGGTGACTATAAAAGAAGAGAAGAAAGATTCACCTAAGAGCAGTAGTGAGAAAATGGTAGTTTCACTTTGAAGAACTAAATTTCAAAAGGCGTGGACTTCTAAGTACAATAATGATTTCAGAAGAGCAGAACTTTATTATTCAATAGACAGAAACTGAGTGAGTTAATCTTGTTTCAGAGCGTTAAGTTTTTGTATTGAACGACTTAACCAAAAACAAGTATTATTGGAATAGAACTACCGTGTGTCTATAAAGTCACTACGCAATGGAGAAAGTATTGCTAGGAAAATAGGAGTAAAAAAAATCGGTGACGTCAGCCGTTGACTCTATCCCAATTCCCTCGAGTTCGCTCCAGACATTTGCGCGCCAAAATATTCCTTTATCATTGTTACTGATTCATTCTCTCTTTGGTCTTGGTCATCTCATCAACCTCAACTGAACGTCTCTCTTCTCTTATTAATTGTTATGGACTCAGCCTTTCTTTCATTAGCTGCATCAACCTGAACACCTCTCTTCCATGAGACACCTTAGAAGTTGAAAAACTAAAAACACACAATTTATTACAAATTACTCAGAAACAGGTTATTGAATGTGCAATAGGTTATTGAATGTCCAAAAGCCAAAACCAGTCAGATGAAAATGAACAGAATCTTGTCTCGATGGGTGCAGGATCTTGTACCTCATAAGGTACAAAATTTTGCACCANGCCTTTTCTAACTTCAATATTCAGAACCAAAATAAAGAGAAAATAAGAATACTCAAAATTAAAAATATCTTCAACACAATTTCATCAAAAAATGTCAGTTTACGGAATCGCGAAGTCTCGCCAATCTCTTCTGATGATGAGTCTTCAAATTTAGAAGAAAGGAATCTGTTAGTAAAATACTCATTTCTAATACCTTAAAGTTATTTACTAGTATGAAAACGCATTATATACTGCATTCAAATCTAGGTTGTCTGTATCATCGCTCCACCTATTTCGCGCAAAAAATCGGGAGTGCATGAGTCGCTGCCGACTGTGTAAACAGTCTCCATTTTTTCTATCTGGTTGCGATCGATCTGCATGTGCAGCTCTTCCCACTTTCGCCGATACCCAGAAATTCTGTGAAAGGTAAAAATCGCTACTTTCAAATTTCCCACGATTAAACAAATTTCACATTTTGAAGTTGGCGAATTTACTCACAAAATGAAATTTCCTCCAACGTCACAAACTAATACTACGCATTAGTTTTCGGATTTTCATAGGCAGTACATATGTGGTAGCGGTAACGTTATAATACTTCATTGGAAAGCAGGGTTCGTGATAATCATCGGGTGATAATTATCAATCTTGAAAAAATAAAGATTTTCTTGATTTTTTCAAATTAATAAACGTGTTGCAAATTTCACCTACAAAACTTATTAAAATAAATACCATTCTCTTATCAATTACTTATGACTATGGGTGGTCTTTCACAGGTTACACTACTCGCTTTTCGAATAGTTGTTAAGCAAAAAAAAAACTATCGCGTTTTGATTTTCTACACAAAAGTTAGAATTTATTAGTTGTGTTTTTGATATTTGTGGATTTATTGCCAAGCAAAATTCCTACAGGGAAAGATCCTATTTGTGCAGGGAACTTAAGATAGGGAATGGCGGTATGCAATATCTTCTCAAATTCTCTTTCTCTCAAGTAGAAGTGACGTCACTGTTATCAAAGTTCACAACTAAACTACATGCCTTATTCATACTTTAGATGAATTTAGACTGTTTTAACTTCAATTTTAAAATCAGATATGCATTCTATTTTGACGCGCAAATGTGTACAAACTATTGAGTAATTTTTCACAACAATATTATTTATTTCGCAAATTGTTTAGCTTTTATTTTAATTTTAGACTTGCAGAAAGTCCTTTCGTTGACGTTTAAATTTCTCTGTGTATTTAAAAGTTTGATTCTGATTTTTAGTCTGATTCAGCTTACTAGTGGTGAGTGCCTGTATAGGCAGCCTGAAAATACCTGTGCCTGTGCCTGCAGGCGTGGGCCAGGCGGGCAGTCAATAATAGAGAAAGTAACAGGCATGGGCCAGGCGGGCGAATTATACCATGTGCACAGGCCAAGCAGGCATATCCTTTTTTTCCACAGGAGCCTGTGTAAAGTTTACACAATGTGTGGTCGATGCATTTTTCAGAACCAAATCTTTTCCATAATTTTCATTTTGTCTCACCACTGCACAACAGTTGTAGTGGAAATACTGTAGTGGAAATACTGTAGGGGGCATGACACATATGAAGTCATACAGGCACAGGCACAGGCAGGCGTACTTTCTCACAGGCACAGGCCAGGCGGGCATCACACATATGAAGTCTTGCAGGCACAGGCACAGGCTGGCATGCTTTCTCACAGGCACAGGCCAGGCGGGCATTAGAAAACCTCATAAGTGTTGAATTTTGTCTACTTCAAAACCGAAAAGTTCGAAATGCTTTGAGCAAATGACAGCAAAGGACAAGTTGATTTAGTCTTCTTTTTCACCGATTTAGCCAAATTAAAGTCAACGATTCTTCCTTTGGAAAACGATGAATTTCAAGCAAATATTTGCTTGTTATAATAAACATTGTTTATTATAAACAATGAGAAGGGCTTATTTGTAGAATAGCCACTCCCCTCCCTATGGAATTTTGATAACTGATACGTTAATCCACTGGGCACTTAGCGTCGATTACGAATCTGATATCCATTGTTGGCGGTCAAGTCAAATTTTGAAAAAAGTTAACAAATTTGTGCCAAAAAAAAAATTTTTTTTTTTAAGAATATGACTTACCCAAAGGTAGTAGTCCGGATTTTAACAAGCTATGCATCAATCGATCAGAAACTTAGCGCAGATTACAAATTCAACATTCATCGTTGCCTGTCAAGTCGAAAACAGTTTTTTAAACAAAAGGATATTTTTTCAATTTCTTTTTAATTTTTATTATTTATATTATTTAAATATTTATAAGCAATGAGATATAGAGGATACAATTTCTTAAGATTTTCTATGGGTTTAGATTATTAGGGTTTTTATAGGTTTAGGTTGTTAGGTTTCTTTAGGTTTCGATTGTTTAGTTTTCTTTAGGTGTAGGTAGTTACGTTTTTTTAGGTTTAATTTGTTAGGTTTCGTTTAGGTTTAGGTTAGGTTTTTTTTTAAGGTATAGGATGTTAGGTTTTGTTTAGGTTTAGGTTGTTAAATTTTCTTTAAATTTTTTTATCTTTAGGTTTGCTTTTAGGTTGTTAGGTCACTAGTTTCTCATTAGGTTAGTTAGGTTACATTTTTTTAGGTTTAGGTTATTGACATCCAAGGATTGATGTCAGAATCCTAATCTGCATGAAATTTCTGGTCGATTCACGTATAACTTGCTGAAATCCCGATTAATACCCTTGGGTAAGTCATACTAAAAATAATTTTTTTTTGGCACAAATTTACAAAAAAATTTGCAAAATTTGATTTGACCGCCATCAACGGATGTCAAATTCGTNTGACATCCAAGGATTGATGTCAGAATCCTAATCTGCATGAAATTTCTGGTCGATTCACGTATAACTTGCTGAAAGCCCGATTAATACCCTTGGGTAAGTCATACTAAAAATAAATTTTTTTTGGCACAAATTTACAAAAAAATTTGCAAAATTTGATTTGACCGCCATCAACGGATGTCAAATTCGTAATCTACGCTAAATTTCCAGTGGAATAATGTATCACGTACCCGAGTTCCAAAACGGGATTATTCTACAAATGTTCCATGNTAATCTACGCTAAATTTCCAGTGGAATAATGTATCACGTACCCGAGTTCCAAAACGGGATTATTCTACAAATGTTCCATGACAAGTCATGAAAATGCACGAGGAGATATGTTAGGGATTTCGAAGTGCATAACAGTGACGTCATTCCCAGACAATTTCATCCTCAAAACCATCTCTGTGTTGTATCGCCACCCCCTGCTATTTGGGATCATTTTATTTCCAGTAAGAAAGTGAATAATAAAGAGTTGTTTGTGGGCCAATTGTAAAAGGTGTGGGAAAGCGTTTCAAGGAATAATCGACAGGCTTAAACTCACTTTTTCAGAATTCATACGAAAATACACATATTACCGAAAATTAAATTTTTTATTTTTGATAATCTAAAAAATCGGATAATTATCAAAAAAATCCGATTTTTTTATTTTTTTTTCGAAGAAATCAGAAAACTCACGAACCCTGTTGCAAAGGTTACAAAAAAACGAACTTTTCAAGCCACAGAGCATGCGCGTAGGTCAAGACATTACAAAGTTACTTAACATCAAAAATTGATGATGTCACAAGATATTTTCAATAATCAAAGCGGGTATCACAGTCTATTCGACAATATTTACGCTTTATTTTCATTCATTATCATCAATTGACTAAAATCTAAGAGTAAAATCCAGATAATGAATAATTATTCCATTATTTGTGATAATAATTTAATTAATTATTCTAAAAATAGCTCGAGGATGTCCAGTCCTGAGCCTGTTGGAGAAGATGACGAAGGCGAACGCTCTGAAGATGACTTGGGTATCGAGGATTATGCTCAATCGTTGAACTTAACTTCTAACAGCGAAAGTTCGGAATCTGAAGCTGAAGTTACTCAGGACAAAGGTAAATTAATGATAATATTAATAGTAATCTATCTAAGCGACTTCACTTACTTGCAACAAATTTTTCTAAAAATTATAAATTATTAAATATTTTCTCGTCGAAGCCGAAACTACTTCGAATATTCGGTTTCGGTGTATTTACATGTGCTAAAATGTAAATTATTTCTATGGTTCCTCTAGGGAAACGTAAGAGGGTAGAATACGCCGAGCTTGTGTGGAATGAAGGTGACGTTGACCTATCAACACTTCCGAAATTTCTTTTGATATATACAATCAATGCGCCCATTGAAACTGTTGGACCCACAGCAAGGGCATTGGATTTTTTACAATTATTCTTTACTGACGAGTTGCTACAGCTCATTGTTGAAAACACAAATACTTTTGCTGAGGTAATTTCATCAAAACTATGAGGTGCGGCGCGACGGGGTTGAGGTGGAACTTAAGATAAAATCAAAGTGCTGAGAGTGTAAATCGAAATCCAAATTTCGTTTTGAAATTTCGATTTCGATTTCAAATTGACGTAGTCAAAATGCACTTGTAATTCGAAATCGAATTTAATCAAAATCCTATTTTCCATCCAAAGTTAATTGTGATTGGATGTTCCTATGTGAGAGGATAAGAACTAATTTTCCATATATTTTCAGGTTGTAATCGGGAAGGCGATGCCTCTCAAACCAAAATCTCGTCTCCGCTATTGGAACCCAACAACTATTGGAGAAATGAAGCTTTTCTTGGGCTTATGCATATTCTCGGGTATTTATCAGCTACCACGAATTGACGATTATTGGGGGAAATCTCTTTATCGCAACCAAGCTTTCCCATCTGTAATGTCAGGAAACCGATTCCACCTATTAAGCCGTATGCTACATTTTTCGATCCAGGNCCAAGCTTTCCCATCTGTAATGTCAGGAAACCGATTCCACCTATTAAGCCGTATGCTACATTTTTCGATCCAGGATACTTCAAGTGGGGATCCACTCGCTAAAATTCGACCTGTGTCTGAGTATTTAAGAAAGACGTTCATGGCAACAGCGTATCCAGGGAAGCAGCTATCTTTGGATGAAACAATGGTGGCATGGAGAGGCAGATTGGAATTTCGTCAATATATCAAAACCAAAAAACATAAGTACGGGATTAAAGTATACAAAATATGCACACCAGACGGGTACGTGCTGAACTTTTTACCCNCCAAGCTTTCCCATCTGTAATGTCAGGAAACCGATTCCACCTATTAAGCCGTATGCTACATTTTTCGATCCAGGGTACTTCAAGTGGGGATCCACTCGCTAAAATTCGACCTGTGTCTGAGTATTTAAGAAAGAAGTTTATGGCAACAGTGTATCCAGGGAAGCAGCTATCTTTGGATGAAACAATGGTGGCATGGAGAGGCAGATTGGAATTTCGTCAATATATCAAAAACAAAAAACATAAGTACGGGATTAAAGTATACAAAATATGCACACCAGACGGGTACGTGCTGAACTTTTTACCCNACAAAAAACATAAGTACGGGATTAAAGTATACAAAATATGCACACCAGACGGGTACGTGCTGAACTTTTTACCCTATGTTGGCAAATCAACATTAGAATCGGAAGTGAGCAAGACTTCAGCCATTGTTAAGAAACTTATGAAACACTACATAGGAAAAGGTCACGAGGTTTTCATGGATAACTACTATAACTCCGTCCGCTTGGCGTTGGAATTATATGATCAGCAGACACTTGTGGTTGGAACTCTCAGAGCGAATCGGAAGCAAAACCCCAAAGTAGTTTTGGCAACAAAACTTAAGAAAGGAGAAGTCATTTGGCGTCGCCATGGCTCTGTGCTCGTCACAAAATGGAAAGATAAGCGTGACGTCCTCATGATTTCAACAAAACATAACCACCAAATGACAAAATCTGTCAACAAACGCGGGGAACAGAGAGAGAAACCCGACTGCATCATGGACTACAACAAATATATGGGAGGTGTAGACAGATCAGACCAAATGGCATNGAGAGAGAAACCCGACTGCATCATGGACTACAACAAATATATGGGAGGTGTAGACAGATCAGACCAAATGGCATCCTACAATGCTTTATTACGTCGCACAAAAAAATGGTATAAAAGATTTTTTTTTNGAGAGAGAAACCCGACTGCATCATGGACTACAACAAATATATGGGAGGTGTAGACAGATCAGACCAAATGGCATTTTACAATGCTTTATTACGTCGCACAAAAAAATGGTATAAAAGATTTTTTTTTTTTTTATTGGATACAACTATTTCAAATGCATTCGTCCTTGCCAAAGAACTAAACACCCCATTGTTTGGAAAGATGACCATTACCGAATTCCGTGAAAAATTAGTAACCGGCTTCTGCCCGAATTTACTTCTCGAGACTAAACTTCACGCTTCAGAAACACTAACATCTGAAAAAAAAAATACTATACACTACTTGAAACCGATCGAGGCTACTGAAAAAAAGAAGAACCCTTGTAAAAGATGTGAACAGTGCAAGATTTCTAGAAAACGAAAGGAATCAAGGTACGAATGCCCAGTATGTAAGAGTAAACCAGCATTGTGTGTTTACCCTTGCTATAGAGATTGGCATTTGACCCGTCAAAAATAATTTGACTAATAACCTGGAATCCTTAAAATTTGAGTAACCCTGAATAAATTTGTTACTAGTGAAAAGTCAAGTTCTCGAAAATATCATTCCTTACGCCCGATTTATACTTAATGTCATTTGTCCTTCATGCGAATGAAATGCAGTTTGATAGATGAATTTTGCAACAAATTTTGCAACAAATTTTGCAATCTAATTTACCTTGACAATTAAGATTTTTGAAAAATTTGTTGCAAAATTTANGTTCTCGAAAATATCATTCCTTACGCCCGATTTATACTTAATGTCATTTGTCCTTCATGCGAATGAAATGCAGTATGATTGATGTTAAAACGTTGTTTAAAACGTTAGATTAAATGGAACTGTTAATTCTAATTTGAAAAATTTGTTGCAAAATTTATCAATCATACTGTACTTCATTCGAATGAAGGACGAATGACATGAAGTACAAAACGGGCGTTACTCATTGAGGATAGCGTAGTTGATAACGGGATGAAATAATTTTTGACTTAAGTTTATCGCCACTTGCGTGTTTAAACGTAATTTTGATGTTTGTTTCCATGGCGTATATATANATTTTTGACTTAAGTTTATCGCCACTTGCGTGTTTAAACGTAATTTTGATGTTTGTTTCCATGGCGTATATATAGCATGTCCAATAGTTGTAAAAATAAGAATGGGTCTGGTTGCGTGTTTAACCTTAGACTATTAATCNGTATATATAGCATGTCCAATAGTTGTAAAAATAAGAATGGGTCTGGTTGCGTGTTTAACCTTAGACTATTAATCTACAAATTTTTGGCGCACCTCCTATTATTTGTGCCAAAGGGGCGGACATATGAATAAAGTTTGGTGGCAAAGACATTGAGACGAGAATCCTGTAGATACCAAATGCGCATACCATACATGTACTGCGCATCATGATTTTTCGGTATAAAATTGGGTTGTAACAAGAAAGAAATCTGACGTTGCGCCAAAATGTTGGGTTTAGCATAATGAACCAGTTTTACACGACGAGATTATGAGTGGTGACAAGAGAAGTTCTCGACANAAATGTTGGGTTTAGCATAATGAACCAGTTTTACACGACGAGATTATGAGTGGTGACAAGAGAAGTTCTCGACAAAACGAATATAGCGTAGTTGGCACTTCATACCAGAATAATTAAAAAGATTTTGCAACAAAATAAGCTTTTTTAGAAAGAACCCGAATTCCTGAGAAGGAATTCGGGTAAGTGAAATAATACGTCAATCGATCGGAAATTTAGCATATAAAACGAATCTGACATTCACTGTTGTTAGCGGTGATTCATCGCCAACTGAATTCAAATTTTGCAAAAGTTTTTGCCAATTTGTGCCGACAAATTTATTACTATTATTATGGCTTACCTGTAGGTGGTGGTCCAGATTTGAGCAAATGATACATTAATGTATCACTTTCTCAAATCCAGACCCAAAAAATTGGCTTAAGTCATACTAAACAAATTATTTTTTGGTACAAATTTGTAAAAATTTGTGTAACAATTTGATCAACAAAATTGATGACAGATTCGTAATCCAGGCTAAATTTCCAATGGATTGACGTATCATTTAGCCGTAATCGCAAGGGTCGTGTTTTTTTTTTACAAATAACCCAAATCGAAGCGAAAAAATTATTTAGATTTGCCCATGTATACATGAGTTGATTCAGAAGGGTGTTAAAGAATTTTAGTTGATCTTTGTCGTCAAGAATCACTTATTTTTATTTTGCTTGAAAGTTAGTAAAACGACCGGCATTAATAACTTAATTATTGATGATTCGGAATGAAATCGTATCGTATAAAAACTCACTATTGCCTCTTTTCTAGGGCTTTGAACTTGGCCTCCAGTCGCTTCGAATAACTATCCAACTTAAAAGCTGCTTGTTCCAATTTATTCACACTGTCCTCAATTTGGTCAATTTGTTGCAATAGAGGCTCCAACGACTTGTCTAACGGAAACTCATATTTATTCTTCGATTCTAAGATAATCATAAAAAAATTTCCCACTTACATTTTTGATTCAGATCACTCAGGTTTTTCGCGACATTCGACGAGATTTGGCGCATATCAGAATATTTTGACGCTGTGGCTCTGTTTAAATTCTCAAGCAATTTGTAGTCTTCCTGCAAATTAAAAGAAACGAATGTCAATGTTGAGAAATTCTAATTTATAATCTGTTCGTCTACACTCTACAGTTCCAGTTGGGTTTAGTTTACTTAATTAAAACTTATATCATAACATCACTCACCATCATTAGCAGAAGTTCCCCTTGTAAATAATCAGCAGACTTCTGAAACATATCAGTTGCTAATTTATTTAGCGATGGTTCTTGGTGGAACTGAAGCTCTGATGCATCAGGGTTGTCACTGATGGTGTGTAGGTTACCTTCCATTTCCTTCACTTTTAGGTTTAACTCTTCGAATAGTGGACTTGGACCCAAATTTGAAAAACAAATCTTCCCCTATTTTGTAATTTAAAGAATTAATTGGAGAAAATTAATTTAACGAATTACGATGTAAATTTACTTTGCGTTTAGTTCGCTAAAGATTACTTTACCTGACACTCTGGCCCAGTCGGGAAAACTCTCGGCTCAAACCCGGCACATATTTATTAAATTTTTTCGAGCGAAAAAAATTGATTCTAAACCCGGAGAAACCCGGCTACATTGTTGCCAAATTTGTCAGAAAGATTGTGCAATTTCTATGTAATGATTCTATAATAACATACAAAACTAACGTAAATTATATGATTTTTCACATCCAAATTAATGTTAAAAATTTATAGCTTTGTTATTTTACGAAATGAAATAAAGTACAAGTATTAAGGGTACAAAAAAATTTTTTACAATCTGAAATCGTTAAAAATAATTTTTTGAAGATGGGTGTCATCTTCAGGGAGAAATTAAATTAAAATTCTCAAATACACAAATTAAGGTCTAAAATTCAATTTGATTAGTTCTTGTAAAATAGGATACTGAAGTGACTGGTGCCCTCCAGTAAACTCACAACTGCTTTTGTAAATAATAGTCTATTGTCTAAATAAAATGAAATAGGGATGGCACGTGTATTTGTTTTTCAAGATAATTATTCTTGCATGACCTACAGTGCACGAGAGGACTATAAATTTATTATTCAACTTTATCATCTTCCTCAAATGTTGTTTACTAAAAAAAATTTAATGTAATGACTACTCTACTGCCAACTTTTTGATAAAAATTTTGTTTACATGCAACGATTATATTTTAATTATTGTAAAAAGTTGTAATTTTTAACAATTATTCGAAAATAATCAAATTTTATATGTATTTTCCTATTTCCTTGCACAATATGAGACGTTGCCTATGTCGGCCAGCAGAAATCCCTGCCCGGCCGGGATATCTCTTGGACCGAATTGATTTTTCTTTTTTTTTAAATCAATTTACAAGGATACCTGTACCAAACATTTTGGTTTATTATAAACATCATAATAATGTGAAAAATTAGTAACATTTAAAAAATTTATGCATTTACTAACTCTAATTTGCAATAATAACTTCTTTTTTAATTATTTTAAGAAATTTAGAGTTTGGTGTAATCTCCCACGGTATAAAGTTCCATAATGCGATTAAGATTGGTTTAAAAATATTTTCAAGAACTTATAACGCAGAACTTTACTCCAAAAAAATTTTAAAGTGAAAAATGACTTTTCNTGCATTTACTAACTCTAATTTGCAATAATAACTTCTTTTTTAATTATTTTAAGAAATTTAGAGTTTGGTGTAATTTCCCACGGTATAAAGTTCCATAATGCGATTAAGATTGGCTTAAAAATATTTTCAAGAACTTATAACGCAGAACTTTACTCCAAAAAAATTTTAAAGTGAAAAATGACTTTTCGGCCAGGCCAGGAAAAATTCTCGCCCAAAAAGTCCAAAGGTCATTTGGGCCGGGATTTTTCCTGACTTAAGTCTGAACTTATCCCGGTTTAGNCGGCCAGGCCAGGAAAAATTCTCGCCCAAAAAGTCCAAAGGTCATTTGGGCCGGGATTTTTCCTGACTTAAGTCTGAACTTATCCCGGTTTAGGAGAAAACCCAGGCCGGCCGGGAGTTCTCCCATCTGAGCCAGAGTGCCCGATGATTAGTTTAAGAAATTGAATAGCGCGACAAAATATTTAAAAAATAAGTTTCATATAAGAGAGGAAATTAAGCACCGAGTTTTTAACACATTAAGTTACAAACGAAAACATTTTGTCATTGTTGCCTAAAAACTTAAAGAGTTTGAAGCAAATTAATTGGATCTAAGATCTGGAGCATGCAAATCTGATGTCTATTAATACCCATACAATAGCCATTAAACCTATTTTCTGATTTTCATCAGATTTCTAATGAAAAAGGAATCATGTTAAATCGCTAAATTTTCGCCGATATTCCATTATTTAAATTATAACTTTGAGTGATCAATGAAACAGTGTATCAAAATGACGTTGTTGAAGGTATTCAAGTGTTTAGAAATTAAATTANACTTTGAGTGATCAATGAAACAGTGTATCAAAATGACGTTGTTGAAGGTATTCAAGTGTTTAGAAATTAAATTACAATTAGTTAATCATTGGGAAATCATGCTACGGCGTGGGAATTGTAAGAATTAAATTACAAAAAAAAAAATTAAATAATAAGTCAATTAATTTTACTACCTATTAAATTATAATTTAGAAATCTTATTCTCAATCTCCTAATAATTNACTTTGAGTGATCAATGAAACAGTGTATCAAAATGACGTTGTTGAAGGTATTCAAGTGTTTAGAAATTAAATTATAATTAGTTAATCATTGGGAAATCATGCTACGGCGTGGGAATTGTAAGAATTAAATTACAAAAAAAAATTCAATAATAAGTCAATTAATTTTACTACCTATTAAATTATAATTTAGAAATCTTATTCTCAATCTCCTAATAATTTAAGGATATAATTCTATCTACTTAAGTAAATTCCAGTATATTTTTCCAAAATCATTATAGTTTATGAAGTTGAGAAGTATTTTAGATTTTTAGTCTTATAAGAAGAAGAAGAAAGAATATGATTTTTCTAAGTAAATTGTTCCAGCTTCTATCGATGAAGTCTATACCAATACTTGTTTCAATTCTATCATCTTTTAATTATTATTTAGATTATTTCAGTACAAAATTCTATACTACGGAGATACCAAAAGTCTACGACTTCATCATTGGTTATTTCAATTATCACAATCTTTCCTCTATTTATGTCGTGTCATTTTGTTTGTAAAAATGAAAAAAAAAACTTATTTTTTTTTTGGATTTGTTAGTTGGTGGAGGTTCAAGTGGATCCATTTTGGCCAATCGACTTTCAAAACAAAACACAGTTTTACTTCTGGAAGCTGGAGGAGATCCATTAATTTTAAACACAGTTCCAGCTCTAACTTTTTTTTTATTGGGACATCAAGATTTGGATTGGGGATATACAACAATACCTCAAAGGAACGCATGTCTTGCATTCGAAAACAATGTGAGATGATATTGATAATATAATCTTCATTTTCCAAATTTAACGATGTCAATTTATATTTACAGGGACCAAAATTACCAAGAGGAAAGGGCTTAGGTAAGGTTGGCAGTTTTTATTCAATAAAACTGAGATGTAACTTTGACCAATCTGTCAATCTCTGACTTTTTGTCACAACACTTTCAACCCCCCTCCCCTTTTATCCATCATTTCTTGATAAATGTCGATGGTACGTATGTTTTGTTTTATTTTAACAGGTGGTACTAGCGGAATCAATTGTATGTTTTACATCAAAGGTGATAAATTAGACTATGACAATTGGGCAACTGTTACTGGAGATTTCAGTTGGTCTTATGAAAATCTTTTGCCATATTTTCATAAAACGGTGGACTACCATGGGAAATTTAAAAAAAATGGTTAGTCAAAAGTACTAAAATATGGTTTATTGGAAGTTAATTAATTTTTTATTAATTTTTTTTTTTAGAAAAAGAGTACAAACCTACTCCTTATGGAAAATTACATGTAGAACAGAGAGTATGGACACCANACTACCATGGGAAATTTAAAAAAAATGGTTAGTCAAAAGTACTAAAATATGGTTTATTGGAAGTTAATTAATTTTTTATTAATTTTTTTTTTTTAGAAAAAGAGTACAAACCTACTCCTTATGGAAAATTACATGTAGAACAGAGAGTATGGACACCAATGTCAAGATCCTTTATTGAAGCTGGAAAAGAATTCGGATATGATGAGATTGATTTAAACGGCGAACACAGATCAGGTAATATTAAATATTATATTCCTTACTATTGAATTATTAGTTGAAATATATATTATAATAATAATATAATTCTTGATATTTACATACGGCGATTTAGGATTCGGGATTCCTGAGGTAACGCAGAAAAATGGACAGCGATGGGATGGATATTTGGCTTTTTTATATGAGATTCTTGACCGGAAAAATTTATACATTTCTAGATATTCCCAGGCGATTAAGGTACCATATTTGTAAACATGTTACTTTATTATTATTATTTTTTGAAATAGATTTTATAATAGTGTAATCTGCAATCTTATAATTCTACTGATGATAACAGGTCGACTTAGATAAAAGACAAAGAGCTGTCGGAGTTTGGTACGTCAGACATGGAGTCCGGATGTATGCAAGTGTCATGAAGGAAGTGATTCTAAGTGCTGGGTCATTTGATACGCCGAAACTTCTTATGTTATCGGGGATTGGACCATCTGAACATCTCAGAACAATGAAGGTAATACAGTTATGGTGGAAGTTTTTTTTTTTGTGTGTTTTCTAGAAATGTTTCCTTTATAGTAAGTCAGGTTAAAAATCCGAATATATGACATACAATCTTAATATTCGTTTTACAGCAAATAAAGTTTCTTTTAAATTTGTTAAGATACGATCAAAAGTTGATCTACCTGTTGGACAGAATCTTCAAGATCATACTTCTGCTATAATCGGACCATTTATAATGGATACACCAGGATTGACATTTATACCTGAACGAGATATGGATTTCAGTGTTATTAAAAATTACATTACACATGGGACAGGTAAGGAATAAATTATTAAAATTTTAAATACAAAATCTAATCTAATCAAAAATCTATTATTATCAGGACCTATCACAGATCCAGCAAGTGTGACAGCACTAGCAAAAATATCTTCTTCTAAAGCCTTAGCTTCAAGAATTGATTGGCCTGATGTAAATAACTTCAAAATCTAATTTAACTCATTAAGTTAGTTTGAAATTTAAATGGGAATTTTTAATTGTATTATTTAGGTACAACTTTATTTTGTTCCATGTGGTGTCTATAAAGAGCTCTCAAATATCCTCACAACCACTCAGGGATATCGAAAAAAAGTTTTAGATGAGTTATTTCAACCATATTTTGGAAAAGATGGATTTCTAATTTTAGTAACTCTCACAAGACCAAAAAGTGTAGGTGAAGTATTATTGAAGGACAAGAATTATGCTTCTCCACCAATCATTGATCCTCACTACTTAGAACATCCAGATGATTTAGAAATACTTATAGAAGGTAAAAAATTTCACAAGATGACCTTAATATTTTTGATCATGAATCTTATAAGTAATATTTTTTTTTTTGGTTTCAGGTATAAAAATTTCAATGAATTTGGTTGAAAAATCCAAATCTTATCAACGTCTTAATGCCACCTACTGTTCAAAACCATATTCTCAATGTTTAATGCATCCATTTCGGAGTAATGCTTATTGGGAATGTTATGTTAGACATTTTACAATTTCGGCCTATCATCCTGTTGGGACAGCCAAAATGGGATATTCTAGCGACCCAACTGCAGTCGTAGATACAAAATTAGGGTATTGAAAAACTTCTTTTTTTTTTAAGTTATTCATTTTTAAAAGTGTTTAAAATTATTAAATTTGATTTCCAGGGTACGAAGAACCAGAGGGTTAAGGGTTATAGACAATTCTATTATGCCTGTTGTTATAAATGCAAATACTAATGCTCCTGCAGTGATGATTGGTGAAAAAGGTTCAGGTATAAGTTTACTAATTACAATAATTAGTTTATGGTAGTGTTAACAAAACCCAAGGTTTTTACTATGAACCCGGGGTTTTGGGGTTTTATGGGTTTTGCTGAAAACCATATGGTCAAGCCCAAAACCCAAACCCCTAAAAAACCGATATCTAAAATTGGTTTATGGTAACAAATATTTTTTTTTGTCATTAATATTGAAAATATTTTATTAGATATCATCCGAACATACTGGGCAAAACAACTATTAGTATGTGATAAATATGAGTATTTACTTCCAAACCAGAGGAAATGCTACTACAGTAAACTTGTTTAATTTATTTCATTATTATTATTTTTTTTTCATACGGACGGAACTCCGGAGAAAAAAAAAACTTGTTGTCGTTTTCTGTTGAAATGTTTTCGTTTTGTGTTTATAATTATATAAGAATATTAATTTTGAACAAAATGGATAATTTCAGTTGTGCAATTCAACTATTTAATAAGGAAATAGTAATAGCGATAAAGAGGCTCACAAGTACAGGGTTAAGAAATTACTTCTTGATGAAACGAAAGCTTATAGTATCATTTGACTAATTGATGGATACAAAATTCCCAGTTGGAAAATCTTACAATTTGTTTGACTTTATATTTAAAAATCTTGTTTCTACCTCATGGTGACCCAAAAATTTGGCTAACCCTGTACAATGGATTTTGATTTTGATTTTGATTTAGAATGGATCGTGTACAATTGGCTATTCGTCATTGTCCAAAGATTTGTCAATTCTTNGGATTTTGATTTTGATTTAGAATGGATCGTGTACAATTGGCTATTCGTCATTGTCCAAAGATTTGTCAATTCTTGACATTTCCATGGCACGTGTCAGTTGCATGTCTTATTGTCAAAATTTTAATTAATTTTTTAATTAACCAATCAGAAACATCGTGGGAAATAAATTTTTACTNATGTCTTATTGTCAAAATTTTAATTAATTTTTTAATTAACCAATCAGAAACATCGTGGGAAATAAATTTTTACTTGGACGAGAAGTTACCTTCTATAGATTACTTTTGGACCATGAGAAACTCCTCGTGGTCGTGTAATAATTATGTTATTTTTTATTTCGCTAGCTAACGTGTCTAGGCACAAAGGAAAAACCCTGCANATGTCTTATTGTCAAAATTTTAATTAATTTTTTAATTAACCAATCAGAAACATCGTGGGAAATAAATTTTTACTCGGACGAGAAGTTACCTACTATAGATTACTTTTGGACCATGAGAAACTCCTGGTGGTCGTGTAATAATTATGTTATTTTTTATTTCGCTAGCTAACGTGTCTAGGCACAAAGGAAAAACCCTGCANGGTGGTCGTGTAATAATTATGTTATTTTTTATTTCGCTAGCTAACGTGTCTAGGCACAAAGGAAAAACCCTGCATGTTCAAATCTGAATCATTTCATACTTGGCTTGGCACACTGAAAAACCTCATGATTAGTAATTTTTTGATAAGATTAAAAAAATTAATCCCGATGTTTGACCTCCGACAAAAGTCATCAAAGCTAACCCATGATTTTCTTGTAAGTTAGGTTTGATTTGACTCAAACTTTACACAGTGCTAGAGATATTTACGCAGCCGAGACGTTTGAACTCCCAGAGGTCATCAAATATGATCGACATCTACTGTAACAAAATAAGACAGGATACGGAAAATGATGTAAAGGCAAAGTGAGCAAAGAGGAATTTCTGCTTATTAATTCTTACTTTATTATGTTCAAAAAAACATTTTTGAACAAAATAAAATACAATTTCAACGAGAAGATGACTTTATTATTTAGTAATAGTAATGAAGTCTTCGGATAGATCAGTTAATTCGAGAAAATAAGTAACAGTAAATACATTTCGCACGTTTCGTATTCCGTTTGAAACATTTGAGAGGAACAGTAATTAATTGAATTAATAGAAGCTTTAAGCTTAAGTTTGTAGTGAAATCGACTACTATATTATAAACTAATTGTAAGGTCCAAGCTAAGAATATATTTGTAGCTGAGCCTTAAGATTTAATTTTGGCCAGGAAAATTTAAAGAAATTTCAACTGATGTACGCAGGGTAATTTAGAAAATGGGGATCCTTACTTCCCTTACACTTATACTGTTAATAAATTGTAAAGTCCATTTTGAAATAAAGNTTACACTTATACTGTTAATAAATTGTAAAGTTCATTTTGAAATAAAAAAAAAAGTGCATGAAGAATCGTAGTGAATACAAATCATTAATTGCGAGAATGATAAGTAGTGGTAGATTTAATTAAATACCTTCTGTGAGAATCTTCATAATCTCAATATCATCATCTTTCAGCTTTCCATATTTTCCAGACTTAAGTTGGTTCATGAGATTGGTGACCACGATACGTAAGGCTCGGAAACAGCCTCGCTCCATTTTATCCACTGTGTCATGTACATGGATGAGCATTGGTGAATATTTCAGAATACCGTGATTGTTTCTGCGAAGAAAGCATAACTTCAACTCCTTCATCACGTCTTCTACTGTCACATCTTCACATTCTTCTTTTGCCATACCGGCAAAACGGATGAGAGAAGCAGCGAAGAGAACAAGACCTTAGAATTGAAAATAAATTCGATTAGTACCTATTGGATTTTGAAAACTAGGAAAATAGTAATTAATTTTTTTTTAAATCATAAACCTTGAAAGTCGTAAGTGCCTGGAATGAAAGTCCGGTAAATGTGTATTATTATGTCTGCAAATCTGATGAACCCGAGAAAGTTATCAGACTGCAAAAAAATATTCAAATCTGGACCAAAGTCATCCAATATTCCTGTGATTACATGAACACTTCCAATGAAGGCGAGACGATGAGATTCGTGCAAGTCTTTGTCATCAAACCACTTTGTCATTAAGTGTGCCAACTTTTGGTAACTATTAGCATTCATATCAATCATTGCTTCCAAGATCTCAAGGTGACATTGAATCTCATCTGCAGCGTATATGTAACCACATGTGTCACATACATAGCCAGAGCTCGCTCTTTGGTCAATTTTGTGAAGATATCCTTCAGCATATCCCAAGTAAAATTTTCCTTTGTTGCAATGAAAACAGAGCAAACAGTCAAAGTAGGTACCAAGTTCAGAAGGATCATTACATCGACGACAGGTACACCAGAAATTATAGTGTTTGTACAGTGACTTTCGACGATGAGAAGTTGGTTCAAGAAGTAAATTAGTATCATAGCAAAATGTCAGCATTTCTCCAGGTAAAATCTTCCTACTTGCGGTGAGGGTTCCGTGAAAGGCAGGACTGTTTGTGTAACTTAAATTCGGAACACAGCTGTGATTGAATTTTTGTATTTCGTGGTAGAGAATGCTAGCGTATCTAAATCAAGAACCCGAGAAATAATAAATTTTATCCGTAGGAAAAAGTTTTATCTTACTTAGTTTCGTAGTTGTATTCAGCGCGGTAGTAGAAGGTGTTTTCCTGCCACTGCTTCTTGTGCGTCTTCATCGTTTCCTTATCTACGTCCATGCCGCACAAACTCGGAATTTCGCCAGTGTCTTCGTAGGCTTCTGAAAATGAGAGACGAAACTGCGATCCAAAGAATTTCATTCTGTTGATTTCTTGCATCTTCTTAGGGTTATCATATAGATAAAATTTCCAAAGTGATCGCCACAATTCTTCATAATTGAACGGCTTATGAAATTCCCAAACAATTCCTCTTGCTCGGAAGTAATCACACTGTGACGATGTGTGGCATAATACCTAGAAATCAAGAGGATGGCAGTAAGAAAACTGAAAGTCATTGCCGTGTTCTAAGCTGTTGCTCTAACCAATGGATCACATTTTGCAAATGCACATAAGGGTGCGCTGCACCGTTCGCAAATCCGAACTGAACAGGGTAGTAGTCCTAATTTCTTTTTTCCAAGTAAGTCAATTTCTTTGTAGCAGTTTACACAAAATATATTGGATTCTCCCACGTCTCCTGGTAGCACGATAAGTGGATCTTCGTGAACCAAGACTGTTCCATCCCCTAGAAGTTTCTTCGCATAAATGTAACCACCGAGTTTAGGATGATTGCCATATCCATAGAGTCCCTGCTCTACGGTAAGTAAATTCTCATCATCAATGCAGAAACCACAATTGACATGGTAGACTGGATATGCCTCCAACTGAAGCAATGCCTTTGTCAGCGAGTCTGCAGAGGTGGCATTCGATGATCCCAATCGACTCTTAAAAAATCCAATACTTTTAGTTATAGTCAGAGTTCTTAGTTGAATAAATATTCATACCCCTTACGACAATTGAAGTACTAGTAGAATCACCACTACGATTTCCTGAGCAGAGCTCTTTGATTTCAAACAAATGTCTATGAACAAGTCGTTTCGTAATTTCTCTTGACTCTTTCTCTTGTTCACCAATTGTCAGGTAAATTTTATCCCTTTGATGTGGACCAAGATCCCCACCGGATTGTATTCCACAGTGAGTAGGTACAGTCGAATGCAAAAGACCAACAAGTTGACTTTGAGATACTGTAGATGCTAAATTCGGTTTCTGTTGAGGAACACGACTATTTCTGATAAGTCGGTTCTTCTCCCGCTCAATTGGTTCTGCCTCAAGTAATTTCATTTTGCATGGTTTCTTGATGATTTCTGCTTCTGTCACAAGCTTTACGCTTCGTAGGAAGTTCAGCAGCATCCCATCCAACGGATTCCCCATGTCAAGTTTCAGGATATATGATCGTTGGTTACCAATCTGAAATGTGAACAAAATGTCGTTCAAATTCAAATAAGGTCGAAGTAAAGCACCGTCGTCGTCCGCTGACTGCATCGTATCAGCCCATTGCCTCCGAAACAAATCAACCTGATCTAACATTCTAACAAAAAATTTTAACAATACTGCAAAGGGCTGATACAATCAGCAGACGGTGCTTTACTCCTTACCGAAAAGTTTGTACATAATAACTGAACTGAATTGGAAATCTTTTTTCAGGAACTGAACAAATAAAACCAGAACTGGTAGAACTTGCAAGAGCAGTGGATGTTTTCTTAAAAATGGATTTTTTTCAGACTTATTTATTTACAACAATGAAAAGACTGAAATGATTGGAGTTGTCTCATTTTCATTGTTTCCACAACTAAACTAAAGATTTGTGAATTTGGCGCTAAGTTTGTCATTTGATACTCTCTCGAGTGTCGGGGAGTTAAGCAACAAAAGTCTGCGCAAACGCAAACGCAAACTCACTCAGGAAAATAATTAATTCGCTTTTCGAATTTTAGCGATTTTCACGTTTTCCATTTTTGCAAATTTTACCGAATTTAGTGTCTTGACCTCTAATTTTCATTTAAAGGTGACCTTGCAAATTTTTTAACTCATTGTCATTTTTTAATTCAGGAAATTTCTGAGTTAAAAATTCCTGAGTCAGGAATCCTGACTCAGGAATTATTATTAACTCAAGACTCAGACTGAGTCGCAAGAATCCGTGACGATTTTCGTAGTGTATCAAATATATTTTGTTTCTATTGTAACGAACAAAGTAATTTCATAAATTACTGTAACTCAATTTTGAACTGAACTAAGGTTCCTTGACAACAGAGACAGTTGGCTTGTTTATTAAAGTCGAAAAACCTTGATGCAATGAAAACTATTTTCATTGTTGTCCTTTTCTTTGTTGGAGTAGTAGTGCCTGAATTATTATTCAAATGATATTTGAAAAAATTTCTTAGTAATTGATTAATGATTTAGTGGTTTGAAGTTTAGCAACACAAGTGCACGTCGTAACTTTCTAGTTGTTAAATGGTAAGTTAGAACGAATAGTTCTATTGTTTTCAAACTAATATTGACGATCTCCCTTTTTCCAGCTGCCTCAAACTGATGTATCGGATCCTAAAAAGGTTGTGTACACTTAAAAGTTAAAGTGTTGTGAAATAATTACCTCATCATTGAACTCTGACTATGGAGACAGAGAGTCAGACGTTCATTCTGTTGCAGTATTCACTGGTAATTTATTATTTTTTTTGGGGGTTTCTAGACTGAAAATGAAACCCAGGAAGGGAAATCAAGAAGAAGTACTCCTGAAATCAACGAGAAGGGTGGAGGAATAGATAGTCCGAATCTGAATGCCTCAGACGAACATCTCGAGCTCGACCCCACTGTTGAGCGAGAAACATGGGGAAACAAGCTGTCCTATCTGTTGACACTTATTGGCTTTGGTTTGCTTCATTTAATTAGTTTTTAATTTTACATTTAAGTTAAGTTGAGATTAATGAGTCCAAAGTAATTAACCAAGAGTTTCATGCTTGTAAAGGTTGAACATTAGTTTCTTGGAACCAACTGACATTTTCTTTTCTAAAATATAGCGGTTGGGTTCGGAAATGTCTGGAGATTCCCATACCTTCTTCAAGAAAATGGAGGAGGTAATAAGACAAAAATTATGAAATTTATACAATTAACAATATCTACTTTAGGAATTACTTTTCTTAGTTGTTTTCCTTATTCCGTACACTATTTCGGTGTTTATCATGGGAGTTCCTATTTTTTATTTGGAATTGGCTGTTGGACAGCGTTTGCGTAAAGGACCCATTGCAAGCTGGCATGAAATCTCACCATACTTAGGAGGCATGGGGTTGTCCACAGGACTTGTCAGTCTACTCATACTTATCTACTACAACACCCTCGTCGCCTGGGTCATCTCTTATTTTTTGGATGTAAATTAATTAAAATCAATCAAATTTTTTTTAGATATTCATTCATGTTCTTTGATTTTTAGGCATTTAAAACAAATTTAGGTTACTCGGACTGTGCCTATGCAGTTTCAATTGCGGACGGTGGTTGCGGCATCAATAGTGCTAACACGGCGTGCGATATGTGCAATGTAAGCCTGCTAAATTCAAAATTTTATTTAATTTAATTTTCACTAAACGTTTTTTTTTAAAGACTGTTATTATCTTGATTGAGATTTTTTTGAAATCGGTATTTCTAGCGTTCAGGTTCGAGTGTATACTACTGGCACAAGCGAGTATTGGATATATCTCCTGGAATCGATGAAATTGGGAACTTCAATTGGTGGATTTTTATGTCTCTCGTTATCACCTGGACGATGATCTATGGGGTCCTTGTGAAAGGACTCAAGATTGCTGGAAAGATTGTCTATTTCACTGCACTCTTCCCTTATGTCGTGTTTATAATTTTCTTCATCCGAGGACTCCTTCTGGAAAACATGTCCAATGGATACAGGGTGCTATTCACTCCACAAGTAGACTGTCAAAAAAAAAATTTTTTTTTTGTACAAATTTTTATAAAAAGCTTTTATCGTTGTCCTGACTCTCCTGCTTCCTTACAGTGGGAGAAACTTCTAGAACCAACAGTTTGGAAAACAGCCGCATCTCAGATCTTTTTTTCTCTTTCGATTGGCTTAGGCGGTTTGGTGTCTTATGCATCATATCTCAAACCTAACAATGACTGTAATATCTACAGATGTTTAGCTTGACTTTACTAATATAATATGCTAAATTTGTTTTCTGTAGGTCACACCGATGTCATCGTGGTTGCATTAGTTAACTGTGGGACTTCTATTTTTGCCACTATTGTCATGTTTCCATATCTAGGTAAAATCTTGCTGGTATTATAATCTACTTATTCGTCAGTTTTAATTTTTAGGGTACTAATTCTGAAAAAAAAAACACTGATTTTTTTCTTAATTGTTTTTAATTCCCCTAAGGCTACTATGGAACCAAAGTTTTTGAACAATGCAAAATAGATCGGCAATTGAATCTTCGAAATGCATTTGGATTCACCGTTGATGACAACGTTATCTTCGCAGACGCAGGCCCTGTCAATTACTATATATTCGACGGAAGCAATTTTTCTGTCTCTCTTCCCGCAGATTTCAGTGCTGAAAAGTTTCCTGATTGTACCCTTCGCAAGGCAGTCGAGGCTGTAAGTTATAATAAAATTAATTCAAAGTTTATTAATTTATTTATAAGTCATAAAGTTATGTTATTTTTCAATTAATTAGTCGGCTTCTGGAACTGGATTTGTTTTCATTGTCTTTGCTCAAGCAATTGCAACACTTCCAGCACCACAGTTTTGGGCCCTGCTCTTTTTCTTTATGCTTCTGACACTCGGAATTGACAGTGCTTTTGGATTAATGGAAGGAACTATTGCCTCAATTATTGACCTACAATTTAAGCTGAAGAAATGGGTCGTCACAAGTAAGATTTTATAAAACAATGACAAATGTTTTAAAAGTAAATAATAATACTAGAGAACGATTATTCTAAGGTATTGTGTGTGGTTTCGGTCTCATCTTTGCACTCATATTCTGCTGGGGTTGGGGTCAGTATATTCTTGTATTCATGGACGACTTCTCAGCCAACTGGCCACTTCTGCTTATTGGAATGATGGAATGTTTTGGTGTCTCTTGGGTTTATGGACTCCAAAGGTCAGCAGAACCATGAATAATTATGTCAATTCACTCCACAACAGCTAATCTGAGCCAACTAGTCCCGACCACAACTTTTTGTGTTGAGTTACAAAGTATTTCCGATCATTTTTGTTTAATAGTGAGTTCAAATCAACAAAAATTTATAACAGAAATAACCTGATAAAACTTCTCTCGAAATTTCTTTATTCCTTTCTGCAGAGGTTGGTCAAACCTTATTAAGCTTGTTACTGTATGGGTATCTTCAAAAATAATTTTGTTTTCAGTCAATCCAAATTTTTAATTTTTTAGAAAGTTCGGTTTGGCATTGAGATTAGTTGTCATTGGGTCGGATTGTCACCGAGCGAAAATAAGTATCAAGCGATGTAACATAATCATTCTAATGAATTGTAGATTTGCTCGTGACCTAGCACTGATGACTGGAAAACGTCCTGGTATCTATTGGCTCATTTGCTGGAAATATATCTCACCGATTCTCGTTTTCTTCATTTTTATTTTTTCACTCATCGAATTGGGTCAATTAGGCACATCTTACAGAGTTTGGAGTGACGAGAAAGGGAATCTTGTCTCAAAACCATTCCCTTCTCATGTTACTGCCTTAGGATTTTGCCTTACTGCTTTCACTGTCATTTGGGTCCCACTCGTCGCCATACTTCGGTAAAATATTTTGAGAAATACCGGGATTTTCAAGACAATTCTTACAAGTACTCTCTACTTTACTANCTCAAAACCATTCCCTTCTCATGTTACTGCCTTAGGATTTTGCCTTACTGCTTTCACTGTCATTTGGGTCCCACTTGTCGCCATACTTCGGTAAAATATTTTGAGAAATACCGGGATTTTCAAGACAATTCTTACAAGTACTCTCTACTTTACTATATTTCCACAATTCCTTAGGTATTATGGAATTAACGTAATCAAAGATGAAGCCTCAGCACATTTCCCTGAAGAAGATCTCAAAAAAGAAAGAAACTACCACGAAAGTGATGAAATTCCAACTGATTCAGTGACGAAACTTATCCTCTGGGGAAATCTTCAAAAAACGTCGGATGGAGATCAAATAAGCAGGGAAAGATCAAATCCTGTATCACCTTCTCCTTCAAAAATTAATAACATGGCGACATAATGAAATAATGATCAAACCCATGAATGATGAGCCTTTAAGGGTACCAAAAATTTACAATATAATGATGACACTTCTGGTATTCAATTTCAAGTTATCTTTAGCAACCCATTTCCTGATGCCTTCAATTTGAAACGAAAAAAAAAAAAATTTTTTTTGTTTTGGATAAAACAAAGTCTTTTGGTTAAAATTAATTTTTTGTTTTTGACATAATTTTTCACAAAATTTTAAAAGTTTAGGGCGAAATGGAAATTTTAACACAGAACGCAGTTTTTCAGTTTGACCAACCAAAAGAAAAAAACCTGGTGTTTTCTTTGTTTATTTTTCAAAAAAAAAAGCTTCTAACTATGTATAAAATTTGGTGACAGTTGTCACCAAATTCGCGAAAATTTAAATTATGACTTAAAACATAAGGATAAGAGGTAGAAGCATTCGATTATGCTTTTGAATTTTTTATGGTATCCTTCATCTTGAGCATATCCTCTGTTTTTTCTTAAGTATACTAGATGTCCTTGGTTCTTCCTTAGACTGTTATAACTTGTTAATAAGTCAATCAATGAAGCAGAAATAATGAATAACGGTGAATGAAGCGGCTTAGTATATACATGTAGTATTAGTATATACTTATACTTTAATGTCTGTCAATCTTAAAATTATAGACTCAACTTGACTAATCTTAAGATTAGTCGAGTCTTCATTGAAACTCGAATGCTTACTATGCTCAAGGTTGATTATCTATTAATTATATAGCTTTTAGTTATTTTTTGTATGATTAACATACAGTGCACTTAGGTTATAACTAGGTAGTTTGGGAGAAAAAAAAATTTCCATGTTTTATATCCGTATGGTCTTATAACGCATTAATCTCCCATGCTACAATGCTATATACAACAAGCGTTCAATAAATACCCCGCCAATGTATTATACATTCAAAAATACAACAAATATTCGACTTTAATAAGTTAAAATAACCGACATGGTCTTTTATCTAAATCTCTTATAACCAAAGTGCACTGTAATATTTTCGTATATTTCTCGATATCATTACCAATTCCCTTCCTATACCATGGCATTTACTTTCAAGGGAATCGAATATACGCAAGCGCATTTGATTTATTTAAACATATTTCAACGGAAATAAACATTGTTATATTAATTTACTAAGATTTAAAAACATTTGACAAACTGTATAAGAAAAAATGTAAAAATTATTCCAAAATATAATAATGATAAGAAAAAAAAGGCTGGATTCTGAAAAAAAAGTTTTTTGTTTGTTTTATAAAACGTAACTTATCATTACTAAACTGTAGATTAAGTAGAAATGGCTGTAAACTAAATTTCGCGTGTTAATTCGTTAATCTTTACAGAATTCCAGCACATATATCATATATTATTTACATTTCCGTAAGAAAAAATTTAGTTGATGTTGAAAGTATAAGTATAGTACTTCAACCTCAGTGTCATCGAGAAACTAAGTTGACCCCCCAAAGATGTGTCCATAGTCTTTCTTTTTCATGTAAAACTCCAATAAGATATGGCTCAAGGGCTGTTTCAGCTAATTTACTATGTCCAACACTCCGAAATGCAAGTGTAGCATCTCTTCCAGCATATTCTAAAATAACTTCATCTCCACCTGGGTGCTGCGATAAGTAAAATTAAAAAAAAAAGCATTAAAATTAGCTCAAAAATTATCTCAAAAAAAAAAAATTTTTTTTTTTTTTTTTTTCAAATATATGATGATTTTGAACATAAATTACCTGTTTTAGGAAGTTTGTGAGGTCATAGACATTGTCATAGACGATAACCCAACAGTCATTGGGTGTATCATGTTCCAATACCTCATTTAAGAAATAGTGAGGTGGAGTCTTGTCAGTATTTGTAATACAATGAGGGGACTTGAAGGGTTCCAATAATCCAAAGTTCATTGGACGTTCACTAATCTCAATCGGGCCATTTAGAAATGCCCTTTTAAGTTTATTTCCCAAAAACGAAAGCTTCAAGACATGAAAGAACCAAATCAGTATAGTATCTTTAGAATCTTCATTAAGATTAATAACAAAAATAATTAATTAAATTTAATTAATTAATTATTGGGATAAATAATTAAAAAAATAACAGGTTTTAGGATAAAAGCTCTGAGAGGGAANAATTTAATTAATTAATTATTGGGATAAATAATTAAAAAAATAACAGGTTTTAGGATAAAAGCTCTGAGAGGGAAGTTTAAATTAATGAAAATATTTTTATAACTACCTGTAATTTGATTGTGGTCGTCATTGTATGTTTCCAATGTTCCTTAGACATTGGCATAGAAAATAATTAAACCAAACTTTTTTTTTATTCTTTTAGTAAATATTCACACACTGATGATAATTAAGTACACTTTCTCTAGCTTTCTCACTGCTAAATTCAATATTTTGGCTATTGTTATTTTTTTTTTTAACTTTTTTTTTGTCAGTAAGCAACCCACACCAAAATTAATTAAAATTACTTCTGAAAGCACTGTTTGAAAATAAAAATTTTAAACTAGCACCATTTTAAAATAAATTTACACAATTTACACAATTTACAGAATTAATGTTTTTTTTTAAATTCATTCCTGTCTTACTACATCAACTTCTTTTTTTTTTTAATTTTAATTAATCTTGTTTTTGACCTTAGTTTCAACAAATCAACTTTGATATTGTGACATGCCGTTCAGGACTTCCAGTTTCTTACTGATCTCTTGACGGCAATAATTTAGCATTTTATCAAACTGTAAAAGTATTTCTTGAGCAAATAAATTGTAAAGATGATGAAATTTTTTTTTTTATCATATTATCATCACCCTAATTTTTAATCTTAACGACTTCATAGCCTTGAAATATTTTTGTTAACGATTTACTTTAAAAAATAAAAGAAATACAGTAAAATCTCAAGTACAATAATTTGGGAGATACCTAGCAGGAAGCCTATTATAACAATAGAAAAATTTTTGATGTTTTTCATATAAGAGCATATAAGATGAATGATATTAATATCGGATGTTCAACCGTTCGCTCTAACAAGCAAATTTATTAGATTCTTAAATTATTAGGTTCTTAGGTTCTTAGGTTCTTAGGTTATTAGGTTAAATTTATTATAACAAGCTTTGACTGTATTTCCACGTAGATTGGTAACTTACTTAACAATTTGCCTAGCTCAGTTGCTTCAAGTTTTAAAAAACAAGCGGCCGCTTGTGTCCCTTGTCAAAAAGCCTTTCATATCGACAAATGGAAATAAATTAAACCAATAATTTTTGTGATATAAATAATCAGTTTGAAGAATGATACTTAGCAATAGGTTGAATCCATGGTCAAATCCTCATCTGTCGTGTGAAAAATAAAAGGTCAAGAAGTNGGATGTTCAACCGTTCGCTCTAACAAGCAAATTTATTAGATTCTTAAATTATTAGGTTCTTAGGTTCTTAGGTTATTAGGTTCTTAGGTTATTAGGTTAAAGTTATTATAACAAGCTTTGACTGTATTTCCACGTAGATTGGTAACTTACTTAACAATTTGCCTAGCTCAGTTGCTTCAAGTTTTAAAAAACAAGCGGCCGCTTGTGTCCCTTGTCAAAAAGCCTTTGATATCGACAAATGGAAATAAATTAAACCAATAATTTTTGTGATATAAATAATCAGTTATGATACTTAGCAATAGGTTGAATCCATGGTCAAATCCTCATCTGTCGTGTGAAAAATAAAAGGTCAAGAAGTCTTATCAGGAATATGTGACTAAGGTCATCAAAATGCGGCGTCATATCTCCATCTCTCAACATCACCAGATCATTGGTTGAAAATGGAGGTGGTACATTTTAACCATGAAAAATTGGCTCAAATTAAAGAAAATAAGTAATTTTTAACTTATTTTTAGTCAACAATAATATCATTATTTACTAATAATATTTAATTTTGTATTCTACTGATTATAAATTTTCCATGTAAAAAAAAATATTTATTAAATAAAAACTTATTTATTTAATTTAGTGACGTTATCATAAATTCAGTTAACCCACTACTCACCACTCCTCCGGATCAAACAATTTATATGTACATAATTTATAAAAACATTTAAAAAAAAATAAGAAAACTTTTGATTACCAGCAAAAATTGTTGTTCAACATTTATATTATTAGTAGTCAACATAATTCAACTTAAGAAGTGCGTCAAAATAAAAAATATATAATAATTAATGCGTAATAATCTAGTATTCCAACTGCGAATTAAGAATTCTATAAAAATTTGAGTTAAAAATCTACACTAGAATTTAAAAATTTTTTATCGAAAACTAAAACTAAATTTAATTTTAGTAAAAAAAAAAAATAAAAAAAATTTTTACACATGTATTTTAAAAGAATGATNACTAAAACTAAATTTAATTTTAGTAAAAAAAAAAAATAAAAAAAATTTTTACACATGTATTTTAAAAGAATGATTAGAAAATATAAAAGTCCGTGCTTACTTTGTTGTGTAGTAGAGCGTGTAAAATGAAAATGTTTACATTATCTGTGTAAATAGTCTATTATTGGAGAATAATTATAAACTTCATCGACAATTGAATTGGTACAATATTATACTTGATGGTGAAAGAAAAATATGTAATTAAACTAACCAAGTCGATTGTTACAACAATGTTTATTTTAAAATACTAATAATTTTCTTAAGAATAATAATAAAACCATTATATTTATTCGTTCCAACAATGAACCTGAGAATAAATGTTTAATTTTTCATTCCAAAAGACGTTAAATAATTTCGATGAGAGTTGGTATTCGTATTCGTATTCGTCAATCATCACTACTACTGTCGATGGGATTAAATATTTCAATTTATTATCATATTATTATTTTAAAATGTTTTTAATAATTAATAAATCTAGATTTTTATTAGGAGTGTTTATAGGGTTAACTATAGTTTCTACCATCACGACTACAAGTCTTACATCGAAGACGACGACGACGACTTCACTCAAGGACAAATCAATATTGAATCAAATACGAAAACGTCGAGCAACAGATGAAGTTACTACTAAACCAGATCAAAATACAACAAAAACTGTCGATGATGAAGATGTAAATGATTCAAATCGTATTGATCCATTTCCATTGAGTATCGAATGGTCAAATTTTGTCAAGCGTACTGATGAAATTATTCAATTAGTGAAAACTCAAACAGAAAAACTCGTATCACTACTTTCTGATAAAAATCCGGTTTGTAACGATAAAAAATTTATACAAATCAATCAAAAATCAATCAATTGACTTGATTTAATTCCTTATTATTATTATTATTATTATTGATTTTATAGGATTATGGAACTAACAAAACTNATAAAAAATTTATACAAATCAATCAAAAATCAATCAATTGACTTGATTTAATTCCTTATTATTATTATTATTATTGATTTTATAGGATTATGGAACTAACAAAACTGGATTTCTTGGGAATTTTCTCATGAGTTTTAGTAAGGAATTTAAACTTTTGGCAGACATATTTCTACCACTACAAGAACAATTGGATCTTAACAAAGCCTACACGATCTTTGATCCAGCTGTAGGTTTAGAAACATTGTGAGTGTTTTTTTTTTGAAAATTTAAGGAACCAATTAATGATGATTACCCTTCTCTGTAACACACCTTGGACCTTGGAGTATTCATATTTTGAATTAACATTTTGAAATTTTCTATTTGATTAGAGACAAATGTAACATTTTGGCAAAATCAAATCCAACTAAAGAAATTGACAAAGCGAGATTAAAATGGATCGAGGTCAATGCAATGGCTGCTACCATTCACCATATTTTTAATCGATTAACTCCTGAATTTGAACTTTATGGATTATCAGAGATATCCGAAGTTTCACAAATTTTATATCCTTCATGGACAGTAATTGCATCTCAAAATACAACCGGAAGTGAGTACAAATGTTCAAATTTTATTTTTAGTTTTAGTTTTTATTACAATTTTGTATTAATGATGAATATTTTCGTAGATACGTACCAAGATATGGGTGCTTCAGAAATGGTTGACTACGTTAATACTGAGATTAACAGTTTAGGAGATCCTAATCATTTGATTCGAGTTTTAGAAAAATTGTTAAACAAAAAAGTACTAAAAATTTTTTTTGGAATATTTTTTTTTTTATGATTTTGTTGGACCACTCTAATTTTTAGTCTTTTTTTTTTGTTTATAAGCTTGGACTCAAAGGTTGGGATCCTTCGAAGACAAATCTTAACAAATATTGCTATGGAAATAATATTTTTGGACTAATTCATGACAAATTTGATGTTATCATTGATGCTGCTCAGTATCTCGTTATGTCTGATATGAAGTATGCTATTATTCAAATAACTCAAGAACTCTACAAGGCTTTTCTAGCTGAAACAAGTCCAAGTGGTAAGAATCAGAATCAGAATCTAAGTTTCTCCTTCCGGTCTAACAATCCAATAGTATTATTAGTAGTAAAAGTAAAAAAATTGTTTTCAAAAGGTGAAAAATTGAATTTACAAACTATTCTGGAAGATGTTTTGAAGAATATGACAAATCGGATTGAAAAAAAAATTAAATTTAGTAAATTAGCTGAGATCCAACCTGATATAGTGGTAGTATCTGGACCAACAGTTTTCCGTTGTGATCCATTTCCAACTGGATGTGATGGTGCAGGGTCAAAAGTTACAGCTCCAAATTGTCCTGCAGGAATTTATATGCAAAATTGGACAGCTTACACTTCAGCTGGGAAAGCCCTTACGACTCCACAAGGTATAATACTGTTTTTTTGAGTAAAATATTAGATATTACTGATGAGATGATTGAATAATTAAGAATAATAACAAAATTTATTTGTTGTACAGATATCGCTGAGCAAATGAAGCTGGAGGATGGTACTCCAATAAGTTGCTTAGCACTGGAGTATATCGCTTTGAGTCCAAATGGTTCATTGTTTCCTTGCAAAATTGTGGACAAGGGATGTGTAGACAGCAATGGGACAGCACTTACAGAACCTCATACAGTTCAAATTGTACCAGTTTTAATTGATTCCAACAGAATTCCATATCATAGAGACAGTCTCATCGAAACATTTCCTGATAAGCCACAATGGGGAAAATTCGATTGTTCAAAGGATCCTGATCATCCACCAAGTATGTGTGCTAAACGCAGATACTATTTTTGGTTATTCATCTCTAATCATAATCAATATTCAAATTTTTATATAGGTTCACCATCTGGACCATTCCCACCAGTTTCTGATAAGAAACTAGGGGTACCTGAAGGGGTTCCACCTACAGGAGTTCCACCTACAGGAGTCCCACCCACAGGAGTTTCACCTACAGGAGTTACACCTGAAGGAGTCACACCTACAGGAGTCACACCTACAAGAGTCACACCTACAGGAGTCCCACTTATGGCAGGAATCCCGACACTTCCACCGCCTGAATGGAATTGTACTGTTGGGCCAAATGATAAAGGTATCGGCTATATTGACTGCAGACATCCAGGTCTCAATGACAATAACACTGCAGAGTTTACATTAGCCTTCCCGGTTCGTTCTTTATTTAAAAAAATTCAAATTTTGGTAAAATATATTAAATTTTTATTTATTTATATAAAACCAGAGTTACTTGGAGTCTGAACTGGTCCTAAATCCAGAAGGACGGTGTATAGGTACATGTAGAGAATACCACAATCCTACACCAACTTGTACAAATAAAACAACCCATTGTGACTTATATCGAAGATCTCACTGTGAAAATAAGGATTCTGATTGTATGCAACAGTCCAGGTGTCCTAATAAAGCAAAACGGGTAATTAAAATTCAAAAAAAAAATTTTTTTAATCCAAATTATTTAAAAAAAATTCAACTAAAATGATCTATTTTTTTATCATTATAGTGTATTCGAACATCTCGAGAGGTTACATTCTGTCCTTCTGCTGCTGGAACTGGACGTGTTTATGATTGGTACACAATTAATGGAGAACCCCACCAAGTAGGCAGCCTCCATGATAATGGACCCTGTAAGTTCAAGTTCATTGATTTCTACTAGATCGATGAATTAATTTCTAAAAAAAAATTCAGTTTTAAATTTTTGATTACAGCTAATCAATCACTTGATATTACAAAATGTTCTACTGACAAAATAATGAAAGCTAAAGAACGTTGGGAAATGGAAGAAGGCGTGATACTGAATACACCCCAGTATTGTGAACTTTGTCTTTGTGTCTGTAGTGATCCGATTGTTCCTGAAGGTCGTCATTTCTTTGATATTGCTCAAATTCTAACCGATACTGCCAATGGTTTCGTAGTATCAGGACTAAGATTTGAACGAAAGAATACCACATTAATGTTGAATGTCTGTAAAACTACTACTAATTAGAGAGCAAAATGACGACAGTTTGAATGAAAAAAATTTATTTTTGTATTGTCTAGATTCAACAAGGGAAAATCCTTCCAGATGGTAAAATTGATCCTACAACTCTAATATGGCTTGATCCTGGAGCACATACATCAAATCTTGTAGGTTTGGGAGCAGCTGGATTTAATAAAATCAATCTAGATATTATAGAACCAGGGAAATCTACTGATGTAGTTACCGGAATTCAATGGAAATTGGATAACAATGCTTTGATTCTTGAAGTTGGATTTAGTAGTTACGATAGAAAAGTATTAGCTGGTCCACCAGTATTTCGAGGTGCTAAATTCCCACCACCAAAAGAAAAAAGAGAAAAACATGACCTTGGAGAGACCATGTCACCATTGAAACAACCTGGACCATCACAACCATATCCAATTACTGATAATACAAAATATATTGAATTTGATGCTAGTTCTTTGGTAAAAGATGGTGGACAGGCAGTAGTACCATTTTTTGATTTACAACCAATGAATTCACCAGATGGTCATATCCGACCACTCAAAAATGTTGGAATACTTTATAAATCTAAACCTGGTTCTGGTGGTTTTATTACCACATCTGCTAAATTCTAAGAATATTACTTTTTATCGATATTTTTTTTAAATTATATATCGAAACTGATGAGATTTCTGGCACGGTTTTAACTTATTCATATATACACCGTCTATTCAAACTATGTATAATATTATTAATATTAAATAAAATCATTGGATTTGAAGTGGATTTTTTATTTAGGGTAGGGGTTGTTTTTTACGTCATCGGGTCAATACCCTCTATCCAATGGATTTAAAGATTTGAAAATTTCTTTCTTCTGATTGGGTAACGGTAAACATTTCAATCTAAATGTATTGTTAGAGTGTTTCAATATAGTTTATACAGGGTGGGTTATCTTTAGTGTCCCTATAGCCGAGGAAGAGATNACCCCATTCCTTTCAACTACCCATCTTTCAGCATTACAGAATCGCCTTTGTTTAAATTAATTAATTTTTCCAGACGAATGTTTTCTCAAACACACGCTAACTTCATTCCTTACAACTTTTCTATTTCGCGCTCTTTATTTGCTGTCTTAAATTTTTTTTGGTGAAAGCGACTTTCTACGGCCCGGATTAAGTTGGTTCACCCTGTACTATACTATTGAAAATTTGTTAGATAATTAAAATATTCTCATGGGAATTTACTATATTACTAATGTTCCACACTGTAGTAAATCTTGTTGAAGGAGTATAAATCCGCAACTTGCTCGTTAATTATTCACATGTAAAATTCTTCCTAATTTCCCATCAGAGTTCATTGTTAGGTTTTATTACAAAGAAAGTCAAATTCTTTGAGTCACAATGAACAAGTCATCAGTATAGTCTTTTGTTTTTTAGAAACTTTTTTCTAGAGCATTTTTCTCCTTTGTTCAGTGGAAAAAGCTTGTTTTCACTTTTAAACAATGGAAATGAGGGTATACTTTACATGCTATATTGTGTNTATACATACTATATTGTGTAACCTCATTAATCATTGAATAAAAAATTTTTTTTTATTTTTTGTTACAAAACTTTGAAAATAGACGTTGAACCATCATGGTAGGTCGTTGGAGTATGACTCGTGGCTACAAAAATAACATATTATTATGTTAAGAATCAATCTCATTTTATTATTGAAATCAAAGAAAAACTCAATTTTTTCCGCTTCCTTTCACTTTCACTTTCACTTATTTTTATTTNTTTACATGCTATATTGTGTAACCTCATTAATCATTGAATAAAAAATTTTTTTTTTATTTTTTGTTACAAAACTTTGAAAATAGACGTTGAACCATCATGGTAGGTCGTTGGAGTATGGCTCGTGGCTACAAAAATAACATATTATTATGTTAAGAATCAATCTCATTTTATTATTGAAATCAAAGAAAAACTCAATTTTTTCCGCTTCCTTTCACTTTCACTTTCACTTATTTTTATTTTTTATTTTTCATAAATTTTCTTCAATGAGAACAAAAAATATGATTTTTTTTTAAGGTATCAAATTCAGTTTTGTAGAAAAATTCCTTATATAATTGAGACTTATAAATACACTTGATTACTTCAATATTATATAAAAAAAGTGTTTACAAAAGTATCAAAATGAAAAAAAAAGAGAGAAAAATTCTTTGATTTTTTTTTGTTTTTGAGGGTTTTCCGTACACAATTACGTAATTTGTTACTAAAGAAATCATATTTGTTTAGGAAATATTATTACTTAGAGTTAGAGTTATATAAAGTTAATCACGAGGTATCAATATGCTCATTGAAAATGTAGTAAATAATTTTTGTTTATTTTTTTTTTTTTAATATGTCTCCATAGATATAAATTTTTTTATCAATTTCATCTTGATAACATATGACACAAGAAGTCTTAACATACGAAGATGGGTTAAGTAAATTGACATCAAAATTTCTTAATTTTTTAACACTACTAGTACTACTGATAGGAAGCTGTCAAGGAACCAAGGACCAAATCAACGTATTACGTTATTACGATGTAATTCATGAATGATTTATGTTAATTTTAATTTTTTTTAAGATTTTTGCAGATTAGTAATAGTAATAGTAGTATTTCATAGAAACAAAATTTAGTTTGGTTACGTTTGAATAGTCACGTAAGGAGGTTTGTATTTATGGTATTAATCATTGATTATAACATCAACATCACATTATATGAATATAACACTTCATTAACATAATTTTTTTTTTTTTTTTTTTTTGCAATATTGCAAATGTTTAGAATGAGTAATTTCAGTGACCCTAATCAGGTTAAACGAGATGAAAGGAAGTTATATTGTTGTCAAATTTCCTTGTTATTTGGATACAACTTTATTATCTTAAAAACCTTACCTGTTGATCTTGCGTAATTGTTGAGAAAAATTTGGCATGCAATTATAAAAATATAAAATAAAAAAAATCTTCTTTTGGTTTTATAATTATAATTGTTGTTGACCTGAAGGATTTTGTTGACAAATTGTTCCTTGAGGATATCCATAAAAGTTAATTTTTTTTGTCAGTGTCAGTAAAAAAGTTTTTTTTTTATTAACTTGAATTATTTACTTGAAGTAATGAAATATATATAATAATAATAATACAAAAAAAAAGAATTCAAAATAGAATAATATTTAAGAATTAATTTATCGGTAAAGATGACACTGTGTGTAGGTAAGAATCAAGTGGATTGGAATTAACCAATCAAGGCTCACGGATTGGACCAGAGAGTGGATTGTATGCTTGATCAGTTGGATAATGAAGTGATGTTGGTCTTGGAACATCTTCATATTGCAAATTAACCACTGGTTTAGCATTAGGTATTTTATTACCATCTTGAGCTTGGACATCATAGACTGTTTCGGGTTTCTTGAGTAAAATATTAACATTGGTTGAACCACCTTGACTGGCTTTAAGGGCAGCACGAATCAATTCTTCAACACGATAATTGGGTACAATGACATCTAATTGTTGAGCTTCACCATTTGGTCCTCGGAGCCAAAGAATATGTTCTGAACTAAGTGTAATTTGTGATGGATTTATACCTGCACAATTGAATTTGAATACACCTGGTGAGACCTCTTGTGGTTGACAATTAACAGAAAGTTTGTTTCCAGAACCACCAGAATATGGATCACGTTCTCGTTCTTGTTGATCGTTGAAATCTTGAAATTGTGGTCGGCCATATGCAATGGCAGTTCCACTCACAATCAATGCTAAGACCTATTTTTTAGAAAAAAAAAATGATAAAAATCAGAATTTAAATCAAAAAATTTGAAAAAAAAAATATGATAAAAATCAGAATTAAAATCAAAAAAATTGTAAAAAATTCCTAAAAATTGTAAAACAAATTACTAAAAATTGTAAAAAATTCCCAAAAATTAAAAAAAAATTCCTAAAAATTTGTAAAAAAATCCTAAAAATTTGTGAAAAATTTCTTAAAATTTGTCAAAAAAAAAATTTATTTTTATATTTTTTTTTATAATACTTACCATAAAAGTATTCATGTTGATGCTCTCTAAGGTTTACCTTCTCCCAAAAAATACCAATTAAGAAATGATACTGAAGAGACAAAGTGCAGTTTGTTTATAAACGTATTGGGTGAAGGCCAGGTAGCGAACGTCTTCCATTCTTGATTCCATTCTTGATTTTACATTAAATTTATTCTAGGGATTCGTAAGTAAAAAAAAAATAAAAAGTGATAGTTGTGGGGTTTGATTTCATTAACTTTAATAATGTAAATTGTAAATTGCAATTTGCAATTAACAGTAAGCGGATATAAAGACACGCCTTCATGTCTAATCTGTTAAAATCTAACAAAAAAAAAAAAAAAAAAAACCAGTCTACTTTATCATTTTTGTACTCAAAAAAAAGTACATGTCTGTTTCATTTGAATTACTGTCTAATTCATAAGTACTGTCTAGAGATTGAGATAGATCAGTTGAGTCACTAATTTCAATAATTTTTAAGATATTAAATTCAATTGATCTATTGTTATATTTCAATAAATCTCATTCAAGGAGAAGCATAGCCTCAGGGCTTTAGGAATGAAAACCCATTTTTGAAGCTTCCTTCTTAATTTTCAAAAAAAAAAAAAAAAATACTTAGACAAGATCACCAAGAATTTTTACCAAAAAAAATAAAATCCTATGTAATTACTATCTTTAAAATCATAATTTATATTAAAATTAAAATTTTTGGGGGTTATTATTAATTATTTCTGGTTCCTTGAATGAAAAAAAATAAATAAATAAATAATAATTCCTACTTTACTTTAATACTATTAATTATTACTCAGAGTCATACCAAATGTCAGAAATTTACGTCAGAATTATGCAAAATTGGGAAGTCACAGAAATTGGTTATACATTCAAGGTAGGTAGATTACATTCAACTTTTTAGGGTTAACAACAAGATTTTTGTGTTGTTGTCAACGTCAACAAAAAATATTCAGTTTACTCATCTTTTAAAAATAATTTTGATGTCAGAACTCTAATATTTAATTTTTTTTTACAAAGTTAAAAGAAAAAAAAATTGTTTTTTTTCTTGGGGACAACATACTTTTGACAAGATTGATTGATTCCGTGTGTTACATTTTGACTCATCGGGAGTAACTTCTGGGTTAAAATATGCAAGAAGTAGTTTGGAGTATCTTGCCAAAATTAGCAAGAATGTTGAATAATTTCCAAACACAACTACTACCCTACTACTACTTACACTAATTGTTAATTCAAGTTAGTTAGGATATGTCACAATAAGTCTAAAAGTTAATCGATGTACTCCGTATCCTTATATTATATAACGTCTTATAATTTAAGTGAACTAAAAAAAAAATAATAATAAATAATACACTTTCAATTTCATCAACTATTATTGTTAAACTCATTTCACAGTTGTTGGATGTAGTGGTGCATTTCCTAGTTTTCCTTGATTTCCTAATTAAACTCAATAATTTGTCAATGGGAACTTTTATAAGTAACTTTTTGTATTGTTGAGTGACTTGACACATTGTTAGAAATTCTCATTATTAAAAGTTAATAAGGACGTCATCACTCACCACCGTAAGTAATTTTCAATGAATTCTTAAGAAACCTTAAATGAAATTAAACAAGTTTAAACACCTTAACGTAAAATACTATCTACTTACAAATGGACCAATAAAATTTGAGTCTCGAATTCTTAAGTCCCTAACAACCAATAACCTTTCTCTGTAATTAACAATTAACTCTACTTTCTCCAACTACTTACTTACTTCTCCTTATCCCATTTATTTATAAAGAAAAGACATAAGAATCAATAATGGTTGATACATCATTAATTAAATCTCGTTCNAGTCCCTAACAACCAATAACCTTTCTCTGTAATTAACAATTAACTCTACTTTCTCCAACTACTTACTTACTTCTTCTTCTTATCCCATTTATTTATAAAGAAAAGACATAAGAATCAATAATGGTTGATACATCATTAATTAAATCTCGTTCAGGGAATCATCAAAAACTAATTAATTGACTTCCCTTCAGAGGAACTTGAAAGGAAGAAGAAGAAGAAGAAGAAAAAAACGATAAGGATGTACTAGCATTTAGAGGGTTAACCGTCGTCGTTGTTCTCAATTCTTTTTCATCAATGTAAGACGCATGCCTAGAGAAAATAGTTTCATTTTTAGCTAGTCGATCTCAAAATTCTAAAAACTTATTGGGTCTTTCTGTCGGTATTTTTTTGAAACACAAAACTCCGAGAAATGGAACGAGAAGATCCTCTGAGCCTCTCTTTCCCTCCATCTCCCTCACTCAACGCAGTACATCCGTCTTGGTTCATAATCTAGAGTCACGTTATTCAATAGCTCACTTTAGATTTCAAAATTTTTCAATANGAAACTTGAAAGGAAGAAGAAGAAGAAGAAAAAAACGATAAGGATGTACTAGCATTTAGAGGGTTAACCGTCGTCGTTGTTCTCAATTCTTTTTCATCAATGTAAGACGCATGCCTAGAGAAAATAGTTTCATTTTTAGCTAGTCGATCTCAAAATTCTAAAAACTTATTGGGTCTTTCTGTCGGTATTTTTTTGAAACACAAAACTCCGAGAAATGGAACGAGAAGATCCTCTGAGCCTCTCTTTCCCTCCATCTCCCTCACTCAACGCAGTACATCCGTCTTGGTTCATAATCTAGAGTCACGTTATTCAATAGCTCACTTTAGATTTCAAAATTTTTCAATAAAATTTAAGTTTTTTACAAAAATTTCCCATAAAATTCTCAACAAAATCAACCAGGTTCAAAAGTTGTGATGGATAACTTTTGAGTCATTTTTTCAACACTATTATTGGTGAGCGGAAGAATTAATTTCATCAACATTGGTCAAACCTTAGAAGTATCATCAGTCAAACTCAAAGTTTCTCATATAGTTGGATGGAAAACGTTGAAATTCTTGCTCAAACCTAAAAGTATATAATAAATAAGTTTATAGAGTCCATCGGATTTCCTGACGAATGACTTTTTCTTCTCTATACTTTAACGGTCACCAGTGTGAAATTTATGGTGACCGCGGTGATTTTTTTTTTGACGACACAATATAAAAAGGACATGAGTAGGAGAGACATAGAGATCTTCTTCGTCTGGTCCATTTCTCAATTTTAATGAACTAGATTTTAAAATTTTAAGTTTGGAGAGATGCAGTGATGATATAATTGGAAACAGCGTATCACCATCGTCGTCGTTGTCGTCGTCGTCGTCTTCGTCGTCGTCTTCGTCATCATCATCATCATCATCATGTCGCCCAAGACTCCGACCCACGACTCAAGACACCGGTAAAGGAAGGGAAAGAACAAATTTTAAAACCTATGTATAGCTCATCTAAATATCAAAACCCCGAAAAAAAAATAACAAGTATGCAGAAAGAGCAAGAAGGAAGAATTAGGTCTGAGGTCCAATGAAAAGGGAGTATTTTCTCAAAGTATGGGCTGAAGTGAGTGACGAATTTTGGCAGTGATTGCCAAAAAGAACAAAAAAATCTCCTGCTGGATCTTCTGCGGTCTAAATGAGGTTGAAAAAACATTGATGTGTGTAAGGAAGATGTGATATTCGTATATAGCGACGCCTTCTCATCCCTGGCTTCTATGCAAGGATCCCGGATTCGGATTTAGCTGTCGACGGCTTTTCAAGGAGCTTACCATCGCTATTCCCATCTGACTTCAATTCCTTCAATTCTCTCTTTCTACCTTCAAATACCAAAAACCAAAAAAAAAAAATACTGTTTTTTTGGGTGTGCCAGTGGAGTTTAATTTAAGAAATACAGTAACTCTCTACCTAATTTTTGAAATTGTCAAGAAAAAAAAAATTTTTTTTTTAGTTTGAAATTATGCAAACAGCATCACCGGGAAGTGGATTTGGGGGGATTTCCGGATCTGGCACACCACCAATAAGCCAAAGTTCGAATGTAGTAGCACCCTATGCTTCAAAGCCTGTGAATGGTGGGAGATTTGATTTTGATGATGGTGGGACTTACTGTGGAGGATGGGAGGATGGGAAGGCTCATGGTCATGGTGTCTGTACAGGACCCAAGGGACAAGGAGAGTATTCAGGCTCTTGGCATTTTGGATTTGAAGTTTCAGGTGTATACACATGGCCAAGGTACGAATGTAACAAAAAAAAAACCAACTTATTTTAACAAAAAAAAAAATTTTGTTTTTAAACGTAACCAATAATATAACTTTGACTGATGATAGAAAAAATAACAATAATAGTAGCCTGATTTCGTGTGATAAGGTCAATCAACAAAAAAAATTCTGGTCCTAGTTGACTACTTTTTACAAGAGACATGACAGAAAACACGGTGTGAAAAACTTTTCAAAGGATTCCTGTCATTCTTGAGTTTTAATCATTGTCCAAAAAGTTGTTGTTAGTTACTTGTGTTCAAATGGACCAAAAAAAAAAAATTTTTTTTTTGGGTTTCAAGGGTTCAATGATTCACTAGTCACTAGTCACTAGTCACTAGTCACTAGTCACTAGTCACTAGTCACTAGTCACTAGTCAGTATTCACTACCTTGACGACGTTGTACTTGCTACTCAATACTTGAGTTCTATTCTATAGCCTTTGATTTCAAAAAAAACAGTAACAAATTAGTCTTTTATGTTCATTTCCGCTGGTCAATTGTGGTTTGTTGACTATAAAAGAACAAAAGTACCCATGAAAAGAGTAGCCTCATGGGTCATTTTAAGTACCCGTAGTGTGTAGTGATGGTAACGTTAGGAAATGAAATGATAGAAGATATCACATAAGTATTAGAATCCTTGATATAACTCCAACTACAGTATCTACTCTATTTGATCATTTAGTAAGGACACGGAGAAAGTTCAGTTATCTCTTTTCTAATAATGTTGATAGAAAACTTTCTCCGGCAGACGGAGAAAGTATACACACTAGTTATAACTCTGGACTTAGACTATTTTATTTTTTTCGTTTTTTTTTTCCAAAAAAGGGAAAAAGAGAAGAAGAAAAAAAAAACGAAAAAGAAGAAATCTTCATCACGTGCCAGTCTTGTCTTGTTTATACTTAAATTCGACTCTCTCAGAGACTTTTTTGTTAAAGTAAAGTTGGGCTTAAGAAGAAAGTGACGGATTATACCCAAAACAATTCTGGACATAAAGTGCTTTCTCTAAAAAAAAAAAAAAGTTCACGAGCTACTACTATATCTCAGAAGCAAGAAGCAAGAATCAGGAATATAAAAGTATCAAGTATCCTATTACAAGAATTATATTAAAACTTTTAAGGCTCCCGAAACAACTTTAGTCTTCAGTTAGGGCAAACCATATAATTCTGTCGACTAGATTGGTTTTTTTTTTTTTTTTTTTTCATCAAGGTCAAACTCCTGATTGGTAGATAAATTACCAATAGGATAAGATAAAAATATATAGCAGCTCTTCTTTTACGAGTTTTACGTGCGAAATAAAATGATCTTTGTCATATCTATTTCATTGACATAAGGAATTGACCTTCTGTTTTTTTAAGTTTTACTGTAATTTACTAATATGAAAAGAGGTTGAACTCTTGATGGGGTCAAAAACAAAAAAAACAAAAAAACAAAAAAAAAAAAGCTTTCGTTTTTTACCACCTTGGCATTAATTATTGTAACAATAAAATATATATATAATACATATTTATTTTGTATTCGTGTAACATTCAAATCAAGACTAAAAGCTTGTTTTCCGTGACACGTTTTTTTTTACAAACCTGTGTGGTTCTAATTAATAGAGATGTTAGTTTAACCAATTTTTTCATTTTTTCATCTTTTTTTTTTAAGGAAATTTTCTATTCCATTGAGAAAGAGGAAATTTTGAATGAAAATTATTTAGTCCTGACGTAAAAGTTCTGTAACTTCCGTTTCCTGATTTATTTTAGCTTTATGTCTTGAGGATCCAGATGTTAAGCTTTATTTAATGCAGACGTTAGGAGTAGTAAAGGTTCTTCGTTTCTAACATAAACTTTCTAGAAGAAAAAAAAAACGTCCTTAATGTGATCCTCTGGGTATTAGTGATGTCTTCCGGTCTCCGGACTTTCTCCATTGGATAAAAGAAATTTAGGAAATTTAGGAAATTTACAAGAACCCTAAATATTCACCATCATCCTGTAGCTTAAAAAATTTTTTTTTTTTTTTTTTCATTTTCTAAATGCTCATTGCATGCTTCCGCATTGAATATGCAGTTGCACGAATATGTTCTAGATTGTCGGAAATTCTAACCCGAAATAAACGTGAATAACACAGGAAGGAACGCCTACTTTTACAACATAAAAAACTTTCAAATTTTGTTGAAATGGGTGAAGTCATTTCCCTTATGTCAGTTTCATTTTAGAATTCATTTNATAAAAAACTTTCAAATTTTGTTGAAATGGGTGAAGTCATTTCCCTTATGTCAGTTTCATTTTAGAATTCATTTTACAAATGTCTTAGTTGTTTATTTCAAAATTATTAAATATATACTTACTTTAGTATACTCATCTTTCTAAGTTTGATACAGAAAATTTTTACATGTTATGGACATGTCACGATTAGAAATTTCCAGAGAGAGAGAGCAAATAAGAGGAATAAACCACGCCCTTTACTCATTTCAACCTAATAGTAATAAAAATGTAATANGAGAGAGAGAGCAAATAAGAGGAATAAACCACGCCCTTTACTCATTTCAACCTAATAGTAATAAAAATGTAATAAAACAGTAGAAATAACCTTAGACTTTAATCATAAATGAATATTGAAATACTTAATACCCGCGGTTTATCTATGGGCGGTTAGTCGGAATTGGCGGTAAAAGAAAATTTAATCATCGTGTATTTTAAAGTGGGAAAAAATCAAGGAATTATCTTCAATCACTGATTAATTGGCAGAGGGATACAAGAAGATTGGAATCATTCCCAAGCTGCTAGATAGAGCAGTCATGGAAATAATTTAGTTTGAAGTTGGGACTACTTTGTCATTTAATCGACGGTTAACTAACCGGTCATGGTTGAATTACCTATTGTTTGTTATAGTACCGTAAGTAGCTGATCTAGTAGTATCTTTGGTGGTAAAATTGTAAAAGCAACAATTAAATTAAAGTAAAATTATATAAAAATTATAATTGTATACGCAACCGAGGTATCAAATTTTGACCAGTTCAACCATAGTCGATTAGTTAAACGGCCAAATAGTCCCAACTTCAAACTAAATAACCGCAACCATCGATAACTCCATAACTCCATAACCGCTCGATCTAGCAGCTTGGGATTGATTCCAATCGTCTTGTATCACATCGTCAATTAATCAGTGATTAAAGTTAATTCCCCGATTTTCTCCAATTAAAATATAATCGTTGTTGATTAATTTTTCCCTTAACCGCCGGTTACCACTAACCGACCATGGATTGAACCGAACTTATTGAATTGTTAACAATTAAAGTATCAACAGGTTTATAGTCAATCATATAGAAACTGTTGTATGTTGTTTGTTAGAAACCGAACCATTGTTGTGTAGAATTATAATATAAAATATAATTTAATATAATATAATATTTAATATAATTATAAAATTGTGTAGTCTGGCGACGGACAGACGGAGACAGACAGACACTACTACGATTACAATACCTCACGAATACTAGTGAATAACTTTGGGGCAATAATCTCGTAATTGAGTTTTGCTGTAACATTTAACAATAAATATAAATAAGAACTCCAGAGACAAAGTGATATCAGTAGGCAAGTAAAATTGAACTGTTTTGTAATTATTTTAACATTATCCATGAGTTTGCCTGTTAGTGACATTTGTACACAGTATCCTTATCAATTTGAACAACTATAAATTTTTAACATGTCATATAACAATTAATTTCTAATTACTTGACCTATCTCCTTGACTCTACAAATTTAAGACTCAAAAACTTTGAAGATTAGTCACTAATATATCCTTCGAGGAGGTTTTTGTTCTAAAAACAAATTTAATAATACTTCTTTCAATTTAATTCCAATTGTATTAAATCATTTAACACTCATTTTGCTACACAAAAAACCTTCGTCATGACTTAGAATTTTTATACAATACAAAAAAAAAAAATAAAATAATAATAAATCCAAAACTTCTAAGGACAGATTGTCATCTTAATGGGTAATCTGGGCGAAAGGTTTTTTTTTTTTTTTTTTTTGCAAAATAACCCTGGGTTTTGTAATCAAAATGATAATGGGAAATTCATGTAATCCATAAAAACAATGGGGATTTCATTTAGTCTTCATTTTCTCATTTTTATTTATTTGTTTTATCTTTCTTTAATTTGAATCAGACTGTCAATATATACTGTTTGTTTAGATGAACCAATTGGAGCAGAATGAGCTTAAAAGTCTTCTATTTTCTTTTAATTTGAGAAAAAATTTTCAAGAAAGAGGATTTCAAGTTGAAAGAAAGTGAGACCTTTGATTTATTAGAAAAAAAAAAAAATTTTTTTTTGAAACTTAAGACTTTGAAGAAAATAAAAATGTAATTTAGATTCGTATAACCAGAAGCATGGCGTCTGCTGTCAATTTAAGATTAAGATTCTTAAGTTAGGTGTTGAATTAGAAGTTGATTAATTGAACCAAATTTCTCTTTGGGATCCTCCTTAATAATACCCTAAAACTACTAAAACTAAAAGATTAAGAAAATTAAGAAGTGAAAGCTCTGAAACTGAATTTTCTGTCGAATGATTGTTGATGATGATACAGTAGAACAGGCTTATAAAGATCGTAATAATAGAACAAATTTTTTGTTCTTATTGTTAGTATAGCTATTTCATATAGTACAGTCTATTCATTTTTATTTTTTGTTTTTTAGTACCAATAGATGGATTCATTGGCCTTGTAAATTTATAAATTAATAACGTAGAATATTATGTAGGACATCAATTTTGAATCACATTGGGAGATACATTTGTAACAATTTATGATAATTTCTTAAGAATGTGTTATTGTTTTTTTTTCGCCTGGAAAGGAAATTTGCAAATTTGCAAATTTGCAAATTTCCTGATGTTTTTATTTCTTCACTTGGAAATGCTGAGTTGTTGGTTTAGGAATCGTTAGATGAAGATGTAAACGACGAGCATTTTGATTGGTTAGTAAACATTCGTATATAGTAGAACATAATAGGCCTGTTGTTTTTCAAAATCTTCCAAACTCGGGTTCAGAGTAACTGACTTGAATAACAATAAGAGTTGTTTTCTTTAGGAATAATACAGTGTGGTTCAAAAAAAAATTTTTTTTTTGTTTCATTTTTTTTTCAATTTTGGAGATAGCTCCTCCTATTTTATATCGAGGGGTGTTACTAGCTGGTAGGAAAAAGTGGTAAATGAAATAAAAAATTTTTGTTTTAATTTTTGTTTTTCTTTTATTTGAGCTGTCTATAAGGTGCTCAAATATCATATATAATAGTCTTCCTAGCCTAAAATATTAACAATTTATAATGAAAATAAACNCTATAAGGTGCTCAAATATCATATATAATAGTCTTCCTAGCCTAAAATATTAACAATTTATAATGAAAATAAACCAACTACGACATAAAAAATATAAAAGTAAAGTATAGCTAATAATAAGTAGTATTTGTGTGGTACACAAAAGATTAATAACCCTGTATAACATGAAATCTAATCAAAAAGAATTTTCTTTACAATTTCCCAATAAGAATTTCATTAACTCAAAGAATTGGATAGAAAGATGCGAAGTAATATAAGTAAAATGAAATTCCAGAAAATATTGTTATACATTTTAGAAATTGGTGGTAAAAGTCAAGTGAAAGAAGCAGCGACTTTCGATGAATTGTATCGAACAGGGTTCAAATTCGGATTTAAATCTGAGAAGATAAGGATCAATGATTTTGTTTGGATTTTTATATCTNATCGAACAGGGTTCAAATTCGGATTTAAATCTGAGAAGATAAGGATCAATGATTTTGTTTGGATTTTTATATCTCAAATATTAAATATGTTATAGTATAATATTTATATCTCAAATATTATAAATGAAATATCAAATATTGAAATTATATAAAAAATATGATATAAATTACATAAAATGAATTATAANATCTCAAATATTATAAATGAAATATCAAATATTGAAATTATATAAAAAATATGATATAAATTACATAAAATGAATTATAATTTTCTATAAAAATCCTATTTTTTCGAATTTTGATGTCGAAATCTCACTTTTCTAATCTTAATTATTTTCCTATTGTTAGAAATCATTGTTAGAACCTGTCACTTGTCTATTGTTAATATTTTTACTCCTCCTATTTCTTACCATTGCTTTCTTCTGCCAAAAATTCGTATTCTGATCAACTTAATCATGCATACGAAATTGAAAAAAAAAAAGAAAAAAAAGAAAAAGAAAATCCTTGTCTAATTTACATAAAATTGAAATTTTGGAAAGAAAGTACTTCCGTAGCGAAGTGATTNTAAAAAAAAAAAAAAAAAAAAAAAAAAAAAAAAAAAATTCAAAATGTACAAGTTCCTAAATAAATTTTTATAAGTTTATTTAAACTTTTTTAATTCTGAATAATGCTTTCTCCCAGAGTTTTCTTTAAGTATCATTCTGTTGATTTAATACTTTCTCCTTGATATCAATTTTAATTAAATTTCTTCTTCAAGGTTAGCAATTTTTTTTAAATTATACTAAAAGTTATATAATTTTGGATGATTTCAAATGTTAAAAGAAACAAACAAACAAACAAACTTTTATCAATTATAATTCCTAATTCCTAATTATTGCTTTAATTTTGAATAAGGTACGTGGTTAAAATTTTGCTGAGATTGATGAGTAATATGAGCAATATGAAGAATTATGAGCTCAATGAATATAATTTTAAACTGGTGGTGGTTCAATAGCCACATGATTTTTGATAGCAGTTGCCAACCAACGAATTTGATCAATTTGTTTCAAAATATGTTTCTTAACTCGATCATTTGTGACAGCACCTGCTTCATTAATACTAAATTGAACATTAGCAATGATCACTTCCTTTGGTACTGGAAACATTCCAAGCTCTACTACAAAAGTACGAAGGTGCATGGCGGCTCGAATCCCACCAAAGTCTCCTAAAATGCACAAAAATACAAAAAATAATTCAAATAATTTAAACAACGAATGGTGTAGGAGAGAAATAAAACTAAAAAAGTAGGTGACGATGAAAGGAATGATTGGAATACTTTCTCGACATTTGAACTTCCTAACCAGATCTGACAGACAGAGTGTGAAAACATTAATCAGAATTAGTTCCAGTACTATAAGTTAAGTATATAATATCCCCAATGATATCCCTTAGACATGCTCAATAGGCCATAGAACTTAGAACAGACGGGATGTTATTTAGGGAAAAAAAATTTTTCAAAATTTTCTCTAGAGGAACCACTAAATAGGATTTATGAGTGGCTAGCTGTCACTGGATTTGGCTAATTGAACCCTTTAGTCTACTAAATTAATCAAAATTATTATATCAAAAATATAGAATTTTACCAATAGAGTAGGTGAGGATCCCAACTGGTCGATTTCGATAAGATGTAGTTGGAAAGTGGTCCATCATGTTTGTAAGTGCTGGAGGTATACTGGAATTGTACTCACCCGAAGCAATCAAAAATGCATCAGCTGTTTTGATTTTTTCATTAGCTTCTTTTAGCCAAATAGGTGCTTCATCAGGATTGGCCATGAAATGAATTGGAAGTTGGACCACTTCGAACATCATCTCTAATGGATCTAGACATTATTATTTTTTATTTGTTTAAGAATCAATAATAATATTATTTTGATAAAAAAATCACTTACCAAACATTACTGGCTCAATATTTTGGCCAACCAATGCTTCTTTCAATGATTTTCCAACTCGTTCAGCCATTCGATTTGGACGGACAGAACTGAGAAAAACAACGACTTTGAGTCCATTCGTACTACTCATTGTTGGGTGTTGTCTTGAGCTTGGGAATGAATTCAAGAGTAATTCTTAAAGTTTCAGAAATTAATTAAATTGAATAGTTTTAATAAATAAAATTAAATAGTAGCAAAGGGAGGAGTGATTGGGTTAGAAATATAAGGATTATATTGTCTAAACTGTGTAGTAAAAATATTTCGATGATCGATAGAAATTTCTATGTCAAGTGGTTTATAATTACCAGCGGACTACTTTCACTACATCAAATATTTAAAAGCTATGGATTTCATCAACAGATTTCTAAATTTGATTGAAAATAAAACCTTGAATTTTTTTAAATCTTTCAAAAAGTTATAATTTGCGTTATTAAAGTTTTATTGAGAGACACGAAAAAAAAAAATTTTAGGTAAAAATTGTTAAATAAGTTTAAAAAAAAACTTTGAATCTAGGTCACAAACTGTTTTGTAGACAGACCGTTACGAAGAACCGCTTACAATATTTGTAATTCGGGAGTGGTCGCTTCCATTTTTTACATGAGAGAATACATAAAAGTTTACATAAATTAAAAATAATGGAGAATAATTAATAATAATGGTATTGTTGTTTTTAAGTATTACATTGTTACCTAGATAGTAGAAACTTACTATTATTACGTAGGATTAAAATTAAAAATTTTTTTTTTTTTTTTTTTTTTTGCAAATTTTTTACATTCAAGGTTTTTTTTTGTTTCAAAATTTGCAATTATATTTATATATTTATTTTAAAACCTTAACAAACCTAGCGGTATCCTACCTTCACTCGTATTTGGCTAAACTGGTTGCTATGAAAAATTTAGTAAGGTCCGTATAACTACACACTACACACTACACACTATCCCTGCAAATGTCTCTGCAAATGTCCGCAAATGTCCGCTCGCAAGCGGTCGCTCGAAAGTATCAATTCTCCAGTCAGAATTGGCAAAAACCCAAAGTTATAAAAAAAGTTAAAAAAAGTGTTAGTTGAAAAAAAGGGGTCGTCTAGGGTGTGCCAAAAGTAAAAAAAAANGTTATAAAAAAAGTTAAAAAAAGTGTTAGTTGAAAAAAAGGGGTCGTCTAGGGTGTGCCAAAAGTAAAAAAAAAATCTAAATTATTTAACAATTGAGTAACAGAATTTTTGATTATCAATATTAGAAGGGGAAGTAGTANAAAAAAAAAATCTAAATTATTTAACAATTGAGTAACAGAATTTTTGATTATCAATATTAGAAGGGGAAGTAGTAAAATAGCCAGTTATGTAATAATTGAATCATAAATTTTTCCTTCAAAAATAGTAAGAAAAGTTGACTGTTGTTACAAAATTTCTGACGTTTTAAGTAAAAAACTTACCACAATTTTTGGTGAATAGTCTGACAATAGACAGTTANGTTACAAAATTTCTGACGTTTTAAGTAAAAAACTTACCACAATTTTTGGTGAATAGTCTGACAATAGACAGTTAGTGAAGAGTCAGGAAGCTCAAGAACAACTACTTATACTGGAGAGACATAAAATAGCTGAGGAAATTTCGTATCCTTATATCCTCTCTACCCGTTATAATTTATGACTCTATAAATGAAAAATGGTTATAGCTATATTAGAAGTTGGGTTTAATTTGACTCATCCTTGTTTAATCAGAACCATTTATTGATCAAAAACTTCGTCACCATGGAAATGGTTACAAATAATTGACATGTTGGTAAAAAAAATTTTATCAAGGTCAATTTAATTTATTTAATAAGCTTTCGTATTTTTTGCAAACTCTAGACCCACCATCAGTCACTCGTTGACCTCGAAAATATTCCTCAAAAATAATAGCTGGTATTTAATAGGCATCTCATAATATAGCGAGATTGTACTGATTCTGAAAGCTTTCTACAAAAAAAAAAAATAAATAAAATAAAAAAAATAAAAAATATACAAATAGTCGTTATAAATTCATTAAATCGTAATTCATATTTGTTATACTACAATCGTGTAAATTGATTTCATGATCTCTGATCGATAACGGTTTTTTTTCGTTTTAATAAACACAAAGTGCTTGGAAAGCGTGAGGAAACAACCTTCAAGTGTTTTTTTTTAAGTTTTTCAATCACAATCAGTGTAATTTTTGCAGAGGTGAGAGGTCAAGGTCATAAATTCTACTCTTTCGATTCATAAAGTTAACTAAATTAATCGAAATTTTACACTTTCTCTATTAAATGGGCATAAACTAACATTTAAATTTATAACAAATTCAATTCAATTTTTATTTTTCAAGCCTTCAACTGAGCAATATGGTGTGTTTAAGTGTGTTAATTTATTTGTATCATAATTCATAAATGAAGAAAAAGAAAAAAAAATTAAACTTTTATGAAACGCACTGTCTTTGAAAATGGATCATGATTCATATGATTACAAACTGTCACATCACATTTTGAATGTTTCGCTACAATGTAACCAAATATAAAAATTTTGTACAAATACGTCCCATAATATAATCAGATATCGGATATTTGACAGATAATTTTTTTTTTTGAAATTTTTTTTTTTTTTTTTTTGGAAAAAATTTTTGTATTCATAAATCACATAATTTTACATCAGCAGAAGACTTTAAAAAAAAAAAACCGAATTTGAAATTCGTAGGGTTGGTTTATCAATGCCTATTTCTCTTATTTGAAGTACTAACTCTAACCTTTGAAATGGATAACTTTATTGGATTTTGGGTTTGACGTGGATTGAATTCGGAAATTGAAATTTTAACTAAAAGGATAGGATTATAAAATAAATATGGTATTGTGATCAAGTAGTATAGAAGTAGTTTTGGGTTACCTCTGATACCCTTAGAGAAGAGAGTACACCTTCCATTTCGAATTTTAAATCTTTGCTTACTTTATTTCATTTTTTATTATTCCCGGGAATTGGATTTGATCAGTGGGAGCACGTTCGAAGGGCAATGGCAGAATGGTAAGAGACATGGACTTGGGACAGAGTATCGTGGACGATGGACATACAGAGGTGAATGGACACAAGGGTTCAAAGGTCGTTATGGAGTACGACAGGCAACAGCTTCTAGTGCCAAATACGAAGGGACTTGGGCCAATGGACTTCAAGATGGTTATGGATCTGAAGCCTACGCCGATGGAGGTAAGGTTCTTATAAAAACTATCAATTTTTTACTAAATTCTCAATGGATATTTACTTTGAAATTTGAATATTCTTGAACTAAACTATACAAATTTAGAATATAAGAGTCTAACTAAATTACAACCTAACAGTAAGACCAAAAATTTGAGTATTATTCAAACAAAAATACAAAAAAAATTTACATAAAATTTCAAAAAATTCATAACCAATCAACCATACATCATCTGGTTCTAATCACGATACTCTTGAAGTTGTAGATGAAATTGAATATTTTTACTAGTCATTTACAAGATCCGTATTTATTTTTTAGTATAAACTTATATAAACAAACACGTGTATCATTTTCACTTACAGGGTTAACCCTGTACCTACTGAATGAGGTCATGTTTTGTAAGATTACTACAGAATTTTTGATTATACTCTCAGCATGATGACCAGAGTAAATTCTTGTAAAGTTGCACTTAAGGTTAATGTGTTTGCGTCATTGGATGATTTTGAGTATCATCATGAACCTCCAAGACCTTCATTTATCATCACCTTAGCAGGCGGGAGTTGAATTCAACGAGCCAGAACATGAGAAACCCATTGACTTTTTTTTTTTTTTTTTTTTCGTGCTTAATAACGAATAGGATTGAAGAGAAAATAACGGAAGTTTTTAACCTATATGATCATTTACTAGTAGATATGAAAGTTACTACTACTATGATTTTGAGTATGGTGAAGAGGGTTGGAAACGGGTCGTAAATTAAGCGAGAAGCTTTACTGATAGGAACTGAGAGTAGAATAATTTTCCAAGTCAAAGTCAACTTTCTCCACTTTCTCTTTCTCAAAGGAGTCTCCGACATGAAAAAAAAAGAGATAAAAAAAAAAAACTTTGAGTCAATGGGAAAGGAGATGGTGATGATTTTGAGTATATTCGTGTGAACGAGGTTGGATCCATGAGAGTTAAGTACTATATGTATCTCTTGGGCCGTCTAGATAGAAACTTCCGCCTGTAAGGTGTAGATACGAGTCTTAATTCATGAATCTGAAGAACTGAAGTAAATACTAGTTAGGGATTGGTGGAAATGGATTAATGGTATGGAATGAAGAGGCTGAGAAGAATTTTGAACGACTTGCTTTCTAAGGATCAAACTGTGTAGGCAGATGGGTGATGATAATAGGCTGAATGCATGTGGCTGGAAAATAGCCAAAGTCAAAAAAGTACTATTAAATGTACTATATTGAGTTCGTCTAGTGAGACTAACTACGAATTACTAAGTTACTAGAGGCATCAATCCAGAAGCCATTTTCAAGAATCTCAATCACAAGAATGCTAACAATTATTTTCTTCTCTTCGATCAAGAAGAGAAAAGTTCGTGGTAAGTTCAAAATAAATTCTCTTGTTCTCTCAGCCTCAGTTCGTCTATAGTTACTTCAAACACCAAAACTTTGCCAAAAAAGAAAAGTAGCCCAATTTTTTTTTTTTTTCTAGCCGCTAGCTCAAGACGGTTAGTTTAGCAAAAAACTTGGATCTTCGTGACAGTTTTTTTTTTTTTTCCCTTTTCGGTTGGATTTCTATAAAAATTTTGTTTTCAGGAACAATCATGAGTCTTTTATATTTTCTGATAGATCTTTTTTATTATATACTTCTTCTATATAATGATTTGATCCATCAAAAGGATTGATTTTCATGTAAGATAAGGGATTTGGTTTCATAGAAGTTAGAAGAGTACATATTCGGATGTATTTAAGGTCATTTGATGAAATAAAAGCATGAATAGTACAGTGAGTTCCAATAAATCATGTGTGTTTTTTTCTCAACTTTCTCCAAAAATGGTAATGAGACAAATTTTGAACATTTGGCTTGAAATTCAAAAAGTAGAGAGAGTGAAAATATCCCACAACTGCACACCACGAGTTAATGATCCACAACCGTACACCACTACTTGATGATCCACAACCACACACCAATTCTTGATGATCCACAACCGCACACCACTTCTTGATGATCCACAACCGCACACCACTTCTTGATGATCCACAATCGCACACCACTTCTTGATGATACATAACCGCACACCACTTGCTACGCGGTGCACACTACTTGATGATCCACAACCGCACACCAATTCTTCATGATCCACAACCGCACACCACTGTTTGATGATCCACAAGCACACACTACTGTTTGATGACCCACAACCACACACCACTACTTGATGATCCACAACCACATCCCACTACTTGATGATCCAAAACCGCACACCACTTCTTGATTATCCATAACCGCACACCACTTCTTGATGATCCATAACCGCACACCACTTCTTGATGATCCACAGCTGCACACTATACTACTCGATGCTCAAAATGATTGTGTGCTGGTTAGTAATGGTACAATGGTATGCTGTAGCTCCTTCACCACTTGGTGTCGTGAGATAGCTTCACACCTACTCTCAACTTCTTGAATTGTCTACCTAAAGCTAAGCCCTAAGCCTAAGCTTTGAGAAGATTTGACTTACTTTTACCTTTACTACTTTTGGAAAAAGTAGAGAAAAAGGAAACTGAATTTTGTTAGAGCCATACTGTTTGGAGTAACATGAGTATACCATGAGTAGTAAGTCCAACTTAAGTGTTCCCTTTAGACCATCATCGACCAAATGAAGTCGCAGAGNTGAGTATACCATGAGTAGTAAGTCCAACTTAAGTGTTCCCTTTAGACCATCATCGACCAAATGAAGTCGCAGAGACAGACAAACGAGGAATAATACTAGAGGGAGAAAATTAGGAGAGAAAGTCAAGAGAAGATAAATAGTTAAAGAATACAATAGACGAGAGTGAGAGTAAGAGTGAGAAGAGCCGTGTATGTTTTATGTGGGAATTTTGAAAGAGAGAAAGTAAAGTCTGGAGTAAAAACGTTTTTACATAAGATAGATAGAGAAAAGAAAGTAATAGTGTAGTAGTAGTGCTGTCCATACTATATATTATACTTCAGTGACTTGACAGGAATGATAAAAAATACCCCTCCTAAGGAGAAAGTGCCTTGAAACTTTCTNATATTATACTTCAGTGACTTGACAGGAATGATAAAAAATACCCCTCCTAAGGAGAAAGTGCCTTGAAACTTTCTCTTTTCCATTTATTACATCTGATTCTATTCTTTCATCAGTTTCCATCAACCATAAAGATACAGAAAGAAGGGTGGGAAACTTGGTTTTCAAGTTAGGTTCAAGTTATAACCAAAAAAAAGAAAACTTTCCTTCTCGGGACATTTACTTTCTCTCTACATAACACGGAGTGAAAGTGAGAAAATTCTCTTCTCAATGTTTTAAAGAACTTTTTCTTCTTAAAAAATAGAAAGCAGAGGTAACAAGGTATTTATTATTAAAATTTGAAAGCATTTTCTATTGTGAGAGTCTTGAAAAACTTTAAGAGTATTTTTTTTTTTTTTTGGTTATATTTAATTCAGATCTAGTGAAACACATCCTGTCAAAATGTTCCACTTTTTAAGAGTTAACAGAGAAAAAGTACCAGTAAGGCTTGAAAATGATATTAAGTTTAACTCAATTGTATACTCTAAGTTTGAAGATGTTATCTTAAAAAAAACTTGAGCAGTTGTTACTTGAGCAGATACGGAAGTTGTCTTGAAACACTTTTCACTACATGTATTATGTCCGCATGGAATACTAAAATAAGAAATTTAGACTGTAATGTTAGTAGTAGTGAAAGTACTATAAAAGTTGAGTTCATTCTTAATGTAAATAAAATTTACCAATTCCTAAGCTTCTTGATCCAATTTTTAATTTTCTTTCAACAATATATAACAATCAGTCATGATTGTTTTCATATATTTGATCTTATTATGTAGCATATAGTGAAAATTTTTAGACATTGATGGATCAATAATTTAATTTTTGTTTAAAATTGGGTAGTAACCGTTGTAGAAACCGCGAACAGTAAAATATATTTAAGTTGTTATTGAGATGGTACTATTAAAAATTGTACTGAATGATATTTTAGTTTAGTAAAAAGATACACATGACGATAGCATTCTACAAAATTTTTGTAATTTCGCTTTTGGTGGTTAATAATGATCAGAGGGCGAATACTTACTTATCTACTTCTTTTTGGGTATTGCACCTGCACCTGTGTAANACTTCGCTTTTGGTGGTTAATAATGATCAGAGGGCGGATACTTACATATCTACTTCTTTTTGGGTATTGCACCTGCACCTGTGTAACTTTGTATCTTTCCGATTCATGTAATTTGAGGATGAATGTAATGCCCTTATAAAAAAGTATTTTAAGTATTTTTGGTTTTTAGGCATTNTTGAGGATGAATGTAATGCCCTTATAAAAAAGTATTTTAAGTATTTTTGGTTTTTAGGCATTAGAAGTACTTTCCAAAGTAATTTTGAATATTAAGTAATTAAAAAGTACTTTGTCAAGTAATTTGATGTATTAATCGTTTTTCGAGNGAAAATTTTTAGACATTGATGGATCAATAATTTAATTTTTGTTTAAAATTGGGTAGTAACCGTTGTAGAAACCGTGAACAGTAAAATATGTTTATAAGTTGTTATTGAGATGGTACTATTAAAAATTGTACTGAATGATATTTTAGTTTAGTAAAAAGATACACATGACGATAGCATTCTACAAAATTTTTGTAATTTCGCTTTTGGTGGTTAATAATGATCAGAGGGCGAATACTTACTTATCTACTTCTTTTTGGGTATTGCACCTGCACCTGTGTAACTTTGTATCTTTCCAATTCATGTAATTTGAGGATGAATGTAATGCCCTTATAAAAAAGTATTTTAAGTATTTTTGGTTTTTAGGCATTAGAAGTACTTTCGAAAGTAATTTTGAATATTAAGTAATTAAAAAGTACTTTGTCAAGTTATTTGATGTATTAATCGTTTTTCGAGGATAATTTCCCTCATATTCGCTCTAAATTTGCCGATGAGTCAAAATGATAAACTGCAGAACGTAAAAGTTCACAGTTTTGTTCAAAGAAGTATATTTAAAATTAAATTNATAAACTGCACAGTTTTGTTCAAAGAAGTATATTTAAAATTAAATTATGCGTCCATTAAAATTTCGGCAAGGCTAATTCCGAGGGACCGAAATAAATTGGACTAAAGTGTGCAGTTGGGACCCAAAGATTTAAGCCGAACCTTCAGTTGCAACAAACGCTTTTTCGCGGTTACAGTTATAATAAAGACATGCTTTTATGTCGGTTAACACGAGCGCCAAATAATGGTATACTTTCTGGAGAAACCAACTTTTTTTTTTCAGAAAAAATTTAATGAAAATTTCCTTTAAATTATATAAAAATCATCTGACTTATGTATTGGAGTTGCGATAGTGTTTAAATTAAACATTCCTTAAACAATAAATCAAACAGTTCGATTTTTATGATTCAAATTAGTATACAACCGGGTTTTTAGGCTTCAATTAAGTGAATTAATTAAAACAATTGTAAATACTTACCAAAAATAACAAAGTATTGTTAGTTACTTTATACTTTTTTATCAGTATTTCGTCGCTTTTTGGCAAGTATTTGTAAAACGCTGTTTTTTAGAAAGTACATNTTTTATACTTTTTTATCAGTATTTCGTCGCTTTTTGGCAAGTATTTGTAAAACGCTGTTTTTTAGAAAGTACATATCCGCCCTCTGATAATGATAATGAAGCATAGTGTTGGGGATTGCCCAGGATTTGGAATCTTGATAAGAATGACCTAGCATAAGAATGTGAGTCTATAGGTCATAATTTACTTGTTCAAAGAAGACAGAGAGCTGGAAAAGGATTTGGTTTCGTGCTTAAAGGATTTTCCACCAATCCCTAAATTTGATGCTGAGCCTGGTGGCGAATCGGAAGAAAGAAAAGTGTTTGCCAGGCTTTCTAAAGTGGATCAAATGTCCAGAACTTGTAAACACTTGTGTGGACTAGAGAAAACCCGCCTTTTCCATTTCATAAACCTATATTCTTCAGTTTTTTTTATAGTTTTTTCTTTAGTTTTCTAAAACTATTGAGCCAAAAGCTATACTTGGAAGCTCAATTTCGGCTCAAGATCATTCAGTTTCAATCTTTGTTGAATTGGAAAGAAAGTCAGAAGCTTTTCCTTATTCCTCTTTCTAAGAGGATATATATTTTCTTTTCTTTAGTCTATCCATTCAAAAAGCTTTTTCAAAGATTATTTCCAAGGATNTATATTTTCTTTTCTTTAGTCTATCCATTCAAAAAGCTTTTTCAAAGATTATTTCCAAGGATTTAAACGCTAGATTTAGATTCTATTTAACGAAAAGTAATTCCTACGTGCTGTATCGTAAATACAGACTTTTCATCCGAAGAAGAGGGATCTTAATAATGAAAGTTGTCTTTTGAATAATACAAAATGTTTTCAATTTTTAGATACCGTGGAAAGTCNTAGGGATCTTAATAATGAAAGTTGTCTTTTGAATAATACAAAATGTTTTCAATTTTTAGATACCGTGGAAAGTCTCGTTTTTATTTCCTTGCTTTTCTATGTCGTAGCTATTTGTCTACGACATAGAACTAATAAAAATTTTTTTATAAAAAGAGGTAGGTAGAGAGGTTTAATTAACATTTTGACTTTTGTCTAATCAAGAGGGAAGGGAAGGGAGCTAAGAGAGGTTTTATCTGGGAATACCACAGACTGCTTTCGGTATTTCTGCTGTCTCGAACTAAAAGGCTCGTTTTACGTGTAACTTTTAAACATAAGTAACCTTTCCAGGTGTTTGCTAGCGTGGTTCTAAAAGTACTACATATAACTTTACTTACTTTACATGAAATGGAGTGAGCTTTNCAGGTGTTTGCTAGCGTGGTTCTAAAAGTACTACATATAACTTTACTTACTTTACATGAAATGGAGTGAGCTTTATTGACATTTATCTTACTCTGCTGGAAAAACTTTAACGGTATTTTTAGATATGCCGTATGAGTCCAGGCGCCTAATCAGTAATCACGAAGATACATTACGAGTAGACCTAGTTTGAATCCAGACCTAGTCNTTATTGACATTTATCTTACTCTGCTGGAAAAACTTTAACGGTATTTTTAGATATGCCATATGAGTCCAGGCGCCTAATCAGTAATCACGAAGATACATTACGAGTAGACCTAGTTTGAATCCAGACCTAGTCAAAGTGCTTCAGGACAGAAAAACCAACAGAAAGAGTTCTTCTCTCTGTTTCATATTGTTAGTCTAACTCAAGGATAGGCACCGATTGAAACCAAATAATCATAGCATACTGCTTAACTTGAATCACATAATGGGATTTGTATCATCAAGCCAGCCAAGTGTTGGGTGAATTTAGCTTTATAAAAAATGATTTTTATTTTCATTATTATAAAATAATTGTTCTATCTATTGTAACATTATCTAATATTAAGTTATATGTATAGTAAATAATAATTAGTGCTGCCCCGATGCATCGGCCCGGCCGATGAATCGGGCGCCAATGCGATCGTCTAGTCGCATCGGCATCGACATAAAACTTGAATCGGCCACTTGGCCGATGCAGTTGCCAATTCAAAAAAAAAATTAATTTATTGTAAAGTTTGCCTAAAGTTTTCTTGAAATTTGGTCTTAATATCAACCAAAATCAACTAAAAAACAGCTCTTTGAGTAGAAAAATCGGCCGATTCAATAGTCGGCTGTATCGGCGCATCAGTCGATTCGAATGATAGCCGCATCGTGTCAACACTAATAATAATAATATAAATCAACATGAGTTGGAACTTCAATTTCACAAAAAAAAACTATAAGAATTTTGGTTTCCAAAAAATTAACTCAGCTTGTATAAAATATATATCAGGGAATGAAAATAAATTAAATAATAATATAAAAAGATGTAATCAAAATCTTGATTAGGACCACGTCGTCGTCTCTTTGACTTTGTTGAGCTAAAAATGAACAGGACTCTACATTGGAATAGAAATGTCACCACGGGAGATGGGTCTTTTAATTTATTTATTAGTCAAGATGAGATGGCAGATTCTAGGGTATAAAATTGGCGAGTTTGAGGGTAACAACGGAAGGAGACAGATGTGATGTATGAATAGTGTGAATGCGTTTGAAAATGAAAAAAAAAAAAAAAATTTTTTTTCTTTTCACCAGGATCAGCATGAGATTATTGAATTGAATCCATCTCATCTGTCGTTTATTTCAGGGACTTACCAGGGTCAATGGCTTCGTGGGCTGCGTCATGGCTACGGAGTACGAACCAGTGCTCCTTTTGGCATGGCTTCACATTTCCGTCCCAAAGCTCCAACCGGATCCATGGCATCTTTGAAGAGTGAGTCTGCCGCAGAACCCACATCTGAAAGGTAAAGACAATGTTCATGTTTCAAATTTTTAAATTTTATGACATCATACCCATCCTACCATCATACCATTAAACCATCAAACCATCCTATACCTTCCTACAGAACAAGAAAATACTCTGTACTTGACTGATGCAAAAATATCTTCAAACTGTCAGACCATTTAATCATACCCCGGTTACTCATTCTTCAAAACAACTCTTTTTTCTTCTCTCTCTTTCTCTCTCTCTCTTCATAAGCTTTCACTTTCACCTTTAGTGAAAGTTTAGCCATCAATCTATCACATTTTTAAAATTTTTTAACACAGGGACAGAAGAATGGATGATGTCAGGGGTGGTTTCGTGTTGAAAGCTAGGAGTGATGATCCTCCATCACGTCGACGATCCTTGGTAGAACGGTCCAGTAACATCAAGGAGTCCATTCTTAAGGTAAAAAAACCTTCACCAAACTCACTTTCTTTAAGCTTCATTTTCAAATAACAATTCAACACTGCTGAAACAATATAAGCTCTCTTAGAATCCTCTCCAACAACACAACGCAACGGTCTAACTTTTGAGAATTTTTTTTTTTTTATACATAAACAGACTCTAACAGTGGAGGTTCCTTTTTATTATTTCTTCACTTTTCTCCCAAACTTTCGCTAGGAAAAATGAGGCTTTTCCATTCGTTTACGTCTCATTGTGTTGGCGTCATGTTGAGAAGGAGTTTACAATTTCGAAGAACTCGTCTAAACTAAACAGATTTTACATTTACCGGAAAGAAAAGTTTATGGTTATTCAGAAAATCATATATAACCTCAACCTCACCTGCACGGCAGTCAAGCCGACTGTCAAAATGACGGAAGTAAGGGATAACCCCTAGGACAACATCGAAGATTTGAAAATTTTTTTTTTTTTTTTTTTTCTTTTCAACAAAAATACTTAGTTCGAAAAAGAGTTAGATTTTTGGTTGAAAGCATTGAGAGTTATATATATATATTTTAGCATTTATTGCAATTTCCCAAGGACTCTTCTTTGTGATCTGGAAGAATAAGCGTTTGGTGGATTGCCAAAAATGAAGGGAAGGAAGAAGAAACTATTATGACATAAAGAGGGCTGGAATAATGGGTTTGGAGAAAGTCATGTACATTATTATAAAAGGATGATAGGAATTCGTTGGGAACAACTATCTAGAGACCTATTGCCCAAACTTATTATCTTACTTATAAATACAGTCCTGAGACTTCCGGAAAACGGATAATTTGTGTTTCCTCTTCCGTCAAATTCATCTCTTTACATCCCGCAGATTGTTTGTTTTACTTAGATTCACAAGTTAGTTCTTCTTCAACAATGAATTATAATTTTCATCCATCCGATGGCTCTCTCTTGAACCGATGAATTCTCGGCAGGCACTGGAAGTGAATATTGTTAGTTTCATTCCTCTAGAATCTTTTTGAAAACTTTAGAAATTGATGTTATAATATGAAAGATGAAAATATCATAAGTAGGCTTCAAGTTAGTAAAATTTTTGAAGAAAAAAATGTAACCAACGGTGCAATCGCCCGTAGGCTTGAGAAAGTGTTACTGAGGTGAAATAATTGTGGTTGAACTGAAAGCATGAATGGTGTCTGTGGGGTGTTATTACTATTTTATATTTGTATATTTATATATTTGTATATTTATATATTTGTATTTTTGTATTTTTGTATTTTTGTATTTTTGTATTTTTATAAACCTCACCATATGTTTGTTACATCATGGTTCACTAAGGTTTTGATAGGATTTAGGATTTAGGCAACAGTCGTTGATGCTCTCTGGGTTATTATTTGTTTCCATTTAGGTTCATATCTTAGGTTTAAAAATCCCNAGGCAACAGTCGTTGATGCTCTCTGGGTTATTATTTGTTTCCATTTAGGTTCATATCTTAGGTTTAAAAATCCCACAAAATATTTAATAAAATCTTACCAGATTTAAGCTTAAAAAAACATTGGTAATTGATATCTACGTAAAATCATTGCATATTTTTAGTCATCACCTGTATCAAAAGTGAGTATTCAGAAGCTCTGGAATACTTGAGTGAAGATCAGGGAGTCNCCAAGCGAGGCTTTGATCCCCAGAGATAATGACAAGTATGAGTTAAAACTCTTCTGTGAGATAAGGAGACCCATGGTCCAGTGTAGAAATACACAGGCTACTCTACTTTTTGTCTCACAATACTAATTAAAGTGATTGGTTAATTNGGTCCAGTGTAGAAATACACAGGCTACTCTACTTTTTGTCTCACAATACTAATTAAAGTGATTGGTTAATTAGCGTATATCCGTTTATCTATAGTCATAGAAACCATCCATAATATTGTTTGTAGAAACCTATTGCGTAGATATGTTATGTGTTGTATTGGAGCTTGTTTATTGAAGCTTAATTTTGTAGCATATTGTTGTTAAAAAGTAGTCATGTATCTATCAGCAAAAGTCACTATTGTTTAGCGATGAACAAACAGACAGACAGACAGACATACATACACGACGATTACAATACCCTCCTACTGTATTATTACTTATGAAGTCTACGGCTAATAAACGACAAATGGATTTAGATTTTTCATTGTTAATGAAATAAGAAACTAANAAACGACAAATGGATTTAGATTTTTCATTGTTAATGAAATAAGAAACTAACAATCACATTCATAATAACAGTAATGATTTCAGTTTCAATAACCAACCACGTACCTCCGTTTTGTTCAGTCTAAACGAAACTTACAAAAGAACGACTGCTAACGAGTTTCTTGAGAATGAAAAAAATTTTTTGGAAATCAGGTCACGTTGTATTTTTGTTTGAATGAAAAATCTAAGGTATCAATCCGGTTGTTCCGAATTCAAAATTTATTTCCAAATCATNACAATCACATTCATAATAACAGTAATGATTTCAGTTTCAATAACCAACCACGTACCTCCGTTTTGTTCAGTCTATACGAAACTTACAAAAGAACGACTGCTAACGAGTTTCTTGAGAATGAAAAAAATTTTTTGGAAATCAGGTCACGTCGTATTTTTGTTTGAATGAAAAATCTAAGGTATCAATCCGGTTGTTCCGAATTCAAAATTTATTTCCAAATCATNCGTATTTTTGTTTGAATGAAAAATCTAAGGTATCAATCCGGTTGTTCCGAATTCAAAATTTATTTCCAAATCATGGATCTTGAGTTTATGTTTGAAATAAGAAGAAGCCTTAATAAGAATTTGCAAATCCTACAGCCACTAGGGTATACGAAAGTGTGTGAATAATTTATATCTAAATCTTCTTTGAAATTGTTTACTCTAGGGACTAAAACTTCGAAAACAACGGAGTACCGGAGATTTGGATAAAAAAGGTACGAACACAAGTATCCGGTCCACAGTGAGCTCATCATCTTGGATGAGTAATGAGTCAGCACAGTCAGGCGTAACTTCCGGTTCTCATCATACGGATTCAAACGCCTCCTTTGTCGTTGAGGTATGTGTCTTCTCTTCCATTTTTATAAATATTNGTTCTCATCATACGGATTCAAACGCCTCCTTTGTCGTTGAGGTATGTGTCTTCTCTTCCATTTTTATAAATATTAAAAAAAAAAAAAAAAAACATCAAAAAATTACGTCACAGGAGACCAAAAAAGACGTCTGATGTACATACTGACTCCTTTACAAAAATGCATGAAATAAAAAGCACTAATCATTATTTCCTTCGTACTTTGTCTTTTTATATAGCGTCTTACAGTTTGGCCATAATTAAAGTTTCCACTACCTAATGTCGAATTATTTCCGTTTAGCTTTAGGAATCAAAATTTTACCGAAACAGAAATAGAGGAGTTATTAAAGGATAAACTAGAAATGCAAAATTCCGCATTAAAAAAAGTAAAGGTTACAATAAATACAGCCAAAAAATTAAAGTGAAAATGGAGAAAGTGGCCATAATTAAAGTTTTCAGTGGTTTTAATCCTAATATTTCTAGATTGTGACTAGAAATCTTTAATTTTTTTCAACACATTATAAATAACTAGTAATAAATCGATAATATTTGAATTAAATGTAATGCCAATTTTGTCTCTAGCGACAATGGCAGACAAAACGCAATTTTGTGAAGTTGATAAGGGGAAAATTGCTGTTCTTCATTAATTCGGTGACTCAATTTGACAGATTGCTAGTTTACTAGCAAAAACACATCCCTACATCAATAATTTCTTAAAGAAAAGCGAAACCCCTAAACCCAAATTGAAACCAGGGTCTAAAGAAAAACTTTCACCACGAGAAAAGTGTCAGATAATTATTTCTAGTAGCAACAAATCGACTTCTTTAAAAAAGATCAAGTCAAATTTGAACCTCTCTGTATGTCCGAAACCGTTCGTAAACCGTTCAAAAGTTGGTGGAAAAATTCAAATGCATTAAATTTGAAAAAAACTCAAGAAACACTAACTTTCTCCAGCCCACAGAGAACGTGGATTAGTTTGGGGCAAGGAAAAATTTTCTTGGAACAAAGATTGGCGCTCTATCATTTGGAGCGACGAAAAGGAGTTAAACCTTGACGGTCCTGACTGGTTTGCATTTTATTAGCATGACTTGCGCAAGAAAAAACTGCTATTTTCCAAAGGGTACGCAGGAGAAAGTTTCGTATTGATTTGGGGGGAGCAGTTTCCATAGCTAATCACCTCTGGCTTCTCTACTCGCCGCCAAAACGCTGTCGAGTATCAAAACCATATGTTGCTTAAACTGATCCCTCATTTTGGACGCTTTTGGCAAGGTAATGGCGTCTTGATGCAAGAAAATACCAGTTGCCACACGAAAAATTCCAAAAAAAACTTTCTCCAAGCAAATGAAATTCCAGTGGCGCTTCGCTCTGCACTTTCTCCAAGATTTGAATCTGATCGAGAACCTATGGGGCGACCTCGTGAGAGAGATATATGATGAAGGGAAGCTCTTCTGTTTGGTCGGAGACTTAAAAATGGCGATTGAAGCTGCTTGGATCGAGATTCCCAATTCAAAACTAAGAAAATTGGTTGAATCAATCCAAAAACGTGTTTATGAAATTATTCGTGCAACTAGTAGATCAACTAAATATTAATCTATTAAATTTTGTCAAAAATTTCCGTTAAAATAGAATGTATACCTAAGAAACATTCACTGGAAACTTTAATTATGGCCACTTTCTTTGATTTCTTTTTAGTTTTTTGGCTGTATTTATTGTAATCTTTACTTTTTTAATGCGGAATTTTGTATTTCTAGTTTATTCTTTAAAAACTTATCTATTTTTGTTTCGGTTGAATTTTTAATCCTTAGGTAAACGGAAATCATTCGACATTAGGTAGTGGAAACTTTAATTATGGTCAAACTGTATGTTAGTAAAAACTATGCTAATCTTAATATAATGAAAGCACTCACTTTCACCAGCCTTTCGACACTTTACTTGATCTAGCGAAAAAAAAAAAAAAAATCCAGGATTATAAGAACAGATTCTTAATTTTATTATAGGCCAAGTTTTTTTTTTCTTGGCGCCATCACAATAACAGCTTATGTTAAATCCTCTTTACAGCCAGCTTTCTTCGGACAAACTCCGACTGGATCTAAAGTAAAAAAAAATATATTTTTTTTTATATTTTTTTAACTTCATTTTTAGGGGTCATTCTTATTCAAAAAAAGTGACTCTTTTATTAGGACATAAAGTGGGAAGGTTTAGTTGAATTTACTTTCACTGATAAATTCAGTCAAGGGGAAAGTGAGGGTTTTTGCTTTCTCCCCTGCTGTATAAAAACTCTTACTCAAATAAATAGTCCAGAAAGATTTGGATAGAAAAAATTTTTTTTTAGTTTTTTTTTTTTTTTGTGTGTGTGTGTAGAGAAAGTTTGAAAGTACCCATTTGATGGATCCTTATAACTTTATAGTATCTAAGAAATGGTGGTGATTATTATTTTTCTTCTTGGTTTGTTTGTCATAAATTTTAGGACGAGCATATGGACACAAATGTGACGGAAACGTATATGGGTGAATGGAAAAATGATAAAAGAAGTGGTTTTGGGATTAGCGAACGTACAGATGGACTCAAATATGAAGGTGAATGGTATAATAATAAAAAATATGGCTACGGAGTCACTACTCTTAAAGATGGTACCAAAGAAGAAGGAAAGTACAAGAACAATGTCCTCATAACCTCACAAAAAAAGAAACATTTGTTTCTTATGAGATCAGCTAAATTTAGAGAACGGATTGATGCTGCTGTAAATGCTGCACAAAGAGCTTCCAAAATTGCATTGCAGAAAGCAGATATTGCCATTTCCAGGTAGGAACACAAAAAAAAAAATTTTTTTTTTTCGATAAAGATAAAGAAATTTCCAACTTTTGATGATTTTCATTTTATGATTCTTGATTTTAGGACAGCTACTGCAAGAGGGAAGGCTGAACAAGCTGACATTGGTGCAGCTCATGCTAGGGAAGATTCTGAAATTGCTCGAGTGATAGCCAAGCAATTTGCTCCTGATTTCCATCAACCAGGTTCAGTAGTTTAAAAAAAAAGAACCTTATGTTCTAAGTTTTTAGTAAATGAAAACTTCTAGAACTTTTTACATATTATGTAGATTAGAAATACAGAGTACTACTAGAAGTACTCTTTAGTCTCTATAGGTTTCATTTCAAGTGATACTACTGTTTCCGCTCGTGCATGAAGTATATTCTAATTTGTGTAGTAAAAAGTCTTTTGATTGGGTTATAATTATTATTTGGACTTTTGAATTAAAAAGTAATTATAGTGTACTTTTTTCACAGGTACTGAGATTGTGAAACCTCAAGCACGTGCTCTCAACCAACAGCACCACCAACAACAACAGCAACAGCAACAGCAACAGCAACAGCAACAGNACTGAGATTGTGAAACCTCAAGCACGTGCTCTCAACCAACAGCACCACCAACAACAACAGCAACAGCAACAGCAACAGCAACATCAGCAGCAACAATACCAACAACAACAACAACATCAGCAACAACATCTCCAACATGGAACGGATCTCAACAACAAAATTGGACAGAGTAGAATCAAAGATGAAGTAGGTAGTCGTGCTCGACAAAGTCGTGAAAGAGAACTTTCCGCTGAGCCAAGATTTGATGACCCTAGTACTGCCTTTCATCAACACAATCAAACGCACAATAATTCTACTTCTACTTATAATACTTCAATTCCTGACCGTTTAGATGTAGCTAATCAACCAATTGACAATAGATTAGATTCTTATGTTCAACATCAACCACAGCCTTATAAGAATAATCGAACGAACGAAATTCCACAGAGTGGACTTTATAGTCAGAATACAAATCGTGTCTCTCATCAGAATTTAATGGATCCACAGAATAATAACAGCAGTAGTCAAAAAGTGCTCATGGGAAATAATATTATGATGAATACATCTTCAAGTGGTCTAGGGAATCAAATCCCAGGAAGAAATAATCCTTCCAGTAGTATGAATTATCCTAACCATAGTAGTAGTGTTGTTCCTGCACCACATTCCCAGCATTATACCTACGCTGGTAGTGCAGAAAGTGGTGGTAGTGGTGGTGGAGGAGGATATGATAACTCCAGCCTTAGAGAACGTGGTCGAGAGACTGTCCGACGAAATACTCAAATCCAACGACCCAATAATCCTAATCCATCATCTTATAATTACCAACAAGCTATGAGTGATCATTTTGATCATTATAAAAGACCACCGAGTCGAGATCGTGAGAGTTCTAGAGATAGATATCCCCGACAACGATCAGTGACAAGAGCTCAAACTCCTGAGATTGGTCCTAATCCTCATTCTAGAGCTCCGTCCCGTGGTAGAACTCCTTTTTCTGATCATCCCCTTACACCATCTACTTCTCAAAATCCACTGAGAATGAGTAATATGAATTTAGAATTGAATTTAGAGAGTGGACCAATGAGAAGAGGAGAAACACCTGGAAGAATTCTAGGAAGTGATTCACCAGGTGCAAGTGGGATAATTTCTGATACTGGTAGTGCTATCAGTAATAGCCCAATTGATGAAGTTATTTTAAGACAACGTGGTCTTGGCCAAGAAATTCCTCCCTCTGTATACACTCCGAAACGAACTGAGTCATTGTTCCTTAAATCTGCTCTTCCTCTACCATTGATACCCACACCTGTAAAGGTAAAATGATTTCCATTAATATTTTCATTAAATCATTACAGAAATTAGGGATCTCTTGAATCAATTCTTTGAAATTGATCATGTCCTAACTTTCAAAAAGAGTATCATCAATCAAGTCTCTCAATTAGCCCAAGTTTACCCAAAAATATAAAATCAAAGAGACTTGTATCACTTTGGTAGATATCCAGGTGATGTTAAGCCATCATTAATTTCTTAATTTGAAGAGCAAGGCACATGCGTGATAGGATCGAAATAATGAAAACTAATTTTCAAAGGGAAAGTAACTACTAATGTAACTACTAAACAAGAAAGTTCTCATCGAGACCTTTGAGATTATCTAGAACATCCACAAAATCTTAATTTAATTTAAAATTTTATTAAATTTCAATTAAGATAGAATTGTTTACATTGTCTATGGTGTGTATTGTGTATTAAAAAATATATATAAATTTGAGGTCAAATTTCAAATTTTTAAACTCAAAATGACATCTAAAGAGGTCATTTAAGGTTATGAGTTCGGGAGTTTAACTTTTTCTGATGTCATTCAGAATATCATATAACCGATCCAAGTAATTCATCTTTCCTACTTCTAACCAATCAGATTATAAGAAGCTACTTTTGGCATTCATGATTACTAAANCCAAGTAATTCATCTTTCCTACTTCTAACCAATCAGATTATAAGAAGCTACTTTTGGCATTCATGATTACTAAACTAAAGTTTGGCTAACCCTTACGATAATATTATCGAAAAAAAAATCCCTCAAAAAATCTCTCAAAAAATCGTTAAAAATAAAAAAAAATTCAATTTCAGCCCTAGTCTCGTGTCTCGTTTCTCTCGCATAGTCATCATCCATGCAGAAATAAATGGCAGAAATAAAAAAATTGCTAATAATTGGCAATAATAATAAAACAAAGAATTCTTCTTTTTTCATTTTGAAAATAAGAATTTGGGATAGCTTAAGAGGATCCAAANCCAAGTAATTCATCTTTCCTACTTCTAACCAATCAGATTATAAGAAGCTACTTTTGGCATTCATGATTACTAAAGTAAAGTTTGGCTAACCCTTACGATAATATTATCGAAAAAAAAAATCCCTCAAAAAATCTCTCAAAAAATCGTTAAAAATAAAAAAAAAATTCAATTTCAGCCCTAGTCTCGTGTCTCGTTTCTCTCGCATAGTCATCTTCCATGCAGAAATAAATGGCAGAAATAAAAAAATTGCTAATAATTGGCATTAATAATAAAACAAAGAATTCTTCTTTTTTCATTTTGAAAATAAGAATTTGGGATAGCTTAAGAGGATCCAAATCAGACGATAACTTATAGGATTAATTTTTTTTTTTT
>NIPM01000072.1:409331-473569 GCA_002738285.1 Holacanthella duospinosa | reverse complement strand
TTGTAAAAAAAAAAAAAAAAAAAAAAAAAAACCGAAAAAAGTTTTCTCTTCTAAAGTTTTTCCCTGTTCGTTCCATTAGTAAACGAAACTATCAGTTATCTCTGAGAGTCCTGGCAAACTTTGAAAAAGTAAATAGGAATTAGTCGAACCTCTTCCATGACTCTAATGCCACAAAATAAATTATGCCAAGAACGACAAGTTTTTTGAATTCATGTCGACAGAATCCCTAGTCTTTGTTTNTTTTTTTTCAAAAAAAAAAAAAAAAAAAAAAAAAAAAGAAGAAAAAAAAAGAGTCCATACAGAATGAGTTATAACGAAACGATAGAAAAAAGAATAATAGGAAATTGAACAAACAAGAACGGTTTGAAAGAAAGAAAATTATGTCTCCGACAACGGTGCCAAAATCTCAATGTTACCTCTCAACCTTAATAATCATCTCAAATAAATTCTCTTGTTAGTAGTACTTAAAATAACAATGATTAGTCGTCGTCTTTGAATAATTAGAAATTATTATAAAAATTATAAAAATTATAAAAGTTATGAAACTAAAAAGAATATGAATGAGAGCATAAGAACTTACAAATTTAATTTTATATTATATTTTTGAACTGTATTTTAATAGATGAGTGGGAGCGGAAGTGGAAGTGTTCCATTAAAACGTAAAAAGAGCCTTCCAGATGCTGCAGCACTTCCAAAAGCAACTCCAGGGATGTCACGTGAAGAAATTTCTGCTCTAGGGTCAGCAAGGAGACAAGAGCTTCATCGACTCTTAGATGAAGCAGAGAGAAAGCGGGCAAACCCATTTCTATATTTGCTCAATCCTAATATCAAAGTAAGAAAAAAAAAATTTTTTTAAACTTTTAACTTTTTTTTTTTCAACTTTTCTCTTTAAAATACTTTAAAAACTTTTGATTCATTAATATGGTAATAATTAATTAAACTCTTTTATTGTTTTTTTTTTATCTCACTCTAGAATTGGTTCTCACGTCAGAAGTTGATGGTACTGGTTCTCCTTGTTAATTTAANATTTCTATATTTGCTCAATCCTAATATCAAAGTAAGAAAAAAAAAATTTTTTTAAACTTTTAACTTTTTTTTTTCAACTTTTCTCTTTAAAATACTAAAAACTTTTGATTCATTAATATGGTAATAATTAATTAAACTCTTTTATTGNCTTTTCTCTTTAAAATACTAAAAACTTTTGATTCATTAATATGGTAATAATTAATTAAACTCTTTTATTGTTTTTTTTTATCTCACTCTAGAATTGGTTCTCACGTCAGAAGTTGATGGTACTGGTTCTCCTTGTTAATTTAACACTTGCTATCATGTTCCTCCAACTCCTTACGTAGTCAATTAACTTCTGCTTTCTATTATTATAATGTTAATTATAACAAGTGGTGAAAGTCATGATGGTACTCAAGTGAAATTGCCTTGGAGCAGTCAGAGTCTTCTTNGAAAAAAAAAAAAAAAAAAAACGTTTAGTCTTCTTTCCATCAGCAGTAGTATCCCTCAAAGAATAATTATTCAACAATATAAGATCATTATTTGGAGTTCCTTATGTCAAAAATTCATTTAGTAATTTAAACATTTGCATACGCTTCTTCATCTTTTTTTTCTTTGAGTCATTCCCACTGGAGCTAAAGCATATCTTCTAGCTTTTGTGAATTTGTTGCCGTCTTTTTTGATTCTTGATTCTTGATTCTTGAAGAAAGTTTAGGTTTAGGTTTAGGAATTTTGTTGGATCCAGTAATGAAGTTCTTTTGACTCAGAGGTTAACTAAAAATCCCTTGATAACTATTAATTCCTTTAAATCCTTTGGGCCATTTTCGAGAATCATTGTCTCGAGTCTAAAATTCAGACTCGGAATCCTAGCATTAAATTGCTAAGACATGGGAGTAAGTTTTGACAAAAAAAAATTTTTTTTTTTAACCTTGCATATAGAAATTATTAAATTAATAATGAGTTTAGATAAATAATATGTGAAAAGTCATAAGTACCTTTTTTTTTGGCTTCCTTACAAACGGATTTCGACTTGAGTTGAAATTTTACTAAAAATTTGGTCGTTTTATACATGGTCTCGTGTCTCGTGTGTCGTGTGTCGTGTGTCGTGTCTCGTATCTCGTTTCTCGTAGAGTCGTCAAATGTTTACTAAAAATCAAAAAAAAAATCAAAATTTTTTATTATTAATTTATTGTTTTAGAACCATCCCTTAACCCTTTTCTTTTCCATTTTCAAAAATTTCAATTCATATTTTAGGAAATGAGAGTTAATAATTATTGGTGGAAAATTTTCTCATTTCACGCCTCTCACTTTCATCTTCCAATAATTTTAAATTTTAAATCTTAAATCTTAAATTTTAAATTTTAAATTTTAAATCTTAAATCTTAAAATCTTAAAATCTTATTTACTTTAGTAACTTTTTAGCCTTTGAAACGCTTTAAACTTTTGACAAGACGTTGGATGAGTGAGTGTATCTTAGGTATTTTATTGGATATTTGTTCTAAAACTTAACCTGTCCTTGTGCCTTCTCAACACTACCTCTCATTCACAAATTTATTTAGAAAAATTACTCCTCTTCATAAGACCAATCTGTGAGGTGTGGTGTGGCCTTAAAGTAAAAAAAAAAAAAAAAAAAGTTTTTTTTTTTTTTCAATATTTAGACCAATCAAAACCTCCATGTTGAGATTTTAAATCACAATTTCAAATCAAACACTTGATTCAAGGTGTGTGATTTTTTCGCAATAAAAAAAAAAAATTTTTTTTTTTGGGGGGGATTTCTGCTAAACATATTGCTTTCGATTCAATTAATAATCTACATAATTTAAATTTCTTATACATATCCGAATTTCAATAATATTTATGGGTTAACAATAAATTTAGGTCAACCAATCAGACCTATTAGTTTGTCTTTTTTTTTGATCTAAATAATTAATTTTGACTTAATAGTTATAGATTATGTAATCATAATCATAAATTACCAAGTTCTTTTTCGGAACTTTGGAAGCACNCTTTTTTTTTGATCTAAATAATTAATTTTGACTTAATAGTTATAGATTATGTAATCATAATCATAAATTACCAAGTTCTTTTTCGGAACTTTGGAAGCACTGTTTATTAAACTGTATCTAATGCATGCTTAATAGTTATTTATTTGAAACAAAAAAAAAATCATTGTAGTTCAAAAAATCCAGGCGTTACTGTTGAACTAAAACTCAACAATAAAAACAAATCGTTATATTGAAACAGATGACTTATGACAAGTTGTATTAGTTATTATTATTTTGAAGAAATGTGATTATNTTCTTTTTCGGAACTTTGGAAGCACTGTTTATTAAACTGTATCTAATGCATGCTTAATAGTTATTTATTTGAAAAAAAAAAAAATCATTGTAGTTCAAAAAAACCAGGCGTTACTGTTGAACTAAAACTCAACAATAAAAACAAAATCGTTATATTGAAACAGATGACTTATGACAAGTTGTATTAGTTATTATTATTTTGAAGAAATGTGATTATAATAATTTAATTTAATTTTCGGATCAAAAGATGTGTGAAATATGTACGTGTAACATGAACATGGTTCAACTGAGCATTCATATCACAATCACGAAAAAATCCTTCATTATTTTGGTGGTATTGAAGAACATCATGGATTTTAAGGATCAACATCAAACTATCCCAAATCTGTTCTCATTGAAAATGTTCCTGCTACTTTAAATTCATCTTTTTTTAGACAACAACTCATACGTTGTGGTAATAATGCTTCAGAAGACTGTCCAATAGTCTTATTATTATATACAGGAATGTATTTGAGTACAAATACTTTCTTCATTGGTTCTCCAAATTTAAATTCATTCACTGATTCAGCCAAATCATGAATTGAGACTTCTTTTCGAAATATATCACGAATTTTTTGACCAATTGGAGATCCATATCCACCTTCAATTTTGATATAATTTGGTAAGAGGTAAGGTCGAGATGAAGAGATTTTAGATTCCTCATTATCTGTTGATTCTTTTTTCAAAATTCTTTTTAGATCAATTTCACTAAATTTTTGTTGAAATGAACGGATTTGACAAACTTCTCGTTCCGCTTGAAGAAGTGAATTTAGGAGTCCAATTTTGTAGGTATTGCTATCATACTTATTAATGAAAGAATCCATGTCAGTAGCAGAATCTGTTCCAAATGAAGTAGTTGACTGATTTCGGATTAAATCATCTCCTAAGCTTCTTGTCAACTGTGTCAAGTGTTGGGATATAGTGGATGGTACTTTACACTCAACTGTCAACTTATCAACTTCTTCTAGAATCTTAAGTGTTGAGGCGTGAGCCAAACATGGAAAAATCAATTGGGAAATATCACGAAGAGTTCGACCTCTCATCCAAAATAGGATCTAAAAAAAAANCAAACATGGAAAAATCAATTGGGAAATATCACGAAGAGTTCGACCTCTCATCCAAAATAGGATCTAAAAAAAAAGAATTGAAATTATGAAATTTATTATTATAAATCATATTATTTACTTATTTAGTTATAAACTAATNTAAAAAAAAAGAATTGAAATTATGAAATTTATTATTATAAATCATATTATTTACTTATTTAGTTATAAACTAATATATTAATATTTTTCTTACATTTTCTGCTTCCTTTGTATCATCAAATAGTCGTTTTTGACGTCTTGCAGGTACAGGTGTAGCCATAGACCAAACATCAATCCAAAGATTACCTGGCATTTTCATTCGTATACTCAATTCTCCAGTTTTATTTCCATATTCATCTGTATTTTCATTTTCAATCCAATCTCTAGGAGAATACCAGCGTACAAAATCTTCTAAAATACATCCTGGATTTGCTGCCTTCAAACAAATAANCCAATCTCTAGGAGAATACCAGCGTACAAAATCTTCTAAAATACATCCTGGATTTGCTGCCTTCAAACAAATAACCAATCTTTTATAATATTTCGTTTAAAAGGGTTTAAATTTCAATTCATACCTTGAATGACTGCATATCAGAAGCCAATGAGGCACTCATTAATTTTGCTCGTTTCTCCATACCATCCACATCATCACCCAATTCAACTAACATTTTCGTCTGTTCTTCAAATCCATCTTCTGTCATAGGGGCTGGATCCTTAAAATAAATAAAAACTATCAGACTAAAATTTACATAAGTTAGAAATCCAAAAATCATTATTACAAATATTGATAATGTTAAACAACGAAGGATTTTAAAAGTTGACTAAAACACCCACACTATGTTAAATGTTTGAACTGTTTTGTTTGCATATAAAACACTTTACATTAGATTATGTAAACTAAAAGAAAAAAAAAATAATAATAAGCAACAAAAATTCTGTGTGGTCTGTACACAACAGGCCAAAATATAAACAAAACATATTACAAATGAGATTAATAAAAGTCAACAAAATGTGTTTTTAGATTACAACTACTCCATTAATTACTTAGAAATAACAATAATTAATTAGTTATTATTACTAAAAATTAAGTAACATGTTAATAAACTCTTTAAAATTTACCTGTGTTAGGGGAATATACAGAGGTTCTCCAGTTTTTAATAATCGAAGTCTTCCACATTTCTTCAAGCGGCCCGACGGTTTTTGAAGACGTCCTTGTGTTCCCTGACCTTCTGAGTCTACTAAATCATCCTCACAATCAAAAAATTCGTCTTCTTCACTATCTGTAAGAAATTAAAAAAAAACCAAATACAAAAATTTTTTTTTCAAAATGGCGTTTACTTTAACGTATAAACGCCATTTTGAAAACAAAAAAAAAATTTTTTTTAATTAATAAAAAAATTTTTTTTCTTACACCTTGTTAAATAATTTTTCTAAACAATTGGGATCTCATTCTCATCAAAAGTGAAATGAACTTATGCAATAAGATTCATTTTATCAAAATAATTAGTAACTTTATATTAAATAGTACCTAAGTTTTTAGCATTGGTTTTGGTTCTTAAATATGGAATGTATTGAGAAATATTAACATAGAAATCAATCAATTTCATTTCACATCTAAAATAAAAATCTTAAATTGATAATAATAAATTACATGAGTATTTGAAAGGTGAAGGGTAGAAATCAAAAGTTCAGCAAAGTAAGACCAAGACGGGTGGGTAGGGCAGGGCACTTCAGTGAATAATTTTACCACTTGCTGACAGATATATAAGGTTGAAGTGAATGGAACTGTCAGATATAGAGCCATAATAATAATAATAATAATAAAAAAAAAAAAAAAAAACGAAAAGTCTTATTAAAAAGGTTAGACACGGTTGAACAAGTGGAAATAAGTAGAGCAACTTAAATCATAAGTAGAGATATGTCATATTTTGTTGTTATAACTTTCGCCCCTGATCTGTCTGTCTATTTCATACAAATTCATTCTTCTCTCTACAAAACTTGTCTTTCAAGTGCCTTTTGCTTAAATATTCTTAAATTTAGTCAGTGGAGATTATACTAATAAATTACCTATTTTATATTCTTCCCCAAAGGGACAAAAAAGTCTCTTAAATTTTCTGTAATGTTGTCGATGTATACATTTAATTAATGAATTCACTCCTGTCCTCAGGCTTTTATATTCATCAATCTAAAAATACTATAAAATATATATTCAGTAGTAGCTTAAATCCATGAGAATCTTTGATTGATTTCATTACACGAGTCGAAAAATATTTTCGAAAAGTATTAAAAAATCTAAATTCTAAAATAAAAAATCTGAATATGAGACATTAATTCTTTGCNTTTTTTTTTTTTTTTTTAAAATTTTTTATTTTTTTTTTTTTTTTTTTTTTTTTTTTTAAATCTTACCTTCTTCCATACGAGATTCCGGTTCATTAGATCCAGATGCGTTTTCCAATTCTTTTTTTTCACGCGCCAGTTTTTTCCCGATACAGCAGTTTAACATTTGAAATTTCTGATTCAGTAGACAAGTTCCAGAATTTGGTGGACCAGTTTCCAATCTATAAGCAAAAACGACATTAATATTTCAGTGAATTTGATATGAAAGAGCATCATAATGTGGAAATAAATCATAAACCATTATAAAATTTCCCCTTTATAATTCCAAATGTACTTAAGCAAAAGTTTCACTTTTAATATGATTTATCCCACAACAAACCTAATAATGTTTTAACGAAGATAAAAGACTATAATAATTATCTTAAGTTAAATATCTAATCAACAAAGGAGGGCAATAATTGATGTAAATTGATTATATTCAAAATTACCAATTATCATCAAAATTATTGTCCATTTACAAACTTATATATAATATAAAAAAAAAAAAAAAAAACTTTGCTAATATTCTTATTAAGTGGAAAATAAATAGATGGTGAGAAAATTCATCTACTTGAAGAAGATGAGATAATGCTTATTAGAAATATGGTAGAAAGTACACAACCATTATTAAGATCAAGAAACAAAGGAAATTGAGCAAAAATTAATTGATAATAAATCTATTACGACCGTGTAGGTAGTTAATGAGACTTCTTCCTATATACTTTTACGACTATTCTTGATCACGATTTACGAAAGTCTCATATTGAGCTTTTATTACAAACAAGATCCTCTAGATTACAATTACAAATCTTCAAAGTCACATTTTCTCACTCATTTCTTACTAAAAATTTATTTTCAACCTTAATTTTTTACACTAATATTGCAACATATTTTTTTTACGAAATATTTTTAAACTTAAATGAGTATATCCTACTGGAAATAAAAGTTTACCCTAAAATTTTCAAGATCAAGGTGAATATTAGAAAATCAAAAAAAAACACCTTCAAATTAAAAAAAAAAAAAAAAAACTTGATCAATTTTCATGATGACTACTACAACACTGGAAGACGAATTTTTAATTAAAAATTTCATATCTACCTCTTGACAAAGGATTCAAATTTCTGCACCCTATCCAAATTACCCTATGAATACAACAATACTTAAGGATTAATTTCCTACAGAGTTCCAAATAACAAAACAATCGATCAATCTAGGTTGTTAGATTATTATAACATTTGACTCAGAATTCACAACAATACCTACAGAAGATAACTTGTAGTAAAATTTGAAATGTAAAAGGGAGTTTCCATTCCGTATATTATATCCATTGTACTTAAGAAATTTCATATTCTTCTTATAGTATAAACTACAGAAGCATAACGCCAAGAGTGTCAATCTCTCTTATGTATAATTAATTGAACGCCTTCTGAATCAGTTATTATAACGAAAATGAAATGGACCAATCACTACGTTAGCTCAGATATGCTATATGTCCATCTTGCTATTGTGAAATTTTAGGTACTAGTAGCACAATTTAGTAGTGCAGTTGCAGACTCAGAGCCACGATGAGATGATCAATGAGTAAAGTGCGAAAAAATATATCAAAAATATTTTTATAAAGATTCATTTCATTTCAATATTACCTAATAACTGAGAGATACCAAATTACTTTGATTTCATCATAACTCTTAATAAAACTAACTTTACATTATTGAAAATATAAATCGTCCAAATATTAAAAAAAAATAATTGCAAAAAAAAAAAAAAAAAAAAATTTTTTTTGCTGTTTCCGAAGCAAATATTTTCACTGCACAAGTTTTACTGTTTAATAAATTAACCCGGCAACTGAAGGGAAATCTCAAGGGAAAGCTTATAACTTAATTATAAAAATTATAAAATTATAAAATTATACCTTTAATATGTGTAAGAAACCGCAAATGGTTCAATGGTTCTCTTGCTTTAATGTATCTTTACTCAACAATAGTTTTAGAACTTGATGGGAAAAATTCAGTAGTGAAATGACTCTACAAAATATAAAAAAGTATATAAGTAATAGCCCTACAAAGTACTAAATACCACCATAGATTTTGCAATAGACCACTTTAAATTAAGATGGGTCCTAAATAAAAAACCAATCTCACTCAATCTTACCGCATCAATTACAATTTCCACAGAATCACTCATTCAGTATTAAAGGGTTAGTAGGCATAATGTGAATTAGTCTTTTGTAATTAAACCACGATGACATAATTTAACTCAACATCTGTCTCATTTCACTGTCAGAAGATGAACCATCATATTCATAATGGATATCAATCAACCTCCTGCTAAAACATATCCTCATGAAAATCCTACAGAGAATGACACTTTAAGTTCTTGTTAAAAATAATTATTATCATTCTCCTCATATTCATATTCATATTCTATTCAAATTCAAATTCCAACATTAACAACTAACAACTATACGCAAGTAATTAAAATACCCAACAATGAAACTATTATAATATCAATTTTAAATTATTTTTTTCTCATTTACTTTTAGTTTCTCTTGGTTATGATGACATAAGACAGACAAATCAAGTTGGCAACATTTTCATTATTAAATAAATTCAAAAACTGAAACATATTATTTTCCAAAATTGAAAAATACCATATAAAATATAAAATAGGGGAAACATTCTCAACCAATCAAATCATTTATCCAGATCAAACTTATACGTTTTTTAAAGAAATTATTCTTCCATATTCCTCTCTCAAAACAAATTGGGGAGGTTATAAGCATCAAACCATGAAAAAAAAGATTGTGGTTAAATTATAAAATTGTAAATTCCAACTGTGTAATTCCGTTGTATAAGCATGTCTTACATCTGGTTTTGTAAAATCACTTCACTTCCACTTCAAATTTAGAGAATACAATGAATCTCAAAATATTCACCAACACCCACAAAAAAAAAATAGACTTTACCAAAGCGGAAATTAAAACTACTGAAAAAATAATAAAATTATTATAAAGATTCTTCCCTCTGTGGATACCTAGGTCATATAAAATGATGAGTTTTGAATTAACACTCTTCTTTCGGAGAAATACTCCAACCACGAAAATCATTAACGTCTGCCAACCTGCTTCCTTTTGTAATTTTAACAAAAGTCTTTCCAATATTTTCTCACCCAAATTTATTAAAACCATTTTAACGGTCTAAATTTATTAACTTTCTTAGGGTAAAAAAAAANATATTTTCTCACCCAAATTTATTAAAACCATTTTAACGGTCTAAATTTATTAACTTTCTTAGGGTAAAAAAAAAGAATATATTTTTTTTTTCCAAATGGTTCAAATTCAGATTCAAAATTTAATATTTTCTACTTTTAATATAATATTCTTATTGCCATTTCTTTTGAGACGCCGCCGAGGTGAGAAAACAGTTCAGTAATTTGTAATTTGGCTAAAGGCAGAATTAGAATTAGAAGGAAGAAATAAGAATATCAGGAAGCTCGTAGTCGTAACACAAGCTATATTCCACAACCATATAATTTTTTACCTAATTTACTATACTATTTCTTAAATAGCAGCCACGAGCCACTATTTTATATCTACAGATTATAATATCAAGATCATAGAAATTGATGTCGAAGGTTATACATCAAATAATAGCTTCTACTTCTAGTCGCTTTATAGTCGCTATCGCTATTAGCTCAGTACAAAATATTTTGACTAATAACTTATAATGTTCAATTTTAATACCTCAACCAACCTCTCTGTCACTACTTAACTTCTTCTTCTTCTTCTTACAGATAATTGATTCATCATCTAAATTATATTAACACCAACTGAATGAGATTAACACAATTATAAGATTCAAATATAAAATTCAAAATTTATAAATCCAATGAATGTGCAAAATAAAAATGGAAAATGGAAACTTAATTCTACAAAAATCCCCAACTTGATGAATAATGTTAGTGAAAAAGATTATGCTCAAAGGATCTTATAAAGCGCTGCTAGTCAAAAAATGAGTAAAGTTAAAGGATTGAATAGAGTGACTGAACAGGAGAATTTTACCTCTTGATTTCCCCTTTATTCAATCTCAAAGATACCTTTAGCTAGAAACCAGAGAGACTCAAAAACGTAACAACAATTTGACGAAATAAGCTTCTCAGACATAAGTAGCATCAGTAGTATTTTCTATTGTGTCGAGATAGGATTTTTCAGATCTGTGCTTCCGAGTTGGGACAACTGTCACTTCCCATAAACATTATAAAAAGTTAAATTTGTCAACTTCAAAACTTAAATTTTTTGTTTCAAATCTTCAGTCTCTATAGATCATTAACACAACTACAAGAAATTGAAATGAAGACAAAAATAACCTAAAAATTTTATGGATTTCAAACGTAATCTGTGGTAAGTATATAAAAATTTAATAGGAAGGACTACTTTTGGAGATTTTCTCCTTATCCTAGGTTAGGTTACAAACCAGTGAAAGTGAAATAAAATCGCCTCACTGGACACAGTGGGATCTTTAAAAAAATGTTTCATGAACCAAAAACAGCACTACATCTTCTCATTCATGTGTGGAGAACATCGTATAGATTTTGATATTTGTCACCTTCACGGAATCACTGAAGAGAACAGTTATTAGAAAATATAAAGCGTCTTTTTAGGACGTTCAACCCTCTGCTTATTTTCGGGTAAGAGGATTTTCATTAAAAAAAAATTTTATTTTTTTTTTTGCGAAAGCGATCCCACACGGTTTGACTTGTCGGAGATTTACTCAGATTTGAATAAATTTTAAGGTTAATCAAATGTTAGTCTTGGAAAAGAGAGACTTAAGCAGCTTACATTTACATTTAAAATACAGTCTAGGCTTAAATATTAGCACTACCTTCCAAAGACATAAAATACAAAAAAACTAAATGAATTACTGACTGAAATCCAATACAAAAAAAAAAAAAAAAAAAAAAAAATTTTACGGCTTCCGGTTCTCACATAAGTGTAATGTAAAGTAAACCGATCAAGCATGATAAGAAAACGGAAGATAAGCATGAGAAGTCTTATTTAAGTTTTTGAACAGTAATTATAAAAAACCTTTACCTACAAAATATAATACAAGTTAAGGTAGGGTAACTACAAGACAACAATGAAAAAAATTCATGTTTTGTCCAGACACAAAACAGAATAAAAATTCAATAATGCACAGTGAAACCGAAACTTATGCAAAAGCCTCAAATTGTTCTAATACTGGATTCATTTGATAAAATTGTTACTACAGATTTTCTAACTACATGTACAACTAAATTGAAATTTAATTTATTATTTTTTAAATCCTACCAAAAAAACCAGCATAATGAGAATAGCAAAATCTATCGAAATTTTACAACTGCTTTATGAAACATAAAATCAGAAACTTAAAAAAAATATATAAAAAATCCCCATAGTTCTCAATAATAAATCTTGTAGACAATTTTTTCAAATATGTGTATCATTCTCACTATTCCCACAGTATCGTATCATACCATGAAATTAAATCTTGCCAATTCTCATTAATTCGCTAAATTAATTTCCTAATTAAGTAGTATAAGAGTTATATACAGAATACAAAAATGATTATAATTTCCAATAATTAATTATTCTGAACGAGTAACTAATAATGCTAAGGATATGGTGTACTAAACTGATTTCTGTGATCTACTAACTGATAAAAATTAAACAAAAGTTATAATAATATTCATCAAATTTATGATATAAATTACTTATTACATAATTTACTTGAGTATGCTTCTCAGGTGTAACTGTATCTAGTTTCTCCTCTTAATCTTAAGTCTATTTTATAAATAAAAACAAATCAAACGGAATCCAACTTCCGTATATTTATACTTACAAATGCAGTAAGCGTATCAATCCGTTCATTAGAAATTATTTGAACCCATTAAAAATAAAGGATTTTCCGTTTGGTAAATTTTGTTTTAGTCTATAATACATATCCTATAATACTCACACACAACAAATATCTAACAAGGCATACAGTAAAAAAAAAGTAAAATTAAACCACATGAAACAACAATCAAAAACTAAGATCACTTGAGGCTTGAGTCAAATAATAATGAAACTTAAAATTCTCATTGTTCAATGTACCAGTAAAAATTGCAATAAATAAGTTCCTGACCGCATGAATCCTGTCTACTTATTATTATTGTAATTTTACTTTTCTTACTTTTCACCTTCACGCAAAATTTTTTTACAACAAGTTCACTGTGAATTGTGAATGATACAGAAAAAATAGTACACTTTAAGTTTTAAAATACTATCAAATCAACAATAATTTTAACTAAAAAAAAAAATAACGGTAGCTCTGAATTATACGATCNTGTGAATGATACAGAAAAAATAGTACACTTTAAGTTTTAAAATACTATCAAATCAACAATAATTTTAACTAAAAAAAAATAAATAACGGTAGCTCTGAATTATACGATTATAAGATGGTATATAAAATTGCATAACTCAATTTGATAGAACCAAGTGTTAGGCATGCGTATCTAAACACTTAATTTGCTAAAAAAAAAATTTACTTAAGATATAAGATATTATTACCAAATGAATCCTTCTAACTAAACTTAACATCTATAGACCATTGTTAACTCAAAAAGCTTGAATATTACAAATTATCACGCAATGAATACTAATTTAGGTCTTAATGTTGAAAATATTTCATTCAGCCTTAACTAATTTCAAATAAATCGGAAATATTTCATTATTACATCATTTTTCATTATTTTCCAATAGTTAAAATTACATCTTGAGTTTTAATTAAACTCCCAGTGCAGTGAGAATAAACAACCTTCATGAGTTTTGTTAATTGAGAAACAACTTAACCTCCTAGAAACTGGGCCTTTTTTTTTTTAAATTTGCGTTGATAGTAAATAAGATAAATAATTTTGATTATAGTATTGCATTTAGGTTTAGGTCTCGCTTTAAGAATGATGTTGCAAGTTGCAATATATTTTGATAGATTTAATCGTCTTTTTTTTTATTATGCAATAAGAATTTTGGGCAAGGTGAAACTAAAAATGAAAAAAAAAATGTCTAGTTGTCACCACAATTTCTGTCTATTTTACAATAATTATCCTAACCAAGAAAGTATATCATCCTAGCACGCAACTTTAACTTATTTTCGTCTATGTTAATTTTTTTTTCGTAGGTTAGAAAAAATAACAAAGCATAAAGCACAAAACACAAAGCAAACAGAATACCCGNCAACTTTAACTTATTTTCGTCTATGTTAATTTTTTTTTCGTAGGTTAGAAAAAATAACAAAGCATAAAGCACAAAGCACAAAGCAAACAGAATACCCGACTCACTCAATCAAAAGAAACCAATAAAATAAAAAATAAATCAAAATTACAATAATACTTACTTATTTGAAGAATTTTNACTCAATCAAAAGAAACCAATAAAATAAAAAATAAATCAAAATTACAATAATACTTACTTATTTGAAGAATTTTTTAAATTATAAATGATTTTTATAAATTATTCATTACCATTACAGTAATTTGAAATTGGAATTTAGTAAATATAAGAAAATTATTAATATACAGTGCAGCAATAAAAAATCAAATTGGATAAACGGTAAATACAATAATAATTCAATGTCAAATAAATATTATTTTTATTGATGAATGGATCATCAAACTTTTTCTCACCTGATTAAATTTAATATGTATTTTTGAACTTTCACCTAACGTTAACGTTACTAATTACAATAATTAAAAATTCAATCATTTTCTAAATTATATTTCAAAAATTGAATAATAATTCAAGTTTTAAAGGATTTAAAAAGAGAAATTTGGTTTTTAATTAATTCAAATACTACGTAATCCCAATGCGCTTCAAGTTTTTCTGTTAGATACAAAATTATCATTAAGATTATGCCATGTTAATAAAGCATTAATGAGTCGTGCGTGAGGGAGCGTTTAAAAATTATAATTCATATAGAGAAGACAACTGCGTAGTGTAAATCCTTAATAATAAAATGATAAAAATTTCTAATTCTAGCCGTTTCGTAGACAATAAGATCTTAAAAAACATATGTGTATCTAAACAGATTTCTATCGAAAAAATAACCATCGACTTAAGAAACCAAAAGCTTACTAATCAAATGAATGACTCTAAAAGTATTAATTTATGACTCAATTCACATAATGTTTGACCCATTATTTCATTTCCCGTATCATATTATTTATCCATTTTGGGACAAAATCCCTAATAATTCTACTTANGTGTAAATCCTTAATAATAAAATGATAAAAATTTCTAATTCTAGCCGTTTGGTAGACAATAAGATCTTAAAAAACATATGTGTATCTAAACAGATTTCTATCGAAAAAATAACCATCGACTTAAGAAACCAAAAGCTTACTAATCAAATGAATGACTCTAAAAGTATTAATTTATGACTCAATTCACATAATGTTTGACCCATTATTTCATTTCCCGTATCATATTATTTATCCATTTTGGTACAAAATCCCTAATAATTCTACTTATTTCTTATATTATAAAAAAAAACGATTTAAAATTTGAGGAACAATAGAATAAATCCATTGTTCTAATCTATACCATAGAAAATCATACTGTAATGAAAGAAAAAAAAAAAAAAAAGAATGACATCTCAGTACAATTTTAATAATATTCTCAAAGAAGGTTAATTTATCTCACAATATGAAAATACTTAATCACGTAAATCACCCGGTACATGAAAAACTTAACTACCAATAATATCACCCATGTCATACGTTAATAATATGAGTATAGAAAAAAAAAAAAAAAAGAAAACAACAATAAATTATTAATTAATAATTTATTCTGTTGAAGACTCAATTTGTTTTTATTTGTTTGTTTTCTTAACATGAGCCACCTGCACCTGCTGTGACAAATCTAAAAAAAAATTTTCGCTTTTAAATGTTCAATTTAAAACAATAATCTTAACGAAGATCTTGAGATGAAAATTAATTATCTCACTTACAACAACACTTTACTCCGACTTATAGTGAAATTTGGCAGATGTAATAAATTTTTATTTCAAGAACGAACTTATCAAAAAAATTTTTTAACAAATACAATTCAATACATCAGGCCTTTGAAGATTATTTGTATTTTATACCCATAGGATATATGATTTTTCTGATGTATTCTATTGTAAAGTTAATCATTTGAAGAATAATTCCCTATAGCATCTTCAATCATCTTCCTTTTCTAAAAAAAAAATCACCTGGCAGTTCATAAAATACAAAATAAAAGAAATGCTTCGTTGCCTTTCCTATCATTACTAATCATTATTTCTTTCCGTCGTTTATCACGTTTATTTTCTACAATTGATAGAATACTTCATGATTTTTTTTTTAGAATAATCGACTTTCTCTGCTTATAAAGCATATTTATTTGGAATTCGAATAAAAATTACTACTCCAATCTTACTCTTTTATAATTTCAATTTCTACCCGAAAAGATTAGAAAATTGCTCTCTCAGGTTAAATTTAAAAAAAAAAGAAAAAAAAAAAAATCAATCCGAGGATAGAACATACAAAAAACCCCAACAAATGTAAAATTTTATTTTCACTAGAGAACAAACCAATCTAAGTAGGTTGATCTAATGATACACAACAATCCAGTGTCATCCGGGTTAACTTTTTTAAATCTTTGTTAAAGTATCTTCCTTACGTTATAATCTCATTTATATCATATGAATTTGCGTCTAAATTAAGTAACTTCAAAAAATGTGTTTTTCGTTTAATCCATTCAATTCCTGACACTCCTACTCCTATACCATCACCAAAAAACAAAGATTTCACCCATTTACTTTTTCTAATAAAAATTTAGCGTATCTCTATAGAAAATGTGTCATTACATACGTAATGTGTATATAAAAATTCGTCGTTCGTCACTGTCACTTTCTTTTCTTGTTGAACTCTCATCTTGTGACCATGTCCATGTCACATTAACATAGCCGATATGTTATCTTTTAAAGATAATACTTGTTTTCTAAATTAACACTTTTTCCACCTGTTGTAAAATTCAATGCGTTCAGTCATCCGAATGAGAATATCAACAAAACTTATTAAAAAAAAAAGTTTACTCCTTTTTTATGTTCTCATCCTACCTCAGCACATTATCCTTAGTAAAAAAAAATCTCATCAATTGACGCTGAAACAAGACATTAATTCTATTCGCTTTAAGAAAAATTAGAATTAGTTAAGGAGTCATAAACCTTAACCATGGTAATCATATCCTTCATTGTCTAATATAAACCTCTTAGCAATAACCAACACCTGTACTCCATGATTTGCATTTTGAGAAAAGAAAAAGAAAGCTTTTAGGAAAAAAAAAATTAAACTTCTGTAAAACTTAATTTCTCGTTTGGTTTTTTTATATCCTATCATTTTTATCTTCTTATAAAATGATTTAGAACCTTACAAGTCCTAAGGACTAATTGAAGGAAGAGTATCCACACTCTCAACCAAACAAGGATATGAGCGAAGTAGTATCAACAATGGAATTGCTCAGAAAATATCATAAACCCCGAAGGAAGTCATTTATAACAACAATGAACAAAATATTCATATTACTCATGCTACAAATATATATATTTACAATCGTGTCCACTGCTGCAGTAGAGGATGCCTGTCCATGGTCCACAGACCCACGTGTATCTCACACAATTAAATCACAATGTCAATGTGCAAGGAATCCATCCTCAAATAATCAATTGAGTATCCAATGTCAAGAAGTTGAAATAACACAAATAATTTCAGTTCTCACATTTAATCGTGAGAAAGTAGAACCTTTAGAATTATTATACTTGAATTCAAGTAAAGTTACGGATACAAACGGTCAAGTCCCTCCAAGGATATTCAGAGATGTCAAAATGGTACGTAAAAAGTGGATTTCTAATATGATTACTCTTCGTAATTCATAAAAAAAAGTATCTAAATTGTGAAAAAATTTAATTTAATTTGAATTGATTTATAGTTAAATTGGAAAAACCCCTGAAAACATAAAAACCAAAACCTTAAGGACATAATTTCACACTAATAATGTTTAATATATTTTTTAATCCCGTGTTATAATGGACTGACCGAATACAAAAAATTAGACAAAAGGACCATTCCATAACCTCTGACACAACAAAAAAAAAATTTAAGTTTTCTAAAAACAAATTTCACTTTCTCTTTATAAAATATCAAACCAATTTACCTCCAAGCATTTCCTTACTCAGAATCCATTAATCATCTATTTGGAGCAAGTGAAATGACCACGTTTTTTTTTTCATATATAACCAGCATGACGTCGTCTCATTAACTATATAAGTTAGTTTCCGTTTTGATTTCACCAAATAATTAATTTCTTATCTATTCCAGGTAAGTCTACAAATGTCTGGTTGTGGAATCAAGCAACTTCACCCTGAGGCTCTTCGTGGTTTAGAGAATACATTGAAACATTTGAGTCTTACGGGAAATAAATTAGAAGAAGTTCCAAAATCCGCTTTGGAAAAGTTATATATTTTGAGTCTTTTGGATTTGAGTTATAATACTATAAAGACCATTCCCAATGCCGCTTTCGAGCGACTTACAAAGTTAACCACTCTCAAGCTCAATGATAATAATCTCCAACTGGAGACAAATGCCTTCAGCGGATTGGAAGCTTCACTAAAAAATCTTAACTTGAAGGGTTAGAACTAAGATTTGATTGTTTAGACACTCAACTCTAAAATCTCAACTCTAAGTAAAAATGATTCAAATTCCCTTATTTTTCAGGTACTCGGATAAGCAAAATTCCTGAAGCCATTCGGAATTTGTCATCCCTTGCATTTTTGGATTTAGCACAGAATCGAATTCGTGAATTAGATTTGATTCCATTTACAAATCTACATTCACTTGCTGCTTTGAATCTTGAAAGAAACTTACTCCAAACACTTCCTATTACAGTATTTACTGGAGTAAATGATACATTAAGTTCTCTGAGTCTGCTCAACAATCTTATCACACAGTTCCCACGGGATGCACTCCAGTACTTGCATGAATTACGAGTGAGTACTATTATTACCTAACATTATACTATTTTGTTATAAAATTCACCAAAGACTGCCAAACAGTCAAAAAAAATTTAGAACCGTTTAAAATTAAATTTTATTTATTTAGGTCCTTGATTTGGGATTTAATCTTCTAACGGAAATCCCAAATAATGCTTTTGATGAACTAAATGCTCTAACACTCTTAGCACTTGANATTTAGAACCGTTTAAAATTAAATTTTATTTATTTAGGTCCTTGATTTAGGATTTAATCTTCTAACGGAAATCCCAAATAATGCTTTTGATGAACTAAATGCTCTAACACTCTTAGCACTTGATGGAAATCCATTGTCTACAGTACCTGCTAAACCTTTCGCTCGACTCAATGGAACCCTTCGAGGTTTAAGTTTAGGTGGAAAATTTCTCAATTGTGACTGTCAAGTTAGTTGGATTGTCAACTGGGTACAAAATTTTGATCTACAAGTCACAAGTCGTGAGAGAAGTCCTCAATTCTGTGGAAATCCGCCTGAACTTCGTTTGTTCAATTTCTATCAACTAAAATATGACGGTAATAATTAATAATTGACTGGGAAAAATTTATGTAATTTTTTTTTTCGAAAATCAAATCTATTCAAAAATAATAATAATAAATAAATAACATAATACCATTTTAGATTTCCAATGTGAACGAAATAAAACCACCTCAACAACGACACCTAAAATACCGATTGACAAATTCAACTCTTCATCTGAGAATTTCGACCTCAAAAGCAAATCCCAATCAACTCAAGTTAGAGAAAGTAGTCAAGCACTACAAGAGCAAGATGGAAGAAATGATAAAATAAATATTCAAAATGGATCCAAAAATAGAGATCAAGTAACTTCAATTCGTGATAAAATTGAATCATCTGAAGGATCTTTCAAACCAAGTGAGAAGTTTATTGACACTGATGAAGCAAAAGGGAGCGACAACGTCCCATTACAATTGGACATTGGTCTAATTGAAAGAATTGAGAATCAATCCAGTACTTTCCGTCCATTTGCTAAACGAGTTTCCCTAATTCCTCCAGAAAGTATTAATTTCACGACTTTAAATTACACTATCAAGAAATCTCCACAACCAATAAAATCATTACCTATACAACAAGCAAACCTTCCCAAATTACCAGCTAAATCCATCACAACAACAACCAGCACTACCAGCACCGTTGTGTCTTCATCAAATGGACGCTATTCTAACATCCAAAGTACAACAATAGAACCTCTAGACTCTATAATCATGAAAAAGACAATCAATAATGTTTTTCAACCTGGTCCAGAATATGATGACTCAAAGATTCCTATAATCACTGGTGTAGGTCCAAGAATTATCAGTAATCATAACACTGGCAGTATTGTTCAAGTTCGTGTTACTCCAACATCCACAACAACAACTACTACCTCCAAAAAATTTCCAAAAGTTAGACCAACGACTGATGAACCTCCACAACAGCACATATCTGATACTTCAGCCTCATCCCACCATCAACAACAGCTCCACCCCCAGACTCATAATAATGTTCGACTCAATAATTTGATATTTGCAGAAAAATTAGATATTGAGATTGATGAAATTGAAAGAACAAGCGACTCCGTGCTTGTCCAATGGAATAGTCAAAAACAGAATGGCTTTAGAATTATTTATCGAATTTTTGGAGAAGATACATTTCGACATGGTCCACCACTAGCACCAACTGAACGAGAATACAGAATACAAAATCTACCATACAATGTAAGTTATCTAGCTAAAACAAGGATTTTGATGTTTTATCAAAATCAGAATTAACATGTGCTTTATTTCGATGAATAATATCTAGGAATGTATCGTAGTATGCGTTGTCCCTTATGAAGAAATCGTATACAATGAAATCAGTACAAGCGCTTCATCAGTACCTCCTGGAAGTCAATGTAGAGAACTCAAGCCTGTTTCTCCATCTGTTCTCATGAATCATATGGACAAAATTACAATCGCAGCGAGTGCAGCCATTTGTATAGCAGTGCTTTCGGCTGTTCTCATTTTTATTGGAGTTACACGAAGTGCCAAAAAGAAAAGAGACAGCTCACCAATAATTACAAAAGTAATGCAAAAAATTCTTTCAATTTTTGACTGGTTTTAAATTTAATAGTAGTAATTTTGAATTAGAATTGATTGAATTTTTTCATCAAATTTGAAATAATTAAATTTCAGTAGTTTTTTATTGGTATTTGAATTCAATCCTCTTTGTTTGCTCTAAACACATTATAGATCCCACCTGGATCTTTCCCAGCGCCATCTCCAGGAGCACTGCCAATAAATCCGTCAGGGTCATTGACCCTGACAAAGGATTGGGATCAACTATCTGCCGTATCTACAAGGAGTATTCCAAGAATTAGAGTATATAATGGAACAATGGATGGTCCACCACTTGGGAATGGTCCACCTCGAGGTGTCATCCCACCACCTCATTCACATCACCATCATTACCAAATCCAGTATCAGAACCAACGATCAGTACCCGATGGTCATTCAACTCATAGGAGTTATTTAAGCTCCCATCATGCACACCATAACCATTCTGTTCAAAGTTACAAACAACAGAAACCCCAGAGTCATATGAACTCAGGGATTACTGGATATTTGAATAATCAAAGCCGTCTGCTAAGAGCGAGCTTAGGCCCAAGGTCATCACAAGATGCTTTGAACAAGCAACTCGGCCCTTCGGCCCACCTTCACAGACATTTGGAACAGAATACTCAACACAAGAGAAGGAAAGGACCCAGATTGAGTACTTGTGACTCATTGAATACACTGAGTGGATACGACACGCCGGACAACTGGACAGACCATGACCTCGATGTTTATGTCGCGCAAAATGCAACCAGAAGAGATCTAGTTCAACTCTAAAAGCATCTGTCGCTTTCTATTTTTCATATTTCAACTTCAAATCTAGACACTGTGTTTGTGTAATTAAGTAAGGAAAATTATTGCTATGTTACACTAGGAATAGCATAATAAGGGAATAGTTGAGCTCGGTGCTTTTGTTCAAATTTCAAAATTAAAATTAGATCAGATAATTCATATTATCTTCAACAAGATTTGCAACTTGTTGGATCGCTGGAGGGGTTACATGGGGTATATTAATCCAAGTTTTAAGGTAAATTTGATATTTGAATTAATTGCAGCTCAGCAACTTGAGAATAGTTTGTACATTTGCATGAATCTATACTGATTGTTTGCTTGCACAAATAAGTATTTAAATAAGCAAGGTCAACAAAAACTTACCCCGAAATTAGAATTGAATTTTCCCATCGATATCGAAGTTCTAGGATTAACTCGGCCCAGATATGTGCAATACCTCCAAAACCAGCAACGTTTGAATAATATGACAAAATGATTGCCAATCTCCAAGTTAAACTTCCCATTGGAGCAGACTTAACACCTTGGAGTCCTTCCTGAAGATAAAATCAAAATCAAAGAACCTAAGATAATAAAAATACCACAAAGAAATTGACACTTACCACGAAAGACTGTAACTCTGGATTTTCAAATTCTGGCAACTTGTCAAACACCTCTGGATAAGGATATTTTGCTTTTGCCGACGCATCTGGAAACAAATACTGAAGAAGTATGACATCTAAATCTCCTTGTTCTATCGGTGCAAGGTCCAAGTATTGAAGCGGTGAGAATAATAGCTGCTTCTGAGCTCTGTTAACGTTTGTAATGACTTGATTTACGACAGGTAGCGGAGAATTCCCAAGGGCAAGTTTATCCAGCGCCGACATATACTGTGTATCACCTGTCGAAGCAATACTAAAATTAAAATTGGTAAACCCACTAGTGCGACATCCAAGAATAATTAGTGTAAAAATTAATGAAATTAGATTAAAAATTGAGTCTCGCATGCTTTTTTTTTATACATGTGACCGGTCCCACAGTATTCTTATATTTACGACAGACTATAAAAATAATAGCTTACTGGATTTTCCTTTTCCTAAATTCTTGCCAAGGATGTTTTCAATTGTCTTGTTTTCTTCCTGTAACTTCCAAAAAGTTTCCAGCATTTGATCGAGTCGAAAATCCAGGTTAGAATTTGGTTTGAGTCCAAAGAACCAGTCGGGCGCTTGATCTGGGTCCAAATCTGAGTAAGTCTGTGTGTCAACCACAACATTTTCGGTCAATGATGGCCAACCAACAGCAAAACTCAACGATTTAAATGGATCATCAGAGCAACCAAACGGGAGTAAATTGGTGAATGCATGGTATCCATTCCATGAAGATGCTTCAGTCTCATTCTCGGAATCTGACTGGTTATCGATCCCTTTTAGGAACTCCAGAACATCGAGGTATTCTGATTCGAATGTATAGTCTGTGTGCCAAGTATTCATTGTATAAAAGAAATGAACAGAAAGCCCAATAGGAGTTGGTAAATTCGTTCCAATTTTAGATTTGAAAAGTTCCAGAAGTCCAGCGAGATACTTGTATTGTTTTGCGACGTGTTTCAAATGAATCATTTGAAATGATGTCCGTATACCTGAAGAATCAGCTACTCCGCAAAAGTAATTTTGATTCCAATGATGAAATTGAATAAAGATTGGAAAATTACTAGTAAATATAGAAAAGCAATTCAGAATAATCTTAATAATTTTCAATACCTATGCTGATGATTTACCTACCTGTTTGTATTATTCAGTGCAATACATGCAGAACTTAGTAAGACCTTAAGCCTTGATTCACTTAGAATTGGCTCGGCTCCAGATGAAGATATAACGCCAAACTCTTTCAGATAGAAAAGTTCGGAAAGAATATGTGGTGCCATTTGTGGCGGAAATTCTTTTCCTATGTCATCAGGTGAAGCAAGATAAAGAGGGAGATAAGGTCCTGATGAACCAATAATAGGTTTGATGCAATCTGTAAACTTTAATCCCATCGAACTTTCTTGTCCTGAACCTAAGCTTTTGTAGTAACTTACTTTGAATGGAAATTCTATAAGAATCAAATTCAAAATTCTGTTTAGAATTCCTTCTTAGTGTGAGTTTTTATATCCTGAATGATTGTTTTAACTTTTTGCTTACCAGCGAAAAGAGTTTTCTCATGCAGAACAACCCAATTATGATGGATATTTTCGGATTCCACTGGTTTAGCTTGCCATTCTGCTAATAAGTTTTCCAAGCTTGCTGTAAAAAATTCCCAATCAGACGCAGTCGTAAAATCCTGGAAATGTTCATCCTCATCTTGAATATCCTGAGAAATATGGAAATTTTTGTATTGTGTGGATTGATTAATAATTGATTTAAAATGTTTGGCTACTTACGTCCTCAGAGATGTCCATCATCCCCCTCCTTCTTGTTACGTTCTCCTCGTAATTAATATATTAAGTGTTATTTTTATAATTTCGTTTTCGAAATTCGACTTATTCAATTTTAAAAAACAGCTGATTTTGACAAATAAGCAAAGACTAAAGAGTAAAAAAAACTTAAAAAATTCAAGATTGTTACTAAACTGTTCACTTTTTTCGCACCCCTGTGTACATTTTACGTACATTATGTTGTCATAATCTGTCCTATGACTAGTGAGTTCCGGAAAAGGTGCATGCGTTAAAGCATAGGGGTGTACCAAGGGTGCAAGAGCAGATTTTGCAATCAAATTAGTGAATAAGTATAGTCAATTTATTTTTTCGAAAAATTTAAAAATATACTTTATGAATACACTCTTGGTCCTTCAAATACTAATGTACTCATTAAAACATTTATTGTTTTGTGATTAAAAATTAATAAAAATTAGAAAAACGGAAAATAAAGCCAGGAAGTAGCCAGAATTTCTGTCCATTCGAAAACCCATTACGCAGTTTTTATTTTATGTTTTCAAATGCAATTATTTCAATAATAATTGTTTATGAAGAGACAATAACGTGTTCAAGATTACCTCATGCTTTGAAATGTCCTTCCTTTGAAGCTAAAAAATTCACTAAATTCGTTTGCAAATAGTCCCAGAAAAAAAATATAAAAAATACCATTTTTCTCATTTTCCATCACAATACAAACTAACTATTATTTTCTCTATCCAAATCTACATATAGTTTTTCTCTCCTCTTGGTTCAATAATATCAATGTGAAATGTAAAAGATATGACAACCAAAGGGTGTTCAGAGGTGTGTCATTTAGTACACTCCAAATTCAATTTTTTATAGCATACATTTTGAATCTTGTGGGAATAAAATAGATCACATGGTCTGAAAATTTGGTAATGTCAATAGAACCTCTCTATAAAATATTTCATTCGACTCAAGACTCAAAATCTAAGCTCTAGTTCATCTGTTTTTATAAAATTGAAACTTTACTTTGATTGCAACAAATCTCATTTTATTTCCTTCAAAATTCAAAAAAAAAAANTAAAAAACAGCTGATTTTGACAAATAAGCAAAGACTAAAGAGTAAAAAAAACTTAAAAAATTCAAGATTGTTACTAAACTGTTCACTTTTTTCGCACCCCTGTGTACATTTTACGTAACATTATGTTGTCATATCTGTCCTATTTACTACTGACTAGTGAGGTGCGGAAAAGGTGCATGCGTTAAAGCATAGGGGTGTACCAAGGGTGCAAGGGCAGATTTTGCAATCAAATTAGTGAATAAGTATAGTCAATTTATTTTTTCGAAAAATTCAAAAATATACTTTATGAATACACTCTTGGTCCTTCAAATACTAATGTACTCATTAAAACATTTATTGTTTTGTGATTAAAAATTAATAAAAATTAGAAAAACGGAAAATAAAGCCAGGACGTAGCCAGAATTTCTGTCCATTCGAAAACCCATTACGAAGTTTTTATTTTATGTTTTCAAATGCAATTATTTCAATAATTATTGTTTATGAAGAGATAATAACGTGTTCAAGATTACCTCATGCTTCGAAATGTCCTTCCTTTGAAGCTAAAAAATTCACTAAATTCGTTTGCAAATAGTCCCAGAAAAAAAATATAAAAAATACCATTTTTCTCATTTTCCATCACAATACAAACTAACTATTATTTTCTCTATCCAAATCTACATATAGTTTTTCTCTCCTCTTGGTTCAATAATATCAATGTGAAATGTAAAAGATATGACAACCAAAGGGTGTTCAGAGGTGTGTCATTTAGTACACTCCAAATTCAATTTTTTATGGCATACATTTTGAATCTTGTGGGAATAAAATAGATCACATGGTCTGAAAATTTGGTAATGTCAATAGAACCTCTCTATAAAATATTTAATTCGACTCAAGACTCAAAATCTAAGCTCTAGTTCATCTGATTTTATAAAATTGAAACTTTACTTTGATTGCAACAAATCTCATTTTATTTCCTTCAAAATTCAAAAAAAAAAATAATCAAAAAATTACATCTCAATCCACGTTCCGCGCCAACAGAAAAAAAAAACGATCAACTATTCGAGCCAACCAGAACCAGGTGTAGAAAACTGTTCAAGACCGAGCCGCGTGATTCGAGCAAGACATATTAAGACTTAAAAAAAATTTTCAATATTAATTCACGATCCAATACATCAAAATTTCTATCGAAGCCAATCTGAGGACTAATTCTTAGATTGCCTTTTATTTGTGCCTCAACGACGTATCAGATATAACCTAAATAAGGTAAATAACCTAAATAACCTAAATAACCTAAATAATCTAAATAACCTAACCAACCTAACCTAAATAATCTAAAAAACCTAAATAACCTAAATAACCTAAATAACCTAAATAACCTAAATAACCTAAATAACCTAAATAACCTAAATAACCTAAATAACCTAAATAATCTAAATAATCTAAATAACCTAAATAACCTAACCAACCTAACCTAAATAATCTAAAAAACCTAAATAACCTAAATAACCTAAATTATAACCTAAATCACAAATTCGATAGAGGAATTATGAAAATTTTATAGATGAATTCTACTGTTTGTTTATCTTCACCTCATCTTCTCATTACGTCATTTCCGAAGTAAACATAACGAATTTTGTTTGAAACTTTTTAAATTGTGAATAAAGTTGAGGAATATGGCATGTCAAAAATCCTCTTTTGTGTTCCCTTCTGTTTTATCAGTACTCATTGTCATTGAATCAAATTAAGTCAAATTAATGAAAATAATTTTTATGGGTTTACCTTACCTTTTCTCTTTATCAATTAATCACAAAACTATAGTTCCGATTCAATATTCGTCCAGCTGAAGGCAGCGAAGTTGGAGGAGATCAAATTTTAAAAACGTTAAACTTCAACAATTATCACTTGTTTTCTGTCATTAGGAGTTAATCAGTAAGTCTCTAAAAATCAACCACTAACCTAATGATTCACTTTTATCGAAATTAATAATGTGCTAATAAATATCACTTATTTTTCTTTTCTCCAAAAACTATTTCCTGCCGCTGCCGTTGGTGCTGCTGACTAAACATCTCGTCAAATTATAATATATTCTCAATACATCAAATGATTGGTTGATGAATGCGAAGATACGACTGCCGCTTCCTAAAAATTTTTTTTTTGTTATACAATACTTCACTTTTCGTGAATCGAAGTGGATTATAAAATTTTGGACTACTGATGGGATTAATGAAGTCAAGATTTAATGAACATCAATATTTTGCGTAACGTTTCACTTGGACACAAATTGTAATAGACTTCTGAATTGATTGGGTTTGGGGAACGTTTATTTTTGGAGAGGGTTTTTTTTTATGTCTAATAGTGGTTATCTAATCCATAATTCAATCTGAGGGTTCTTAAGCCTAAGCGAGGTGTGTGTAAGTATGAATATTATAATATTTTGTTTCTGTTTTTACTAATTATTTTAATTTGATGTTTCCTTATAGTCTATGCGTCTACTTTCCCGAATTACTTGAATATACTTAGTAGACGGCTTCGTCATCATACGGTGTTCAGCTTATTACTTGGAAGCAAAAAAAATCTAGTTGCAAATTACACTGCCCGGCGAACTTAACGCCGACAGGAATGAGATGAATCAAGAGACACTATCTACTTTAAACCTCACTGGCAAGTTCAATTATTATTGATACGATGATGGATTGCTAGTTAATTATTTCGTTACTCGTTCTTCATAATTATTTTTGTATTACGAAAACGGACAAATTCTATGGCAACAAAACGGATTCGCTTAACCATAGAATAGAAAGTGTAGTTTATTGATGATTTGAAGATAATGAGTAATGAAATGATGATTAATTAATTATTACAAATTAATTGACTTGATTAATTGACTTGTGACTAACCTTTCTATTTGTTTATTTTAGTTGAGCGAGGATTCCTAGCACAGACCAGTTCGAAAATATTGAAACCAAGTCCATATGTTGAAATTGTTGTCGATGGAGTGAGTCCAAGGAAAACAGAGATCAAACGTTCAACACTGAATCCAGTTTGGGGAGAACCCTTTTCTCTGTAAGCCAAAGTTAATTTAATTGGGATTATATCGCATGTTTACATTCTTGGATTGGAAAGTAAAGTAATGTGGATAGCTTTGGGTGATTGAAAGGTAAAGCGTAAACGCAACTGCCATCTTCAAGAGAAAAAATAGCAGATAATTATCTTATTCAAATTATCCTAGATCATACAGAATTAGAACTTCTGGCATCTTAGTAAATGATATAAACGTTGTTAAAGTGTTATTGCTAAGATCTGAGTACCTACTAAAAAACTCATTTTTATGATTTCAGACTTGTAACCAAAACCTCTCGAATAGCACTCAAGACATTGGACCATAGTGTATTGCTTCGTAAATCAAATTTAATAGGCGAATCAACGTTTAACTTAGTAGATATTTTAAGACAACATAACGGGAAATTGTCAAACGTCGAACTCCATGTTGATTTAAAGAATGACGGTGCCAAAGTAGGAACTTTAGTCGTAAAACTAGACGGATTAAGAATTGACATGGGCAATACAACTAGCATTAGCGGAAATAATGTAAATAGCAACGGTACAACAGTATCAGGACAGCCAGGAAGCGCAACTTCGAATCCCATCGTATCTTCAGACACATCTACCGTAAGTACCACAAACACCAACCCACCTGTTAACAACGCTGTGGCTGTCCCAACTGCAGTCACGTTACCTCTACCTAGTATCGAAGTTGCCCCAGAAGGCCAACCTTTGACAGTTGGAGAAAATTCCAGCAGTACAACCAACACAAATGTAAGGCGTCAGATTTTATCATTAAGATTTAAAGTTATTTTAAATATTTTATATGTTATATTTTTCTATATTTGAAGGATCGTCCTGCCCCACCACCGCGACCTGCTCCTCCTACAAGAGTCAACGAAGAACCTCTTCCGCCATTGTGAGTTTATATTAACTATACTTGTTATGTGTGTTTATGCTTTATGGAGGGAGCGAAATTTCTATTGATTTAAATACCCCGATCGCGCCGACCGAGTCGCTAGACCTAACCTTGGGCTCTTCTTAGTCGATTTTATAGTCTGTCCTTGAATTCTTCAGGTGGGAAGTGAGGTATGATCAATATGGACGAAGGTATTATGTTGACCATAACACACGATCAACGACCTGGGAAAGGCCTGAGCAGTTGCCAAGTGGTTGGGAAATGCGTCAAGATGCCCGCGGCAGAATTTACTACGTTGATCACACAACTCGCTCCACAACTTGGCAAAGGCCGAGTTCCGAAAGACTTCAACAATTTTCCAATTGGCAAGGCATGCGGAACCAGATCCTCCAACAAGGAGAGAGAAGGTTTTTATACAACGGAAACACTGGACCACCTACTACACCGGCTCCGACTGGACAACCTCCTACTACAGTCAGTATTTCACAATAACTTTGGAGTAGGAATTTCTATATTAGAAATATTTGTTATCTGTCTTTAGCCTGGAATTTTACATGGTGGCGAAGAGGAAGATCCACTTGGAGCTTTACCAGATGGTTGGGAAAAACGCGTTAGACCCGACGGTGAGCTTGATATATGAGATTATAATGTTTCAGATCAATTGCAATTTAATTTTGCTTTCACAGGGAAAACATATTTTGTAAATCACAAAAATTTAACCACGCAATGGGAGGTAAGTTAAATTACAGTCAATAATCTTATCAATTCAATTTGAGTTTGAAAGCAAAGTACTACTATAAATCGGCGCAATGCTATCGGTAGTTGCAATATACACAATTTTATTTATGTTATCTCAGGATCCCAGAACGCAGGGAGAAAATCTTGAAGCTCCGCTACCTCCAGGTTGGGAAATTCGTACTACTGACGACGGCGTAAGATATTTTGTGGATCACAATACTCGCTCAACTACATTTGCTGATCCGAGACCTGGACCTATGGGAAATGGGTATGAATCCTTAGATCCTTAAGCCTGAATAATATTCAGACTTTGTGAATACGTTCATAAATATACTCAAGCTTGTATATCTTCCTTTCTAGCCACGGGATATATGGTGTTCCTGTAGCCTACGAGCGTTCATTCCGGTGGAAGATTTGTCAATTTAGGTATTTATGTCAGTCAAATGCACTTCCTTCGCATATCAAATTAACAGTAGGAAGGAGCACGTTGTTTGAAGATTCATTTCATCAGGTAGATTTGTATATACATAATATCTCTCATTGGGATATCAATGATTCTTACTTCTTTAGATAATGCGACATCCTGCATACGAACTTCGTCGACGCCTATACATCATATTCAGAGGGGAGGAAGGTCTGGATTACGGAGGTGTCGCTAGAGAATGGTTCCTCCTTCTTTCTCACGAAGTTCTGAATCCGATGTATTGCCTCTTCGAGTATGCGAATAAGAACAACTATAACCTCCAAGTAAGTCCAATTTCACTTTTCAGAAACTTTTGTTTTGGAATTTGAATTCCAAGGATCATTTTGTTATTTCAAGTTGTTTGGAAATAATGTTTGTGATTGTTTTGGATAATAATGATATAGTGAATTTCATTCTCATTTTCATAGATTAATCCAGCATCTTACGTCAACCCAGATCACCTCCACTACTTCAAATTCATCGGAAGATTTATCGCCATGGCGTTATATCATGGTCGCTTCATTTATTCTGCATTTACGATGCCCTTTTTCAAGCGAATGTTGAATAAAAAATTAATCATCAAAGATATTGAAAGTATTGACCCGGGTAAGGATTTTAAGACTACTAATAAGAATTGGTGAGAATATTTTGACCTAATTCCTTCAATTTTGTTCTAGAATTCTACAACTCCCTGGTTAGTATTATATCTTATCACTGAAGAATATCTTCACATTAGCTCCATGGACTCTTGTTTTCTTATATTCTATTTAGATATGGCTAAGAGACAATAACATCGACGAGTGTGGCCTCGAAATGTATTTTTCTGTAGACTTTGAGCTCCTAGGACAAATCCTCCATCATGAACTGAAGGAGGGCGGAGATGCAATCAAGGTTGATGAGACCAACAAAGAGGAGTATATTAAGTACGTCAAATATAATTCAAATATAATATAAGTTCAAATTTCTATAAAGTATGTTTGTTTAGATTGATGACAGAATGGAGAATGACAAGAGGCATAGGGGAGCAGACTCAAAGTTTCTTGGATGGCTTTAATGAGGTATGCAAGTTACTAGTCTCCAGGATAGCTCTTTCACTCCTCCCTTAAACTTGAAGGAATCACTGATAATATATTGTTCCTATTTTTTAAACTTGAAGGAATCACTGATAATATATTGTTTTTATTTTTTAATTAGGTGGTTCCATTGGAATGGCTGAAATATTTTGATGAAAGAGAACTTGAATTACTACTCTGTGGGATGCAAGAAATCGACGTGGATGACTGGCAAAGAAATACTATTTACAGGTAAGTTGCAGATGTTTTTGGGATTTGATATGGTTATTTCTCTACGTTTATACGAAATTCTCAATATAAAACGAATTTCCTGTTTCTAAAGGCACTATACACGAAATTCGAAGCAAGTGGTTTGGTTCTGGCAATACGTTAGGACAATGGATAACGAAAAAAGAGCAAGACTGCTTCAATTTGCATGTGGGACTTGCAGGGTACCTGTAGGCGGATTTGCAGAATTAATGGGATCAAACGGACCTCAGAGGTTTTGCATTGAAAAGGTAGTTTTTTTTAATTAGATATTAGCAGCTAAAGGTCAAGATTATTTCATTATTCGCTTTCTACACCTCAGGTCGGAAAGGAAGGGTGGTTGGCAAGGTCCCATACGTGTTTCAACCGCCTTGATCTCCCACCATACAAGTCCTATGAGCAACTAGTGGAAAAGTTATCATTCGCTATTGAGGAGACTGAAGGATTCGGACAAGAGTAAACCTATTTTTCCTAGATTAGAAAAATCCTATTCAAAATCAATCATTTCCCTGTTTAAAAACAATTCTCGTAAATCGTGGGATTAAAATTTCAAATACTAAATCACAACACCAAAGTTAAAACTTACTAGTCTCGACTTTGTTACACATCACATTGCCTTGTGATCAAGTTACATGGTACAACAAGAGATCATTATTAATTTGTGTTTAATTAGTGACAATTTAAATTTAGATTGTTCATTACTAGAAATCTAACTCTTCTACATAGTAATTATAAAACATTATACCATTTTTTTCATTACTTCTTCGTCCTGTACTGTCATTTGTGTTAATTTCTTACCAACACGATCATGGATTTCAAGAAATTTAGCTACACAACGATCTAAACAGACACCTTCTCCTTTGGTAATGTCACCTTCATGGTATTTTGGTGTGATACATTTCTCATGACAAACGCTCATGAGGCGATTGTACATATCACTCATCATTTCCACCTCCAGTTCTTGAACTAACTTCAATTTTTCCATGTCGGTAGCCATTTTGAATAAGTTTCGGTTAGTTCTTCAAAACAGAATTTTGTTGATTAGAGATTAGAAAATGGTAGATGTTAGAAAATCAATAGAACGTTAGCTTCGAGTTCCTCCAAAATTTCTTGAAGTGAGAGATTTGTAATCGTAATCTCCAACGTTTGACTGAGTCATGCGCTGTCTACTTTTCATATTCTCATAGCGCTCCTTATCAATTTGATTTTTTGCGAGGACGAAACTGGAGATTCCTACAACGACGACAATGGCTCTGCAAATATCAAAATCTATGTTACATTTACTATAGATAGTACTGTGAAGACCTTGTTAAAAGAGGAGTTGTGAGAGACAATTTACTTACAGTCTCAACTCTCAACTCCTCTGTCAGATAAAAAATAAATACTAGTAAAATAATTATCATTTTCAATGCATTGAAATCAATTATCAAGTCTAGAAATCCAAATTATTAACTTCTATAGTGTTTGAAATAATAAGAAATTACTTATTTTTATAGCTTACATCCCAACGTTTGCCTTTCCAATTTTTCCTAATCGAAACTTGAACGGCATAAGATGGGTATTAAACACAANTTACATCCCAACGTTTGCCTTTCCAATTTTTCCTAATCGAAACTTGAACGGCATAAGATGGGTATTAAACACAAAAGTAGTCTCGGTTCTAGATAAGTTCCAAAGCAAAGATGAAGTTACTAAGAATGATAAAATATAGAAAGTATCAATCAATCCAATTCTAAATCCCAGACACAAGCAAGACCAAAAGACATTTATGATACTTCAGTTTACGCTTACCTTAGCTTCTAAAGGGTTGAATCTCTGATTTATTAAGAAAGAACTATATCAGAACTAAGGTTAGCTATGACTGCATCTGTGACTTATGACAGACAGTTAGTTGATCAGTGAATTCTATATTTAAATTCAAATTGATTGATTAATTGAATTGAACAATTGAATTGAACGATAAATGTAAGAATCAGATGTTTTGAAATTGAGCCCCTCTCTCTCTGCTTGGCCTTTTTACCATTTGATTTTTATTTCTAAAGCAAAACATGTGGCGATGTCTACTGCGCATGCGCATTATTTTAAAAACTTCCCGCTGTAAATTCTAATGAGAAAACTAACTTTTGATTATAGAATTTGCCGGAAGTACTCCAAAAATGACTGCCTGTTTGGAATAGAACTTTTTGAATAAATTTAAAATTGACAATTCCAATTACTTTGTCTTTTTGCATTTAAAATTAAAAATGTATATTATTAGCTGCTTGCTGACTTAATACGAATTTAATTAGGTACCGATTAATTGGCAAGAATGGTTTCAGTGAAACTGAACATTGAGGATTGCTGATAATCTATTTGAGCGGTTGGAAAGTTTCAGAAAGTAGTCAGTAAGTGGCTTTTTACCAGAAGAAATTGTTTATTTTAAACCAACACTCTTATAATGAAATTGTACCTAAGTACTTATAATGAATCAATCACACCATAAAATATTGAATTAGAAGAAATAATTCCACTCCTGATTTCCAACTGAACAAGTACAAAGTTGTCTAAAGAATGAGATGCTGAAATGGTTGGTGAATTAATTTTAGAAATTACGGCGGTCTCGTGGTGAACGTTCCCGTCGAGGTTTCCTGTCGCGTGATCTTGAACGACGACGACGATCCTTAGGAGGTGGAGATGGAGTTTGGCTTCCACGACCTCCACCAATTCCCATTCCACGACGACGACTGTACAAATAGCGTCGTAATTCTCTTGAAATTGGTTTCAGATGCATAAAATTGCAAAATCCCGAACGAGTACATTCTCCAACTTCATACTGACGACAACAAGCTTCACGAAAATCAGTCACTGGGCTCAACTCAGCATAAATTGGACGTCCACCAAACCAACGATTATTCAGTTCATTTACTGCTTTCTCAGCGTCTTCTTCTCGACGGAACTATAAATATTTAAATATTTTCCTTCCTAACCTTAATTTAATTATTTTTAAATGACATTTAAGAAATCTATGTCAATCTAACCTTGATATAGACGTTCCCAACTAAGTGATCGCCAAGATTATCGCATACGTTCATTTCCTCAATTTCNTCTATGTCAATCTAACCTTGATATAGACGTTCCCAACTAAGTGATCGCCAAGATTATCGCATACGTTCATTTCCTCAATTTCACCATACTGAAATTATCCATATTATTTCATTAGAACTTCTCTGCTTTAGCAAAGACCTACTTAATTTCGTATTTAGTAGGTCAAACTTAAATTTTTCATTACCTTATCCTCACACTCAACAAAAACATCTTCAAAAAAGTTGTCGTAGTGCTNGGTCAAACTTAAATTTTTCATTACCTTATCCTCACACTCAACAAAAACATCTTCAAAAAAGTTGTCGTAGTGCTCTTGCATCTCTTCATCACTTACATGATTCATTTGGAAAACTGTAAAATATACAAAGAAAAAATTTGTTAATTAAAGATTAAGATTAGACATAACCCAGGTTAGGTCCATTTTGTGAAAGAAAATTTTATTTTTTTTTTAATTACCATCAGCTGTCTTTGTCGAATTCTGTGGATTAACATACAAGTTTTGTAAGACAATGGTTTGACTAAACGTTGGTTTATTATGAATCCTAGAGCATCGATCGCCGTGTCGACAAGCTCCAATCTTGAAGTAAAATGAACAGTTGACTCTGATGGTGAAGAATTAAAATTAGTTTTCATTATTTTTAAACTTATTTTCATGATGAAAATATATTTTTTTCTTCAAAGAATCAATAAACTAAAATCTTACTTATCCTTTTCTGTCCCGAAAATTGAAGCCAAGTATTCAGCCATTGTGTCAAACTAAAGACTTCAACAGCTCTCACCGCTCAGCCGTTCTGAATTAAAATCACCCCTTATTCCAACTCCAATTCCACTCCAAGTGTAACGTAAGTGCAGAGGGTATCTTAGACCCGATCACCTGATTCCGGTATGTAACCTAAATAATTTAAATTTTAATTTATTTTTCAAATTTATGAAATATAAATTCAAATAAAAATCACAATGTTTTTTAAACGCGGGATTTCCCGCATTCAAAAATAAAAAAATGAAAATCCCAATCAAAAGAAGAAATTATCACCTAAACCGTCTCATCTCCAAACTTATAAAAACTTCAAATTAAATTATAAATTCCTAATATTGTTGAAAATTGAGTTAACAACTGATTGTTATGACTATGATTTTCAACAATCGNAATTTTAATTTATTTTTCAAATTTATGAAATATAAATTCAAATAAAAATCACAATGTTTTTTAAACGCGGGATTTCCCGCATTCAAAAACAAAAAAAATGAAAATCCCAATCAAAAGAAGAAATTATCACCTAAACCGTCTCATCTCCAAACTTACTATAAAAACTTCAAATAAATTATAAATTCCTAATATTGTTGAAAATTGAGTTAACAACTGATTGTTATGACTATGATTTTCAACAATCGTTTTAAATCTTTACATAAGACAAAAAATGTTCTACTTACGTTAATAGCACTGACTTTGACGTTTGAAGAATGAGATTTAACCTCTGAGGCGCTTGATAATACAAAACCCAAAGTGAAAGTTATGGGGGAAAGGTACGTCACATTATAATCCTAATTTCATCATTTTCTAAAAAAATTTCAATTAATTTTATATAATTTTTTATTTTATAAAATAAAATTTTGTGTACTTATACATGTACAGTAGATCTGATTTATAATGTAATTTGATTACCTCTCATCGATACTTTATAAAGCGCAGTTGAAAACGCATTTTACTATTCTAAATTCTAACCAAAATATGATCCCTTTATTTGTTAATGGACGAAAATAAGGATTAATTTAAATTTCTTTTTAAACATTTCAGGTTAAATTAAACTTATAAATTATAATTTCATGGACATGTAGCAGAGTGAGAATTGACAGTATATGCCATTTCCACAATGTTATTACCAAGATAAAAATCAGTAGCAACAATATTTGTTCGACTGTACCAATTTTCTTGTCGAAACCATTGAGNCCAAGATAAAAATCAGTAGCAACAATATTTGTTCGACTGTACCAATTTTCTTGTCGAAACCATTGAGTTACTGGTAGATTAACAATTTGTGCCATTCCTCGTAATCCAAGATCAGGTTGAATAATCATATCTCCTAAAGTTGGTGTGAATTCAGCCATTGCAGCATAAGAAACGTTTTGACATCCAGGTAATGAACCTTCCCTCTCAAAATATTCTCGAAGTTCTTCTAAACTGTTCGTATTAGCCCAATCCTAAAGAAAGAAAAAAGAAGAAAAAAAACTGGATTAAAAACAACCAATTACTAAGATAGCTGCTAAAAGTCAAGGTCAAGGTCAAAGGTTAAGAAAACTTACATGGAATATCTTTGGCCAAATGAAGTCATATTTTTCAGTAATTCCATTAACTGTGTATGATAAAATTGCAGATTTCCCATTCTTCCATATTTCATTCAACGTTGGATTCAATCCAGAACTTCTCAAATACAAAATGTCACCTAGCTCTGCCACCATAAGTTGAATCAACTCTTCGTGTCTACGATCATCAAACCCAACTGGAAAATCATGAATATCCAGAAGTAGAATTTCCTTTGAATCTTTTATAAATTTTTTCATATCATTGATAACCGTCATCAGAGGATTCATTTGAAAGTCACCATGATTGATCCAGAATTTTTCCTTAGTTTCTTCATAATATCCAATTCGTAAGTCAAAAAATCGTATTCCATGAATTAATTGAGTGTAAATATCATCCTCTTGCATAAAAAATATAAAATAAGTTAGAATAATTGATAAACTTTTTTGTCAATTTATAGGTTAAATAGATTCAAATTATCAATAATTTAATTACTTTCGACTATATGTGGATATAAGGTTCAAGTCATCAATTTTTCCTTCATAAGTCTTCCATGCTCCACTGNATTACTTTCGACTATATGTGGATATAAGGTTCAAGTCATCAATTTTTCCTTCATAAGTCTTCCATGCTCCACTGCACTGTCATGAGTCCCAGGAATCATTAGATGTGACAGCGGTCTATTCCCAATCTTTTCTTTCAATTTATCCATNATTACTTTCGACTATATGTGGATATAAGGTTCAAGTCATCAATTTTTCCTTCATAAGTCTTCCATGCTCCACTGTCATGAGTCCCAGGAATCATTAGATGTGACAGCGGTCTATTCCCAATCTTTTCTTTCAATTTATCCATCNCACTGTCATGAGTCCCAGGAATCATTAGATGTGACAGCGGTCTATTCCCAATCTTTTCTTTCAATTTATCCATCCAATCAGGATAAACTCGGAGACAGTTGATTCCACCAATTGGTATTTTAGGATTTCCAGTAAAGTATACTACCCAATAACCCATACATCTATCTTCAGGCATTTTTGTAACATGATAANACCCATACATCTATCTTCAGGCATTTTTGTAACATGATAATCAATTACATCAAATCGAACAGGTGTTTTCACACTTCCTGATGTCTGAGTTGGTATAATCCGAATGATTGGATTAGGACTATCGTTAATATTGACTGGGTTCTTGTTGTAAAGAGCAATTGAAGAATTTGATTCCACCTGGATATTATACCAGTTGATTTCAATCATTCGATTCAAAAAGTNGTAAAGAGCAATTGAAGAATTTGATTCCACCTGGATATTATACCAGTTGATTTCAATCATTCGATTCAAAAAGTTTCCATATTCATCACTTCCAGTTTCAGAATTTACAGTCAAGAAAACATGAGGGTTTGTAAATAAATCACCTGAAGAGATTTAATTTATACAATGTAATATGACTTTCACAACATTTTTTTAGAACTACTACTACTGTAATTTTACGTTTAGTACAAAAAAAAAAANATGTAATATGACTTTCACAACATTTTTTTAGAACTACTACTACTGTAATTTTACGTTTAGTACAAAAAAAAAAAACAAAAAAAAAAACAAGTAAATCGTAAAAGAACCATTAAGGTTTTACCTGCTTTGATGTGCTTNCAAAAAAAAAAACAAAAAAAAAAACAAGTAAATCGTAAAAGAACCATTAAGGTTTTACCTGCTTTGATGTGCTTCTCACCGATTGGATTACTCCAGACTAAATTTACTACAATGTACAGTATAGTTAACAGAATTAGTTTCATTTTTCTAAAAATTAATTAATTACTAGATTTACAGCGTTCGAAAACTTTTAGTCAATAAATCTTAAATCAAGGTTTTTGATGTCAATTGTGAAGGAAATTACTAGATTTATCATCGAATCAAGTTATCTAATTAAATACTGATAAAACTTAAGAGTTCCGAATTCTATTCCCAATGAAAATGTATGACAAACCACTACACATTATTACATAGATTTTGACAATTGGCTAATGCCTACTAGATAATTCCTTAACTACATATTATTACACATTGATCATATAACTTATCATAGTAACTGATGAACTAAACATTGACTTCTACTTTCAGAATTGATACATAAATCAAAGCACTACTAATCGTGTGGTCGCATTACATTTTTATGTAATGTATATTTACTTTTAGTTAATTGATAACTAATGATCTATGTCAACAAATAAATATTTACTAACTAATGTCCACATACCCATTTATCNAAACATTGACTTCTACTTTCAGAATTGATACATAAATCAAAGCACTACTAATCGTGTGGTCGCATTACATTTTTATGTAATGAATATTTACTTAGTTAATTGATAACTAATGATCTATGTCAACAAATAAATATTTACTAACTAATGTCCACATACCCATTTATCTGACAACAATGCCAATTTCAAACAAAACCGGCTCTTGGTCAAATGAAAACTAAAACTAGTAAATAAGTCAACCGGAAAAAAAAAAATATTGATAATAAATAATAAATTATTATCCCAAATTATAAGTTAATTTTTGGATGAGATTAAGAATTAAAAGTTTTTCTTACTAAACTTTCAGAATAACTTCCATTCTTCTCAGTTCATCCATAGATGGCTAATCAAAGTAAAAATGACTTTGACTGAAAAAAGAAATAGATTAGTTGAAAAATTTTCTATTTGCAGAAATGTTCAGCATAGAAAAATTAAAGATAATTTCAAAAAAAAAAGGACTATCCAGCAGAAATGATCCATACAACAGTTATCAATACTATTGAAACGACAACATAGAGAATACTAAAATGACACTAATGTGTCATTTTAGTTGTTACGATAAGTCAGACGGAGATAATCCAGAGCGTAGTACGAAGCAGCCTTTCTTGAATCCACTGTCGAGCTTCCACTTCCAATGAAAATGACTGATGAAACCTCAGGTGATTCCAAACAAAGAATTGACTTATGTTTCGTTTCGTCCAAATATGGTAGGAAATCCATAAAATCTAATTTGAATTTCTGTTCTTCTGAAATGTCATCCAATACCACAACATGTTCACACTTTTGAAATTCAGATAACTTCATCTTCTACAAAATGAATAAAAATAAAAATAAAAACTTGTAGTTATTACTTAATAAGTTAATAATAAATAAAAACCCTCACCATCAAACGGTCCAATTTAGATCCTTGAAGTGTTTTGATAGATTGTATAATGTCTTTCAAAGATTTTGGTGATGTAATGCTCACTGAAGGCTGAGCTTGAACGACAGCAGTGGCTTGTTTTTCTTTGAGCCCTAGTGAAGCAAACCTACGACAGACTTCACTATGTTCAAACTCAGGAAACAAGTCCGGAGCTTGAGTTGGATCCTCAATCGCCTGAATAATTCTCTGAAGAACTTTATTAGCAGCAACTCGCTTTGCATGTTTCTTGTTCGGCCCGCGTCCAATTTCGTAAGTCTTACTGGTGAGACTGCATTTATATGTAAATACTGAAGACGGCGGCCCTTGTTGTCCAGGCTCTTGATCCTTAATTTCCTGAAAATAAATTATACTTATACAAATAATGAAAGTTTAAAATAAATCTAACCAATAGAAATGAATACCTGATATTCCGGATAATGGAGTCGCGCCTTCATACATACATCATTCAATTCTCCAATGGGATTCCCTTCAACTTCTGGATCATACTCCACAACAGGAACCACTGTCGCAGAGGGCTCTTGAGCCTTTGATTGAGTAATCAATTGTTCCATTCTCTGATCCATACTCAACAAAAGCGCTCTGGCAGCTTCATGTTTGGCATCTTTCTTATTTCGAGCTTTAGCAGATGCTAGATAATAAAATAATAATAAACCAGTAGTAACATTTCAGCGATGCATTTTTATAATTTGATCTTACCTGTCCAAACATTACCTTCACGTTCCACTTTAACAAAACATTCAAAAGTACGATTATGCACGGGTCCTTCTTCGGTCACGTCAATACTTGGCAGAGCTTTGGTTTTTAAGCAGATCTCATGCAAAAAAGCCAAGGGTGTCCGATTAGCAGGAGCTACAGGCCATATAGACGTCTGCTGTTGCAATGGCTGAACTGAATTTGATGTTGTCAAGCCCTCTTGTGGTCTCTTCAACAAAGTGTATGACTTTTCTTGTCCCAGGACCATTCCAAACGAATTCATTCTCTCACCACCATATGATTCCTATAATAATTATAGTAACAACTTATTGTAGATTTATATTTTAAAAAAATCTCACATAATCATCACATTGTCTCACATTATTTCGTAATTGCCCAATAGAATTTTCGTAGATCAAGGAAGCCGCCATACCCAAGTTATTGGCTTGTGTGAACTTATCCATCGCTAATAAGAAAATAAAAAGATTAATAATTCATAACAAAATATTTAGGCAACGCAGCGTTTCTAAATTCCAGTGTTATTATATTGCTACTGTCTACATATTTACAAAAAAAAGACAGGGAAGGCTTTTTGATAACTTGCGCCAGAATGATCTATCTGCTCCACTCCACTTTCTCTAAAGTCATAGATGAGGGATAGTAAATAGTAAGNACCTATCTGCTCCACTCCACTTTCTCTAAAGTCATAGATGAGGGATAGTAAATAGATAGTAAGAAAAGCTCTTGATGAGGTGTTCAATTTTCTGAGGACCAATCACTAAAAAAGAGAATATATAAGAGNTATTATATTGCTACTGTCTACATATTTACAAAAAAAAGACAGGGAAGGCTTTTTGATAACTTGCGCCAGAATGATCTATCTGCTCCACTCCACTTTCTCTAAAGTCATAGATGAGGGATAGTAAATAGTAAGAAAAGCTCTTGATGAGGTGTTCAATTTTCTGAGGACCAATCACTAAAAAAGAGAATATATAAGAGGNATAGTAAGAAAAGCTCTTGATGAGGTGTTCAATTTTCTGAGGACCAATCACTAAAAAAGAGAATATATAAGAGGACCAATCACGAAGAGAGGATATATGGAAGTTGGTGATGTTGGATTTACAAATTACAAATCCCTCCCCCCGTTGAAGCTTTTTAGCCTCGATCTCTCTGAAGAGCTTTTCCTTATCTATTACTGTCCCTCAACTACGTCTCTAAAGTCAGCAAACCCTCTCCTCCTCCCTAACGGGGGGAGAGGGGAGGGGGGCCGTTTGTAGCGCCAACACCTTAGTAAAAATCTTATAACCATAGTAATACAAGGTGGGTTATCTTTAGTGTCCCTATAGCCGATGAAGAGATAAAGGCTGTAACTCATTCTTCCAATTTCATATGTTGTAGTCAAATGGAGTGAAACCTCGGAGTTTTGCAACTTGGCTACGCCAAACCCTCCCTCTTCTCTTTCCAATCTCATTTCTAGAAAAAAAACGGTCGCATGGCGTCTGTCCGCTTATGACTATGGTTTCTTCAACATAGCTTACAGTCGAGGAAGAAATAACTCATACTTTCACTTTTATAAGGTATGTTCTATGTTGTTGCTGTTGTCAGAGGGAAGTAAGCCTCTGAGATTTACACTATGAAATCCCATTCCCAAAAAAAAATGGTCGCATGGCGAGTGACCGCTTTTGACTTATTGTTTTAACCATGCACTTCACACGTTATCCAAACTAAGAAGGGGTTACGTGAGATTATATTTGAAGACTAGCTTGAGGGAAATCAATGGCTAGAAAATTATGATTTTNATACTTTCACTTTTATAAGGTATGTTCTATGTTGTTGCTGTTGTCAGAGGGAAGTAAGCCTCTGAGATTTACACGATGAATTCCCATTCCCAAAAAAAAATGGTCGCATGGCGAGTGACCGCTTTTGACTTATTGTTTTAACGCTTGCACTTCACACGTTATCCAAATTAAGAAGGGGTTACGTGAGATTATATTTGAAGACTAGCTTGAGGGAAATCAATGGCTAGAAAATTATGATTTTCGCGCCCCAGAATAGTTTCCTCAAGGTAGTCACCGAATAGAATCTCACGTAAGCCCATTGAGTTTGAATAACATGTAAAGTGTATGGCAATGGCTGAAACCATAGTCATAAGGGGACAGACGTCATGCCTCATGCGACCATGCGACCGTTTTTTTTCTAGAAATGATATTGGAAAGAGAAGAGTGAGGGCATAGCCAAGTTGGAAGTCTCCGAGGCTTCACTCCATTTGACTATAACATATGAAAGTGGAAGGATGAGTATTTAGCCAACGCAACTTACACTAGCTAAATTGAAATTGAATAATCTAATATAGTTGATTATTTACCTTTCCTTCAGAAGAGTTATCGTTACCATCAAAATTCCAATCCAAGTATAACAGACAGGTTACGTCGTCGTTACTTGGTTGTTTTCCCAAATATGTCCAATGACGGTTTTTGAATCGAAATTAGTTTGTTCAAGTCGTGAAGAATTAGCTTACCTATGACTTTTATGGATAAAATGAGGATTGACAGACCAGTAGAGTTACAGACTGTGGTGATGAGTGTGACGACGACGACGTGACTAATGATAATGAAACACTTTTTTGGTAAATTTGTCGGTTTGTTATGATTCGGTTTTTCGGTTTTTAGATTTAAGTTTCATGTTTAGTGATAAACCAGATCCCACACAACGTAAACCAAACACAAATGGGCATAATCACTTACTTAGATTCTAATTAACCACGTTCTAAGGGATTAGGTGTTGTTTTAGGAGTAAAAGTGGAAGCAGAGGGTGTCATCAAGCATTCCAATACCCTCTGTGTTATTCCTACATCAAGAGATAATTAATAAAATTAAATTATTCGACAAATATGTTCTAGGCATCACATGTCATTTTAAAAACTCAACAAATCATAGGACATTTAGTTAGGTTCAAACTGAGCCAATCATCTCATATTTTGGATTAAATTACCATTGACACCCGCTGCTTTAGTTTAGCTTGTGAAACCTTCAATCATTTAATTGCTACAAGCTACAAGGAATTAAAAAAAAAAAGGTATAACTTATATGATATATCCCAGAATCCCAGACGTTATTTTTTTTTTTGTAAATTTCTTATAGTAACCTTGGCATGAACCTTGTGCTTGACCACGCCAGACTCAACAAGAAGTTCAAGGCTAAGAAGTAGAACTAACTTTCTAGCCAACAAAAGACAGCTGTGTCTGGACTTTAACNTACCATTGACACCCGCTGCTTTAGTTTAGCTTGTGAAACCTTCAATCATTTAATTGCTACAAGCTACAAGGAATTTAAAAAAAAAGGTATAACTTATATGATATATCCCAGAATCCCAGACGTTATTTTTTTTTTTTTGTAAATTTCTTATAGTAACCTTGGCATGAACTTTGTGCTTGACCACGCCAGACTCAACAAGAAGTTCAAGGCTAAGAAGTAGAACTAACTTTCTAGCCAACAAAAGACAGCTGTGTCTGGACTTTAACTTGTCTCCTATCTGGCGTCCGCTGAAATCTATACTTCCTAGTCGACAATTATTGTCTTGTCAGGTACAGACTTCTGTCAAAGGTTTTTAGGTTNCTGGACTTTAATTTGTCTCCTATCTGGCGTCCGCTGAAATCTATACTTCCTAGTCGACAATTATTGTCTTGTCAGCTACAGACTTCTGTCAAAGGTTTTTAGGTCCTTAGATTAGATTACTTAGATTAGTTTACTTACTTTAAGAACCTAAAAACACCCGTCTAGTCTCAGCTAGAAAATAATTGTCCACACAGACAAGCTCTGTCCAACTTCAAGCACCTAAGTTTANTGTCAGGTACAGACTTCTGTCAAAGGTTTTTAGGTTCTTAGATTAGATTACTTAGATTAGTTTACTTACTTTAAGAACCTAAAAACACCCGTCTAGTCTCAGCTAGAAAATAATTGTCCACACAAGACAAGCTCTGTCCAACTTCAAGCACCTAAGTTTTGAGTGTTGCCCATGTCAGAAAGATAGGGGTTACGTGCGTTAATATATTACTTTTCTAATGTTTTCTTTTTAGTTTGGTTTTAAAATAATTTAAATTTAATAAATAAGGCGCCAAACCAAGGATATAATTTCTCAACATTAATTTTAAAACCAAAATAAAATTAAAAGTACTTACACCAATAACCTTGAAACTTCAATAATAAATGAAATGCAAAATTATGCAAAAATAATAATAATTATTGTAAAACATTTTGCAAAATTATGTATTATTTTCACATTATGTGATTTAAATGCCATAATTTAATTTTTTGTAACTCGGTGACACTAAAGAGCCAATCAACGAGGTTGTCACGATTATCTTACACGTATATTTTATGCGAATTATGCATTTTGTCGGCCTTGTTTTACTTTATAATAATCAGAGGTATGAAATAATTAATTTATTTACACTAAATAATTCCTTGTACTTTTTATTCTTATAAGCTCACCATAAAGTAATTTGTCATCTAAAATTTCCAATGATTTGTTTTAATAATGATAACTACTACACAGGATAGATTAGGATTTACTTTATTAATTTCTATAAATCGGTAGGTTTACTTTTAAGAAAATGTTACAAAAATTAACTGACCAGAGAAGTTTTAAGGCATTGCATTATTATGCCAAATTTTGTGATGAAAAACTTCATTTCAACAACAATGACCTTTTATATTGGTCAGTTATTGCAAAAAAAAAAAAAAAAAAAAATATTTCTTATTAGTTTAAGCTTGAGCGAAATGACATATAAAGTGACCTAGCTCATAAGTTTCAACTTGAGGTTTTACACTTTTAGAAATATTAATTTAAGCCTGTCACTGTCCATCATTTCGCTTGTTGATAGAGATTTTTAACAAATCATGATGGATTTTTTTTTGTTGAATTATTAAAAATTAATTATACAAAAAAGGCTTCTGATAACTCGTATTTTCCGTGTCTAGCAGCGCTTAATTTATTAAGAGTAGCAATGACTGACTGCGTGAGAGTTGGATGTTGCTGGAAGTTTGAACCTTCAAGGAGTCTAATGGAGTCACCAGAGATTGAAGAAACTGGGGAAGATGAAGTAAGGCTATCAGAGAAAGATTTGCTTCTTTGTCTTCGAAGTCGGCTATGAAATCGACCCTAGAAGAGGTATTATTAAAAATTATAAATATTAAATAAATTATAATATTTTAATAAGTTATATAAGGTAGTTTTATTCTCAATTTACCAGTGTAGTGGTTTCTAAAGGTTTTTGTGAGAGAGACTGTGGAGGATACTTGAGAAGAATCGTATTGTTGTTGTTGGGATGGTGACGGGGTAGAGATACATTGTCATAGAGGGAAAGTGTTGAAGTTCTTAAAAAAATTGATGACGGTAACATGAAAGGATTCTGGGCTGCTTGTGACCTGAGTAGAATCTTGACTTCATCAGGACAAGAATTTCGAGTAGCTGCATCTTTAGCTGGAAGAATCATTTCATCCCATCCCAACGGTCTTCGCCAATCTTTTACTTCCTGAATGAAGAAAGGAGATAATCAACTTATAAACATATGTTTTCAACCAGTAAGTTGAATATTTTATAACTNTTCCTGAATGAAGAAAGGAGATAATCAACTTATAAACATATGTTTTCAACCAGTAAGTTGAATATTTTATAACTTATAAAAATATTATACTGTGAATTTACTAAATGAATGGTGTAGAAGTGTATATCATGGAGATTCTTTGGCGTAAATCTAAAGAGAATATCCAATAGTTCAGTCGCCGTGGTTTTATCAGAGATCAAAAGGCTCTTGTACTCCNTATCCAATAGTTCAGTCGCCGTGGTTTTATCAGAGATCAAAAGGCTCTTGTACTCCCACTATGTAATTAGAAAAGGATAAGAAAAAAAAATTAACAAATTTCTCATAGTTGAGTTAATTCTTAATTAATAATCTCATTAAAAAAAAANAGGATAAGAAAAAAAAATTAACAAATTTCTCATAGTTGAGTTAATTCTTAATTAATAATCTCATTAAAAAAAAAATCCAACATACACCAACTGTATGAGAGCCGTCGTAAATTTTGACTAGGGTTCCTTGCCTAATTTCAAGAATAAATCTGGCCTGACCCCTTGGATAACATTCTTGAAGTTGTAATGGAATANAGGTTCCTTGCCTAATTTCAAGAATAAATCTGGCCTGACCCCTTGGATAACATTCTTGAAGTTGTAATGGAATAGCTTGATCTTCTAGTTTTACTGAACCTCGAGTATTGTATCCTATATGATATGAAAATAATCAAAATATGTATGTCAACATTTGATTAAATTTATTAATATGGATATTAATGAATAGAAAGCAGAACACCGTGGGTTGTCTTGTCACGTGTGTGTTTTAGTGACTAATCTCTAGAATCTTACCATCTGGACAACGTATTTGTACTTCCATACTCAATTGGAAGAGTCGGGGGTCTTTGAACCGTACTTTACATTTTGAAAGTAAAGCTCCAATGACCTCTTCACATGTTGTTGTTGAGGTCACTCCAATTGTTTTGTACTGTATATCGGCTCTTAGAACGGCAGCATAGACTCGTAAAGGGACCTTAAAAAAATTAAAAAAAAAAAAAAAAAAAAAATTTTATGAAAATACTAAAAGCAAGTTGTAAGAAATTGGACTTTGACACTAATCTTAAGTACTCATTGTTAAGTGTATACAAATTAAGTTGAAATTATTTCATATTAATATTAATCTAATATCCGTGTTCAATTAATTACGTCAAACTTGATTTATATTACGTGAGACAGGTGTAAGTTTTAGGGAATTGATTATTGACTCTATGACCTTGATTCCATCCGGAAAGTGAATAAATTTGATCAACCACACCCAATTTCAGTTACTCAAAACTCAACAATTGAAAGATTTACAAATGAAAAGAAATTAATTTAATTCCAGCACGTAACTTTTGTCCATAACAACTACAACTTACAACTACAACAATAGATCCGGCCAAATAATTGTTTCACTTGACAATTGACGTCATTTTAAATAATTTTTGGAATGTTATTTGCTAATAAACTCAACAATTTATTACCAAATTTGATATGAATTAAAAACCTTGAACAAATTAATTAAAAAATATAATATCCAGCAATTTAGATTTGAAGTGGACTTTTTCAAACTTTTTCAAACTTTTTTTTAATTTGAAAAGTCAAATTTTTTATTTTCTACTTTAAAATTCTAAAATATTGAACAGTATTATATTATAGTATGTAGTGTGTTGACAAGAATGGAATCAACAACGTCCAGTCTCATAATTCATGGAAGATAAAAATTGAAAAGGAAGGGTTGTTGAAATATAAATTTCGAAAAAAAAAAAAAAAATGAACAGGAAATGGTAATTGGAGTCGCATGCTTTTTTGTTAACTTTGGTCCTAAATCGTTAACTCTGCTCGTTGGATGCTGGACAACAAAATGTAACAACGGCGTCTCTAATCGGTCCACATGTACACTAAACCACAACAGTAACCAAAAAAAAAAAATAAAAAAAAAAAAAAAAAATTTAATACCCGTATCAAATCATAATTCCCCTAACCCGGGATTTTTTGATAAAAAAATAAAGCTTCTGAAAAGTAGAACAATCATTATTACAAGTAATAAATCACCAAAATGATATTCGTTTTTTTTTATATCCAAATTTCAAAGTTTTTGAAAAGTTCAGTAGTTTAGTTTAACCCTCGAAACTCCGGGGAAAAAAAAATTAAGTAGCACACACCCAAAGTCAGCAAAAAAAAAAAAAAAAAAAAAATTAAGAATTTGATCATTTTCATTTCCATTCTTTTTAGTTCTACCTATCTAAACGGCGCGGCGTCTGCGCTTCACACATTTATTTCAAAGTTACCTCTTATTGATTTACTAAACAAAAAAAAAACTTTTCAAAACCTTAATTATACTTGTAGATTAGCCTATAGATTAGTTGTGAATTATGCAACATCCGCTTTAACTCTTCTTTTGTAATTGTATCATAACTATCTTCCTTGGAGCAGAACATACTTGTGTTGAAGAAGTCCTTCAAAATTATAATTTATAAACGGTCAACGACGCCGTGAGCTTCTTCTTTAAACTTTATATTCAATTTAAAACCTTCATATAGAATTAATACGAAAGGAACCCTTGTCAATGGACAATTTTCACAATTGCAATAATTATTTATTAAATTCTACCATTCTAAATTACATCTCCCTTATTATCATTGAAAACTTCTTCCTAGAAAAAAAAANTTATTTATTAAATTCTACCATTCTAAATTACATCTCCCTTATTATCATTGAAAACTTCTTCCTAGAAAAAAAAATTTTTATTTTTTATTTTTTTTTTGCTTCCTAGTATGAATCAAAATTAAACAAAAAAAAAAAAAAAATTTTTTTTTTCGTTGAATCANTTTTTTTTTTTGCTTCCTAGTATGAATCAAAATTAAACAAAAAAAAAAAAAAATTTTTTTTTCGTTGAATCAACCATGCGCAATGAAATTGTAAATCATGGCTTCGTGACACGTTTGAGCACTGGGGGTTAATTTCCTTACTTTGACCGCTGCTATAGTAAATACTGTCGAAAAATACGTAAAAAGATTCTCAGACACAAGAAAGGTGTCCTGACTTCTGACAATGAAACTTTTACCTTCAATCTCTTAAATTTTAATATTTGCTAANAAGAAAGGTGTCCTGACTTCTGACAATGAAACTTTTACCTTCAATCTCTTAAATTTTAATATTTGCTAATTGTCCTCAATTAAGTAGTACTTATTTTGTTGCTAAATTATCTTACTACATATTAATAATTTATGTAAAAAAACAAAAATTACCCTCAGCAGTAACAAAAATTTTTTTTGTAAAGAGTCATTCAAGAAGACTCAAGTGTCAATGCTAACTAAGTAGTAGTCGAAAGCCTTGGTACTGTTGGTCTAAAAAAGCCGCGCGCTTATTAGACATCAATTAATCTTGGCTTCTTGTCAAAAAATGCNATTGTCCTCAATTAAGTAGTACTTATTTTGTTGCTAAATTATCTTACTACATATTAATAATTTATGTAAAAAAAAAAAAATTACCCTCAGCAGTAACAAAAATTTTTTTTGTAAAGAGTCATTCAAGAAGACTCAAGTGTCAATGCTAACTAAGTAGTAGTCGAAAGCCTTTGGTACTGTTGGTCTAAAAAAGCCGCGCGCTTATTAGACATCAATTAATCTTGGCTTCTTGTCAAAAAATGCNTTTGGTACTGTTGGTCTAAAAAAGCCGCGCGCTTATTAGACATCAATTAATCTTGGCTTCTTGTCAAAAAATGCAAGTTAGTACTTACTTACTTACTTCGTGATATTCTTGTATCTCTTGAGGTTGTGACATGTAACTCTCTTCTTGTCACAGTACCATCATTTCCAAAAACTTAAAAGACATAAGACACATTTTAGACAAACAGAGAATTTGATGGGTTCTTAAAGGAAATAAGATATGTTTCTTCAAACTTTGAGGGGTCCCTAAAGCGCACGAGACATGATCAGAACTACATCTTCTACTCATGAGACTTCCTATTGGATACGCTTTGTTACTCAAGTCTTATATAAAGAAAAGGCATCACATTCGCATACGATCATCTTGTCTTGACAGACTGGAGATAAAAAGAGCCTATGTAAATAAACAGAAAAAAACCCGGGTGTTTCTATTTACCCACCCCCATTCTTTTCAAATCTTTCAAATCCATTAACAGGGATGGAATGAGCCCTTGAGTCTTCCTAGGGACAAAAAAATATTATATTATATATGGACTTCAAAAATTCCAGATGCATCCAACACTATTTACTATCTCCAACTTCCACCACCACGTACTTGTACTTGTAGTTGAAATTTACAAATCTGATTATGCAAGTTTGATCATCCCTCTGTTGTTTAGATCTCTTTNACTTGTACTTGTAGTTGAAATTTACAAATCTGATTATGCAAGTTTGATCATCCCTCTGTTGTTTAGATCTCTTTTTCTCTCTCTCTCTCTCTAAGGATCCTTCCGCTCGAAACCCTTTAAAAATCTCTACTTACCATCTGGAATAAGGGATTTAAAAAAAAAGAAGATTTCAACGTCTCCCGTATGGAAGAAGAAAACCGGGTTTCGGCCTTCAAGTAACCCCTCTTACCCCCCTTCNAAGATTTCAACGTCTCCCGTATGGAAGAAGAAAACCGGGTTTCGGCCTTCAAGTAACCCCTCTTACCCCCCTTCCCAGAGCCTAATCAATGGACACCACCACCACCACCACCGGAAACCAAGACACAAATTCATTCATTCTCTTCTAAGGAAGCTGGGTCAATCTCAGCCTCAGTCTCAGCCTTTGAGTTGCCAGTAGTTCATTTCACAATGATATATAACCAATTGTTATTATTCGTAAACTTACTACTTCAGTTGTAGTAACTAAAGTATTGAAATCCTCGAGTCTGTCCGTCCATCTCTCCGTATGTCCGTCCCCAAATATTTTTTTTGATTCGATNTGTCCGTCCATCTCTCCGTATGTCCGTCCCCAAATATTTTTTTTGATTCGATTTTCCTTATTAGGTTCACAAATATTACTAACAATCACTCGATCCATGTATGAAACTCGATACAAGAATCGAGTCGCGGATCGGATCGGTATCGGTCGAAAATTTTATGTATCGGATCGCGGATCGATATCGAAAGATTTTTTTTTTATTTTTGCCTCTCATCGTGGATCGGTATAGTTATTTTTTTTTGTCTATTGGCTCGGATCGCGGATCGGTATCGAATGGTTTTTTTATTCTTTGCTCGGATCGCGGATCGATATCGAAAGGTTTTTTTTATTCTTGGCTAGGATCGCAGATCGGTATCGGACGATTTTCTGCTTGTTGGATCGGATCATAGATCGGGATCGATTAGATTTTTACTAATGAATCGGATCACGGATCGGGATCGATTTGTTTTTGCCTGTTGGTTCGAATCGTGAATCGGTATCAAAATTTCCCCCAAGTTTCATCTATGCTAACAATGCTCCAATTGGTTCATTTTATATAATAATTTCTACAAGCGACACTCCTGTCGTCGGTTTCTATGATCACAAATTATTGAACAATTTACAGTAAGTTGTTTTACTACACCGCAATTACTTACGATTTTAATACCGCAGATACCGATAACAACTTTACTTAAGATTTAACCACTCCAATGAGAACGATCTTAAGCATCTCAATAACCCTTTACATTTAAGTTTATAAGTCTACGGGTGGTTCTACCGTTATTTCACGGTTTATTAATAATTTAATGAAGAAATTTTTATTAAACAAAAAAAAACAACAAAAAATTTGAACTAATTCTCAGTAAATTAATTTTTTATAACGAAAGTATTATTATTGGGTTAACAGCGATGTAGAGTTCATTATTGTGAAACTCATTTCCGTTTGATAGGACAAAGAAAATCAGGGCAAATGAATTGTAGACGAGATTTAAGCTATTAGAGACACACAGATGTGTAGTAACATCTTTTCTCATTATGTTTGGCTTTAAAATTCTATTGTTACATTATGGAAGTACCCTAGTAGACTGACGGTATTGTTACATAACTTAAAAGCAAAAAAAAATGGCTCAACGAGATACAATACTCGTACATGTACAATAATTGTTAGTTTGGCAGCGGATTTTAGCAATTTTATTAGTCCGTGCTCGTTATATACGAGAAAAAAAAAAAAAGAAAAAGTAGTAGTACTTATAGTCATAGCCCTGTCACTTTTTCCATGATTTCCAGCATCCGGTTCTCATTTCTAGGAATAAGTATTATAATCACTAGACCAAAACAATGGGGCTTCGTTCTCGTTTTAGTAGTTATAATAATAACTATAACCAAGAACAAGTAATAAACCTAGCACATTTTTCATAAAATCCATTTTTCAAGAAACAAAGAGTAGTATTATAGTTCAAAAAGCCTATTTAAATCCGGACCTACTATTAGTAACTTAATTTAAAATTAGAAGACACCAAAGTCCTTTTTCTAGATAAGTAAATCAACAGGGGAGCCAAAAAAAAAAAAAAAAAAAAAAAGTAGAGACAGGCGACACATACCCTGTGTAAATTCTTGGCGTCGTCAGTCGTTACAATTCAAGAAATAGAGTCTTATAAGTACAGTAAAGTTCGGCTATAGTGACTCCGGCTATAATAGAACTCCGGCTATAGCAAACCACACTGTCCGGTCCCTGCCAAGCAAATGGGAGATTATGTGTTAAGTAGTCCGGCTATAATGAAATCGGCTATACTGAACTTCCGGCCTTAGTGAACCAAACCTACCGGTCCCGAGAGTCATTTTGTCCGGTTATAGTGAAATATGTCTGAATTCCGTAATGAGACCATTTGCTACTACTGTTCCTTATACTTTTATGCCTGCCCATCTATGCACCGGACTTGCATGTTGACTTATGAGTGAGTTTTAGTTTATTAAGTAAATTACTAATTCACAATGTCAAAATCAGGCAAAAAGCGCACTGCGTTGTCCTTAAACGATAAATTCGATATCATTGCTGCACTTGTCTTCCAACACACCTCGCCAAACGTTATGTGAGAAATATAAGATTGGAAACTCTACAATTTCTCTTATTTTGAAATCAAAATCTAAAATTGAAGAAGACTTCCAAAGATTTTGTGGTGTAAGTTAATAATAAAAGTGTTGAAATATAATTAGGTTACATTTAATCAATTAGCTAAAATTCAAATATCAAATTCTTAGAATATAAAACGCCAATGTAACTATCCAAAGTTGGATTCTGCGCTCATCAAATGGTCTCAAGCAAATCCCCATTATCCAGTGCTTTTCTAAATCGGCTTAGCTGAATTTATAGTGAAATATTTGGATATAATGAATAATTATTAAATTAAAGTGTCCGTTCACTATACGGATATAATGAACTCCGGCTATACTGAAGAATTTTGCCGGTCCCTACAAATTCACTATAACCGAACTTTACTGTATAAGTTTATAAAATTTGACTACATACTTATATAACTTTTGTCATACTTATACTCATACTCATGTCATAAAGCATAAACTATTGAAATTGTCTCAAGTCCAAAAAAAAAAAAAATTAAAATTTAGTCAATNATTTTGCCGGTCCCTACAGATTCACTATAACCGAACTTTACTGTATATGTACATACTTATATAACTTTTGTCATACTTATACTCATACTCATGTCATAAAGCATAAACTATTGAAATTGTCTCAAAGTCCAAAAAAAAAAAAAAAAAAAAANTACTTATACTCATACTCATGTCATAAAGCATAAACTATTGAAATTGTCTCAAGTCCAAAAAAAAAAAAAATTAAAATTTAGTCAATTTTTATTAAAGTTACACAAATCCTAATGTCTAGGTCGTGATTTTAAGATTTTAACCCTTTCTACAAAGAAATGTAAATTTCAAAGAATGATTATATAATTCTTAACCCTTTCCTTTCCATTTCTTACCTTTGGTATCTGATAAAGATGAGAATTTCGGATAGTATAACTCATACTCAACAATCACTCAACAATATAAGAACTTTTTTTTTTTTTTTTTTTAATTTTTATCTTCTTAACAACAGTTCTTCTGTGGATAGTTATTTAGTGATAGTTATGTTATAAATTTTTATGACAATTGGATTCCTTTTGTTACGTATTTAACTATAAAATTGACCTCCATCTGACCTCACTGAGACTTGAGAATGAAATGGCAACTAAAAAACAATGAGACTCTTCTTTATGAAATAATTATGATGAACTTATTTCACTAATTTCATATAAGTTATGTTATGANTATAAATTTTTATGACAATTGGATTCCTTTTGTTACGTATTTAACTATAAAACTGACCTCCATCTGACCTCACTGAGACTTGAGAATGAAATGGCAACTAAAAAACAATGAGACTCTTCTTTATGAAATAATTATGATGAACTTATTTCACTAATTTCATATAAGTTATGTTATGATGAATATAAAAGTAGACGAGGGTGAAGGGACACTTGGTATGTACTCCAATAGCAATTGTTTAAAGTTTAAACCACATTGACCACAACAGGTGAAAGGAAACCGACAGAATGGAATTATTATTATTATTTATTTATTTATTCCAATTGACTTCCGATTCTCACTCAATTTCAATAATTCTCTTGGATTTTACTGTTCTTTTGTTTGAATTAAACTCACACTGGCATGGCAGGAGGAGTAGAGTTAAAGAATTTATGAAAAGTTCAAGTTCAGAAAAAAAAAAATTTAATTATAAAAAAAAATATAATATAAATATAATTTATATTTTTATTATTTTTCATAAGTAGTACAGTAATGATTGGACAGGTGTATAGTACAGTAATCAACAGTTCCTTCCTTAGTACTGAGGGTAGAAAAATTAAAAAAAATTTATTTAAATAACGAATCGTATTCGGAATCGGAACTCTGAGTACACGATGTACGAATAAATTTTTGGTTTTTTTTTTGGGGAATTTCCTTCCGGATAAACAAGTTGAGCTTATCTCCAGGATTAGGATAGCATATGTGTTGGATGGAACTGGTTCCTGCCGAAATTTTTTTTTTGTAAATTTTAGACGAAATTATTCCAGAGTTGATTTTTTTTTTGTAATATAGTTTATGTTTGAATAGATGAAAATGTGAGATACAAAAACCGGATTTCCACCGGAAACCCATCAAATCTACTATCCCAAACCACATGTGATTTTGTATAATAAAGGGTCCAAGTCCAAGTCTCCAGTGTACTATTATTTGATCCGGTGATGATGGTGTTATTTTTAATCTAAAATAACTTTGTCAAAAATTTTTTTTGCCAGGAGAAATCAAGTAAATTAATATTTCCGACCACATGGAAACCGGAAATGGGTTTGGTTAAGGTTCGGAGGAAATGTTGAATTTTTTTTTTTTTTTTTGATGTTTTGTGAGGTAGATGAATTTATTCAATTCCTATTTTAAATTTTATACCCCAAGTTTAATTGAATTCAAAAGTAAAGTGTATTAGATAAAGGTGTGAGTATGTGAATAACAGGTTTAGAGAACCTGTGGATAGCTCCGAATAGTTGAATTTAACTCATGCGGAATAGCTTTTGTAGAGTGACAACAATAGAAAATCTATAGGAATAACACGGATCTCAACAATGGGTTTTTGAATCTATGAAGTTCTTTTCTACCTTTTGTCACAAGAGGCGGTAAAACTAACCAACAATGTAATGGTGGAAGAGGTAACTTTTCCAGATTCCAATCAGCTACACCCAAAAACTATTAGTATTAAGAGTAGGACTGCTCTTTTATAATATTTCTTATGCATTGTTGCAAAATGTTCAAGGGTTTTCCCTTCAACCATGTTTTTAAAAAAAAATTTTAAATTTTCTACAAAATGTCCATTGTTACTTGTTTTTTTTTTTGAACTCTTAAAACTAATTTCTCAAGAAAAGTACTCATTTCCAAGTAAAAAAACAACTAAATTTCCCACACCAAATACATCGAATTTTTTAGACAAATATACACAGGTTTCAGAGTGTTAATTTTTTCAAATTTTTATGATTTTTCTACCTTATTCTTATTAATAATTATTATTATNTGAACTCTTAAAACTAATTTCTCAAGAAAAATACTCATTTCCAAGTAAAAAAAACAACTAAATTTCCCACACCAAATACATCGAATTTTTTAGACAAGTATACACAGGTTTCAGAGTGTTAATTTTTTCAAATTTTTATGATTTTTCTACCTTATTCTTATTAATAATTATTATTATTCCTCATTTCCCTTCTTAGAAACCCTCCTGTAATTATTAAATAACTAAATGGTTAAATTTGAGACAGGAAACGAATTTCTAGGTAAAAATGTAATCCAATTTCTACCAAAAGAGAATTAATTAGATTTGTATACGCAAGTTGGAAATCCCACTTATGTTCATCCATACCATGACTCATGGATACATAAGAATTTACAATGGAAAAGTCAAAACTAGTTTTAATAAAATTTNGAATTTACAATGGAAAAGTCAAAACTAGTTTTAATAAAATTTCGGTTAATCATAATCTACCACTTCCACTTTCTATTTTATAATTTTTTTTTCGGGTTAATTATAGTCAAACACTTGCGTATACTCATGTAAGTCAAGAGTATATATGATTTATCTCGGTATCTAAACTTAGCTAAAGATTANAAACACTTGCGTATACTCATGTAAGTCAAGAGTATATATGATTTATCTCGGTATCTAAACTTAGCTAAAGATTAAATTTACAAGGTCCGCAAAACCAAAAAATATAATATCTAATTGTAAGTATATTCGATTTGGAAATTTCTTAACAATTTGAGATTTTCCAGATTTCGGATCAAATATACTCAACTCAAACACTTGCGTATACTCATGTAACTCAAGAATATAACATGGATTGTCTATTTATATCCCAACTAGCCCTATATTTCCCAGGTCCACAAAGCCAAAAAATATTTCTAAAAGTATTTCTAAGTATATTCTGTTTGGAAATATCTATTGAATTTTAAGACCTACAGACACGGCTCTATCAGTAATATCCTCAAACACTTGAGTATACTCACCAAAGTCAAGAATATATACATATAAACTTCTCTCAATATTCCATTTTTTTTTAAATATAATTTCATTCTAAATCTCTATGAAAGGAAATCAAAACCGCAGTATAATAATCTGTAATACAGGAACAGAAAATCAAGATTTTTGATATGGGTATAAATCCAAAATGAGTGATTTATTATGTAGGTATCCACTTACTGAAATTTTTTCAACTAATCAACAGATATCACTTGACAAAGTAGGAAACTTGTTATCGACTTCCTTTTGTTTTTTAGAATGAATAATTCTTTAAAAAATTGAAATAAATTAGTAAAGTAAAAAAAGTTAGGAGTGACATAATGTAAGAAACAGAGTATGTAAATGTAATGTCTATAAAAGATGCGAAATTGTTATGTAAATTAACAACTTATACACAATTTCAACTGTATGAATAGTACCAAAATTCAAAATGGATCTTCTGGATAATAACAATAGATGAAAATTCTCTATTTAACAATGCTTTAATAAACAATGTAAAAATATGCTAAATAGCATAAATACCCGTTGTATGATTAGGTCATATATTCAAAAAGTTAAGAAGTTATTAACACACGATGAACTGAATGGGCAAAAAAAAACATCAAAATTTCTAAAAATCCTTAAAAAATTTTCTACTTTGTTACTTGCGCTTAAAAAAACATCAACATTGTAGTAATAGATTGTCTTATCAATAAAACTTACTTCCTAGTAGTCTTTAATTTTAATTTATTTTTAATTTTGACAATCAAACGGAAACATTAACTTCCCTTATAGATTATTCAAAGAGTTTAAAAGTGTTAAGAAACAGTTTGGTTTCACTACGACCTAAAATTCCCTGCAGAGTAAAACTTGAATTATAAGTTTATGGTGACAAAATCTAAGAAAAACATGTTTGTTATTCACACAATGTTTGGTAATGGGTATAGTTGGTATTTTAATTATTACTATTATATAAAAATATGTATAAATTTAAGAGAAAAAAAAAAGANGGGTATAGTTGGTATTTTAATTATTACTATTATATAAAAATATGTATAAATTTAAGAGAAAAAAAAAAGAAAAAAAGAAGGAATTTACGGTGCATTAACCGATGTCTGATTACAACTACAACCCGTTTCATGTTAAAAATGAGTTAATAAGTCACTAGACGCTATCAGAATAAATAATCGCTATGGATATGATAGAATATCTTATTCTATTGTGTTTTATAGTGTTAATGACAACCTTTTGATTTGTAAATTGTCAAACTGTCTTCAACAAATGAATGAAAAAATATATTGGCATTGTTTCAGACATTTTTTTTTTTGATTATTGCCAATAATTCTCATTGTCATTGTTGATCAATTCAAATGAAAATTTCAGCATATTTTTAGTACTTCTTAAATAGGTATAGATTGAGAAAGAAAAAGTTGTGAAATTAATTCCTGAAGTCATTCAAGTCAATTTATAAAAATTATAAAAAATTATATAGTAAATTTTTAAATGAATTTGAGGTGATTGATGATGGATAAAGCTATGTTTATAGTCAAAGTCAAAGTCAAGCTTGACAGAATATTCAATCTTGAATTTAAATTCATTAAAATTTCTCTTTCAATCACCAAAACACTATATCTAAAATGAATTGGATGAGGTTCAATTTCAACAAATGATACTATTTCTTAACAAAAAAAAATTTTTTTTTTTNACAAAAAAAATTTTTTTTTTTTCGTTTTTTAAAGTGCAGACAGGAACCAGAAAAATGGCAAAACATTGCATATCGAATAGGATTTGATTGTGTATAAAAATAAAATAAAAATAACGAAAAAAAAACATTACCATAATCTTCAATAAGAGCTTATATAAATTTCTCTCAAAAAGTCTTCAACTGTGAGAATTTAATTTGTTGCCAAATGTCAAATAAATTTAACATCTTTTACTTAATTAGATCGTGTAAAAGTTCTTAAGAAATGAACATGGAAAATTTTCAGTTCAAATTACATCTTGTTTTGGTTCAAACTATATAGTAAATTTAAATTTTGACTATAGAATTGAAAAACTCTAAACAAGGCTTTAAAACTTTCTGTTTTAAATTCAAATTAGCCTGAGGCGTAAATTAGATTCATTATTCACTATACTCCAGATTTCATTCTTCACTATACGTATAGTAACAATAAAATTCTTGTAACCATGTCCCACTGTCTTAAGCTCATTGGCAGACTAAAAAAAAAAAAATAAATAATCTTATCCAAGTTTTAAATCAGTTTGACCAAATTGGGGATATATCTTCTGGACATTTGGTCCATTGTTTTCAATAATTTATCACCAGAAGCGATTAAAAGATTATAAATCCTAATTATGTCTGTTGTGAGTCTTAAGTTTGTTAATAAGAAGAATAAGAAAAAAAAAAGTTATTTTTTTTATGTGTCCCTAATCTCAATCTTAACTGTAGAAGGTTAAAATGTAAAATGCCAAAAAACCAGTTTCTGATCTTATGATTATGTAACCAGAATGAAAATGAATGGGGCATTTCCCCCAACTTTTCAACGACATTTTATAACCTTTTTTTTTAAACAATTAGCAACATCATTGGACTCTCAGAGAGTTTAACAATGCAAAAAAAAAAAAAGGTTAATTCTTGAACATAAATTCCAATAGCGTCTTCTAATAGTAAAATTTTTTGTTTACCTGTCAAAAAGGAAATTGAAAGTAAAATTTTTACTTACTGCATTTGGATTTTCGGTCATGCTGAGACGACTCGAGGTGCGGCAGTCAGAGAGACTTCGCCAAGAAAATGACGACGACGACGACGATGATGACGACAACTCATGATGTCCATGTCCATGTCCATTGGACATAATGATTCCATGATGTTCTCCATCTCCACCACTTGATAATGAAGCTGATGGAGAAGAACATGTGGATGAAGAACCTGATGATGAAGAACCTGAAGACTCAAGTGTCGATATAGATGCTGAAGATGGAGCAGGAGAAACGCCGCGACGTCTGTTGAGTGTAGTATTCGAAACGTGTTTTAACATTATTGATTCAAAGAGTGGAACACCTTTCTACCATTAAAAAAATTTATTAATTTGTATTCATGGGACAACTACTAAATTCATAAGAATCTGGTAATCAAAGAGACAAAGGACCAATCAGACTTCTCTTCACTTGTCACTTAACAACAGCACTTCTTCCGACATTCTTGATTCATGAACCCCTGACTTCATCTGGAAGAAACAAAAAAANTCACTTAACAACAGCACTTCTTCCGACATTCTTGATTCATGAACCCCTGACTTCATCTGGAAGAAACAAAAAAATAAAAATAAATAAAAAATTTACAACAGGGTTTTTAAGAACAAAAAAAATACCACGGTGGTTCAATTTCTTAACTATTTCTTATAATTCTGACTCATTTGAAAGCACACACACAGATGAAAGAAATCTTGACAAAAATATTTAAGTGTGACACAGTAAAGTGTAACTGATGACGAGGACAAAAGTGATGATCTGATATGATAATCATGATCATGAATAAACTAAATCTCATTTAGACAACAAGTTTTCAGTATACTTCAACAATAGATAGTGGTTGTAGGGGCTAGGTATTAAAATGACAATGGAAATCAAATTAATAAAAGTAGGAAACCTATTATTTAACTTTTTCATTAACCCTCTGTCACTTTCAGGATCAAACCGTGTGAACGTTAGATTGCCTTCATCAAAAAAAAAAAATTATTTTAAATCTGCATAACACATGCAATGTTTAATATGCCAGAGAGTACACTGCTAACATATTAAATATTTTTTTGTCTTTTATATTTTTATAGTCTCAAATATAATTAAATTTATGAAAAGTACTCATAGTCAGTATTCAGTAGTCAGTACTCAGTAGTCAGTAGTCAGTTGACAGTCACAAACTCCAAGTGTAGAACCTAGAACGTAAGAGTTTCAATTAATANAGTAGGAAACCTATTATTTAACTTTTTCATTAACCCTCTGTCACTTTCAGGATCAAACCGTGTGAACGTTAGATCGCCTTCATCAAAAAAAAAAAATTATTTTAAATCTGCATAACACATGCAATGTTTAGTATGCCAGAGAGTACACTGCTAACATATTAAATATTTTTTTGTCTTTTATATTTTTATAGTCTCAAATATAATTAAATTTATGAAAAGTACTCACAGTCAGTATTCAGTAGTCAGTAGTCAGTAGTCAGTAGTCAGTTGACAGTCACAAACTCCAAGTGTAGAACCTAGAACGTAAGAGTTTCAATTAATATNTCAGTAGTCAGTAGTCAGTTGACAGTCACAAACTCCAAGTGTAGAACCTAGAACGTAAGAGTTTCAATTAATATAATTAAAATACACATGTGTTCAGCTGTCTCATGGTCATGACCAAAAAAAAATCTTACTTATACTTAACTTATATCATTAATAACTTTCTATTAATTGTTCTCAATCACTCTGGCTTCCCAAATTCATAAAAATCCAATAAATAATAATAATTTTACAATAATTAATGAATTTACACACCTTTTTGATAAATTTGGACTCAAGCCCAATCTCCTTAGGTTGTATAAACTAAACTTTTTGTAACAAACTGTGTAATGTACAGTGTGTGATGATGATAATAAAAAGTAAAGTAGTAAATAGTAAAGTTATTTTAAGAGTAACCAATAAGGAGATACCCACCTTTGTTAGTTCAGATTGAATCACTTCCACCGGTAGCTTGATTGAGTCATGGTAAATTACTTTTACCTAATTATTCCAACATACTTGGAGAAATATACTTGGATATTGTTCAATTAGTCATCAATCAATTAACTCAAACACTCACACTCTACTGAATACTGATACACATTGTTGTCATTTTAAATAATTGTCCTTATTTTCTAAGTCCTTAGTCCTTATTAGTCTTTAGTCCTTAGTAAGAACTCCTTACTGTCCTAGCGGATGTAAATATTCAAGAGAATAATCGATACTCCTTCTGGTTCTCTCTTAACTTCATCACTGAAGTTCTGATTTACCAAAAAATGCATCTTCTATTCTCTCCATACTCCAACAAACCTGCGATGGTACTGGTGACGATGCTGATGCTGGGGTTTCAGGGGTTAGTCGTAGTCCATAAGTTGTAAATTCTAATGTAGATGGTTGTAAATTACTAAGGAAGAAATTATACTCCCTATCCTAAACACATACTCTTTACTAACTTACTATCAAACTAATATTAAGCTTTTGCTTCTGGGGATTATTAATCTATTTCTCTACTTAGAACGATTCCTTTTTGTCTTTTTTTTTTTCAGATAAATTACATAAGTAGAATAATTCAAAGCGTAGTTTAGGGTTGGAGTATGGGTTTTAGATACCACCGAGCATCGTCTCTGGAGTCGGATTTCTTCTCTGTATCAATAGATTACACACGCTTTATCTTTTATTTAAAAAAAAATAAATAAAAACATTTTCCTGACCTTTGTGACCTTTGAGTATTTAGTCAATTGAGAATAATCTGTGGAGCGCAAGAGTTCAAATTTTCAAAGTGGTTCCCGCTTTAAGATTGTTTCAGATAATGGCTATCCTAACCGAAAAAATAAAAGAAAAATAATAAATATCCGGTAGAAATGATGATGCTATGTGTAAAATTGAAAATTAAAAAAAATCTTTTTTTTTTTTTGTTTATAAGGGTATCGTTCTTATTTAGAATCGAAAATAGTAAATATCCTGTGTAGAAATGATGAGATGACGCTTTGTGGAAAATTTCCAAAAATTTTATGTTTATAAGAATACCTTTCTTATTTATGACTTTATATAAAACCTTTCGGTGATTCTCATTGGAGTTAAATTTTTTTTTTAGGTTATTAGGTTGTTAGGTTGTTAGGTTGTTGGGGTCTTGTGCTTGTGATTGTGATTGTGATTTTAAATTGGTCCGAANCCTTTCGGTGATTCTCATTGGAGTTAAATTTTTTTTTTAGGTTATTAGGTTGTTAGGTTGTTAGGTTGTTGGGGTTTTGTGCTTGTGATTGTGATTGTGATTTTAAATTGGTCCGAAGGTTAGAATTAATGAACTTATTAATGAATTAATTGTTAAGAAATGAAACGAATGCACTATAAGACCACAAGGGTATTGTTGACCATTAGATTTTTGAGTTGTTGAATATATATCTTAAAGTCGAAGTAGACTGTATATCTAATTTTTGGGTTTAGAATGTTCAAGTATAAANGAACTTATTAATGAATTAATTGTTAAGAAATGAAACGAATGCACTATAAGACCACAAGGGTATTGTTGACCATTATATTTTTGAGTTGTTGAATATATATCTTAAAGTCGAAGTAGACTGTATATCTAATTTTGGGTTTAGAATGTTCAAGTATAAATAAAGTTAAGCTTGTGATGAAGCAGCTTAACTTTATTGTCTGTTGTCCTTCGGTAGCTTATTTTAGTTGTTATTTAGTGATTAAGCTGCAAAAAGTGTAGACAAGCGACGACACATTCCGTCACGTCATGTTTCTAGATTGAGAACAATGGAATTACACCAAGGAATGAAATAATGAATGAAACAAAAAAACTTTTTTTTTTTTTTTTTTTTTTTTTTTTTTAAAAAA